>NC_069488.1:23899925-23989726 GCF_026875155.1 Cherax quadricarinatus | reverse complement strand
AGGTGCAAAACACCTAGACAGACTCGCAGAAATGGTTTTAAGTTGGAAAAATTCAGATTCAGGAAGGATATAGGAAAGTACGGTTTGGTAATAGAGTTGTGATGAGTGGAACAAACTCCCAAGTACCGTTATAGAGGCCAGAACGTTGTGTAGCTTTAAAAATAGGTTGGATAAATACATGAGTAATGTGGGTGGGTGTGAGTTAGACCTGATAGCTTGTGCTAACAGGTCGGTTGCCGTGTTCCTCCCTTAAGTCAATGTGACCTGACCTGACTAGGTTGGGTGCATTGGCTTAAGCCGGTAGGAGACTTGGACCTGCCTCGCATGGGCCAGTAGGCCTTCTGCAGTGTTCCTTCGTTCTTATGTTCTTATGTTCTTATCTCCGTTATGCGTGCCGTGAAAGTTCTCTGTACATTTTCTAGGTCGGCAATTTCACCTGCCTTGAAAGGTGCTGTTAGAGTGCAGCAATATTCCAGCCTAGATAGAACAAGTGACCTGAAGAGTGTCATCATGGGCTTGGCCTCCCTAGTTTTGAAGGTTCTCATTATCCATCCTGTCATTTTTCTAGCAGATGCGATTGATACAATGTTATGGTCCTTGAAGGTAGATCCTCCGACATAATCACTCCCAGGTCTTTGACGTTGGTGTTTTCGCTCTATTTTGTGGCCAGAATTTGTTTTGTACTCTGATGAAGATTTAACTTCCTCATGTTTACCATATCTAAGTAATTGAAATTTCTCATCGTTGAACTTCATATTGTTTTTCCCGCAGCCCACTGAAAGATTTGGTTGATGTCCGCCTGGAGCCTTGCAGTGTCTGCAATGGAAGACACTGTCATGCAGATTCGGGTGTCATCTGCAAAGGAAGACACGGTGCTGTGGCTGACATCCTTGTCTATGTCGGATATGAGGATGAGGAACAAGATGGGAGCTAGTACTGTGCCTTGTGGAACAGAGCTTTTCACCGTAGCTGCCTCGGACTTTACTCTGTTGACGACTACTCTCTGTTTCTGTTAGTAAGGAAATTATAGATCCATCGACCGACTTTTCCTGTTATTCCTTTAGCACGCATTTTGTGCGCTATTACGCCATGGTCACACTTGTCGAAGGCTTTTGCAAAGTCTGTATATATTACATCTGCATTCTTTTTGTCTTCTAGTGCATTTAGGACCTTGTCGTAGTGATCCAATAGTTGAGACAGACAGGAGCGACCTGTTCTAAACCCATGTTGCCCTGGGTTGTGTAACTGATGGGTTTCTAGATGGGTGGTGATCTTGCTTCTTAGGACCCTTTCAAAGATTTTTATGATATGGGATGTTAGTGCTATTGGTCTGTAGTTCTTTGCTATTGCTTTACTGCCGCCTTTGTGGAGTGGGGCTATGTCTGTTGTTTTTAGTAACTGAGGGACGACCCCCGTGTCCATGCTCCCTCTCATAGATGGAAAAGGCTCGTGATAGGGGCTTCTTGCAGTTCTTGATGACACAGAGTTTCATGAGTCTGACCCTGGGGCAGAGTGCATAGGCATGTCATTTATCGCCTGTTCGAAGTCATTTGGCGTCAGGATAACATCGGATAGGCTTGTGTTAATCAAATTTTGTGCTCTCATAAAAAATTCATTTTGATCTTCGACTCTCAGTCTGGTTAGCGGCTTGCTAAAAACTGAGTCATATTGGGACTTGAGTAGCTCACTCATTTCCTTGCTGTCATCTGTGTAGGACCTATCTTGTTTAAGTAGGGCCCAATACTGGACGTTGTTCTCGATTTTGATTTGGCATAGAAGAAATACTTTGGGTTTCTTTCGATTTCATTTATGGCTTTTAGTTCTTCCCGCGATTCCTGACTCCTAAAGGATTCTTTTAGCTTAAGTTCGATGCTTGCTATTTCTCTGACCAGTGTCTCCCTACGCATTTCAGATATATTGACCTCTTTTAGCCGCTCTGTTATTCTTTTCCGTCGCCTGTAAAGGGAGCGCCTGTCTCTTTCTATTTACATCTACTCCTCCTTTTTCTTAGAGGAATAAGCCTTGTGCATACATCGAGTGCCACCGAGTTAATCTGTTCTAGGCATAAGTTGGGGTCTGTGTTGCTTAGTGTATCTTCCCAGCTTATATCGGTTAGGACTTGGTTTACTTGGTCCCACTTTATGTTTTTGTTATTGAAGTTGAATTTGGTGAATGTTCCCTCGTGACTAGTCTCATTTTGTCGGTCTGGGGCTCCACGCAATACTGTCTGAACCTCAATTATGTTGTGATCTGAGTATATTGTTTTTGATATGGTGACATTTCTTATCAGATCATCATTGTTAGTGAAGATGAGGTCTAGTGTATTCTCCAGTCTAATAGGCTCTATTATTTGCTGGTTTAAATTGAATTTTGTGCAGAGATTTAAAAGCTCGTGTGAGTGTGAGTTTTCATCAGAGCTGCCTCCTGGTGTTATTACTGCAACAATATTATTTGCTATATTCCTCCATTTTAGGTGCCTTAAGTTGAAATCCCCCAGGAGCAAGATGTTGGGTGCAGGAGCTGGAAGATTTTCCTGACAGTGGTCAATTTTTAACAGCTGTTCCTGGAATTGCTGGGATGTTGCATCCGAGGCTTGTAGGCTACCACAAATGACTAGGTTTTGGTTCTCGACCTTTACTGCTAAAACTTCCACTACATCATTTGAGGCATTAAGCGTTCTGTGCAAACAAGTGACTCTGCAATGTACAGGCCAACCCCCCCTTTTGCCTGTTCACTCTGTCACATCTGTATAGGTTGTAACCTGGGATCCATATTTCGTTGTCCAAGTGATCCTTTATGTGGGTCTCAGTGAAAGCCGCGAACATTGCCTTTGCCTCTGCAAGCAGTCCACGGATGAAAGGTATTTTGTTGTTTGTTGCTGGCTTTAGACCCTGTATATTGCAAAGAAGAATGTTATCGGACTGGTGGTATTGTTGGTACTGGGGGGGGATTTATTTTCCGGCATTAGTATCTGTATCTGTTGGTTTGGAGTGGAGGCCATCGACTGTGGTTCCACTCCAGGAATGACTGGATTTGGTGTACATTTCTGCCATTTCCTGCCAGTTTTTTTTTTCCTTCCTGGCACTAAAAACCTCTCCCTCTGAGTGGCTGTGGCTACCCAGGTTTTCCCATGGCCTGGATGTTTTGTATCTTTTTGTCCCGTTTAGATGGTATGCCTGGCAATTTAAGTTATAGCACAGTCTTTCCTGTACTGAAGAGGTACACATTCAGGGTGAAAAAGCTTACAGAAGGGAGTTTGCATTTTCCTGTTGTCATATGGGCATGGCATTTTCTAGGGTGGTCATAGTTGCATGTCCCATCTGTTTTTTCCAGATTTCCCATGCCAGCAGATACCGAGTGCATAGTATGTGCACAGGCTTGGTTTCCGCTTGCCTTGGGTTTCTGTGACTGTATTCCCTGTTGGTGCATGTTTCCCTGTCTTACTTCTATCATCCCTAGCACCAACATGGAGCTCCCACCAGTTGTTTTTGGTAATTTATCCTCAGTATTGCTATTGGAGTCCTCTTGTTTGCTATTTCCTGCGTATTTCTAGTTTGCAATATTGGTTTTATCTTATCTTTGACTACACTTGTTTCCCTACTATGGCTCCTGTCCCCTATGAGGTCATTTATATGTATTCCTTCCTGCGTATAATTCCCGACTACCTGGACAAATTCTCCAGCTTCACCATTACTGTCTCCCAGGACAGCACCTCCAGCTTCACCATTACTGTCTCCCAGGACAGTATCTCCAGCTTCACCATTACTGTCTCCCAGGACATTATCTCCCAGCTTCACCATTTCTGTCTCCCAGGACAGCACCTCCCGCTTCACCATTACTATCTCCCAGGACAGCACTATCAGCCCACATTTACTGACTACCAGGACATCACCTCCAGCCTTACAGTTTGTGACTACATGGCCAGTATCAAGGGCAGTACCATTCAGCCCAGACTTTTTATGTTCCCATCTGTTGTAGAAAGCTTCCAGGTTTTCTATGAAAGCAGCTTTGATGTTGTCCTCTTTTAATACCCTTGTGATTTTAGTCCACAAGATTTTCCTCATTTGGGCATACCCAAAAACACTTCTCTGTTTTAATACTGCTTGTAGCTAGTTCTGGGATATCTGCACAAGGGGCGTGACACCAATTTCCACAAAAATGACAATTTATCCATGTGGAAGCCCGTTTGTTTGACTGACCACAGACTACACACAGCTTCATAATGATTTGAATGGTTGATTTACTGCAATTCTACTAGCAACCTCTTGAATATTCTATTAGTCAGGCCGTGGAATAGCCTAGAAAGTGACGTAGTGGAGGCGGGAACCATACATAGTTTTAAGGCGAGGTATGATGGAGCTCATGGGGCAGGGAGAGAGAAGACCTAGTAGTAATCAGCGAAGAGGCGGGGCCAGGAGCTATGACTCGACCCCTGCAACCACAAATAGGTGAGTACAGTACATAACTAGCACCATCACACACAGTAAGACACAGTACACAACTAGCATCATCACACAGTAAGACACAGTACACAACTAGCATCATCGCACACAGTAAGATACAGTATACAGGTAGCACAATCACACACATTAAGACACAGTACATAACTATCACCATGACACACAGTAAGACACAGTACACAACTAGCATCATCACACACAGTAAGATACAGTACACAGCTAGCACCATCACACACATTAAGACACAGTACACAACTAGCACCATCACGAAAAGTAAGACAGTACACAACTAGCATCATCACACACAGCAAGACGCAGTACATAATTATTAACATCATCACACACAGTAAGACGCAGTGCACAACTAGCACCATCACACAGTAAGGCAAAATACACAACTAGCACCATCACACACAGTAAGACGCAGTGCACATCTAGCATCATCACATCCAGTAAGACACAGTACGCAACTAGCATCATGACACACAGTAAAACACAGTACACAACTAGCTTCATCACCCACAGTAAGACACAGTACAGAGAGTAACACTTACTGAGCCACTCAAGTTGATGTAGTGTGGAGGTGACAATGTGGTGTAGTTGTGGCAGGAGACAACCAGCATGGTGGTCACTCACCACAGCCAGGCGGAGGTACCTCAGGTTGTGACACTCCCTCAGTAGTCTGATTCCTCTACCAGTAAGACCACCAGTGAACACCTCCAGGCGACTCCTGTACCATGATAAAACACTGATAAACACTTCACTTTTACCGACTCACCATCTACACTGTATAGTACACCAAGTGGTAGTGAACAATGTTACACTGTATAGTACACCAAGTGGTAGTGAAGAATGTTGCACTGTATATTACACCAAGTGCTAGTGAACAATGTTACACTGTGTATTACACAAAATGGTAGTGAACAATGTTACCCTGTATATAACACAAAGTGGTAGTGAAAAATGTATATTACCCCAAGGGGTAGTGAAAAATTTTTACACTGTTATTACCCCAAGGGATGACAATTTTACACTGTGAATTCAAAAAAGGAGGAACAATGTTACCCCTGTTATAACACAAAGTGGTAGTAACAATGTATTTACACAAGGGGAGTGAACAATTTTACACTGTTATTAACCAATTGGTAGGAACAATGTTACACTGTTATTACACCAAAATGGAAATGAACAATGTTACCTGTATTACAAAAAAGGAGGAAACAAGTTTTATATAACACAAAGGGGTAGTAACAATGTACACGGTATTCCCCCAAGGGGTATAAACATTTTTACATTTAAAATTACACCAAGTGGATGAACAATTTTCAAGATATTCCCAAAAAAGGGAGGAACAATGATATTACCCCCAATGTATGAACAATGTTACACTTATTTTTAAACCAATGGTATGAACAATTTACCTGTATTTTTTAACAAGTGGATGAAAAATGTTAACCCCTTTTACTTACCCCAAGTTGGAAAGTGAACAATTTTACACTGTATATTTAAACCAATGGAATGAACAAAGTTACACTGTATTTTAAACCCAAGTGATGAACAAGACCTGTATATTACACCAAGGGAAAATGAACTTTAATTTGTTTAAAAAACCAAGTGGTATGAACAATGACATGTATATTAAAAGTTTGTAACAAGTTAACTTTTTATAATCCCAAGGGTAGTGAAAAAAATGTTCCCCTTTTAATTTTTACCCCAAGTGGGGGAAACAATGTTCCATGTAAAACCCCCAAGGGAAAGAACAATGACTTTTTTTTCCCAAGTGGGTGTGAACAATGTTAACTGTTTTTACACCAAGGGAGTGCAATGTTCACTGTGATACCCTTTGGTGGAAAAATTTTTTACTTTGTTATTACACAGTGGTAGTGAACAGTGTTTTTTAAAAAGTAATTTGTACAATTTTAAGGTTTTCACCAAAAAAAATTTAACAAGTTACACTGAAATATTACACCAAATATAGTGGAACCATGTTAACGTTTATAAAACCAATGGTGAACTTTACACGTTATTTAACCAAGGGGTATCTGAACACTTGCAACCCCAATGGAAAGTGAACAATTTCCCAATTCACAATGAGGGGGGGGATTTAAAAGGGTAGTGAAAAATGTTCACTTTATTACACCTTTGGGGGTAAAAAGTTCACTGTTTTTCCCAAATGGAAAATGAAAAAATGTTTCCTGGGAATTTACACCAAAATGGTAGTGAAAAAAGTTAAAAGTTTTTTCCCCAATTGTAGTGAAAAAGTAAAAAACTTTTTCAAATTAGTAAAATTTTCATGTGTTTACAACCCGGGTATAACAATGTTCCCCGTAAATTTAACAAGGGTATGGCAGTGTTTAATTACACCAAGGGGAGTGAAAAATGTTAAACTTTTTACCCAAGTGTAGTAACCCTTGGCCTAAAACCCAAAATGTAGTCTTTCAATTTTTCCCCAGGGGAAACAATGTTTCCCTTTAATTTACCCCCAAATTTGGTGGGGACTGTTTAAAACTTAAATATCCCCAAATTTTGGTTAAACAAGACCCCCTGTAACAAAGTTAAAAAAATTTTACACTGTATATTACAACAAGTGTATAAAAAATTTGTTAAAACTAAATTAAAACCAAGTGGAGTGAAAAATTTTAATTAACAAAAAGTGGATGAAAATGTTACACTGTATATTCACCTTGCGTGAAAAAGCACTGATTTCCCAAGTGTAAGTTTAAACATTTTAAAGGATAAAAATACCAATTTAGGTAAGCCAATAAAACGTTAATACTTTTTTAAACTTTCGCCTACAATACCCTTTTGTGTACGAAAGTTTTAAAAAAGAACAAACGTTGAATTTTTCCACACCCTTAAATTTTAGTTCACCCCTAAAACGAAAAAGAACTTTTCCAAATATGAAACAATAGGGAGAAGAAGTGACAAATGGAGTTTTTAACCCGGGGTGGACGTACCACAGGAAGGGGGGAAGAACCCCCATTTGAAGGCAGGTCCTCTCAAAACCCCCCCTCAAATTTAAGTTGTAAATTTGATTCATCGTCCAAATACCCTGTTCATTTTTAAGATTAAACTTAAAATGGTAATAAAACCCGCAATTGTAAAAGAAAAAATTGCAACATTGGTATTTTTTATTAAACTTTCGCCTACCGTACTTTTCATCAATACGAAAATTATAAAAGCGAAGATACTGAAAACGATTAAAATTTCAGTCCATCACCCTTAAATTTTTTTAGGGGGTCCTCCCCCCATTGGAAAGAACATGTTCCCAAAGAAACAAAGGGAAAAATTAAGGATGGAGCTTTTTTAAGCGCCAAAGGGGTAAACTAGGCCACTGGAGGAAAACCAGATTTTGAAGGTGCCCCCAACCACCCCTCTTTCATTAGGGGGAATTGTCAAATTTTGACAGGTCTGTCCCAAGATACCCTTTTTGAGGGGGGTTTTTGAAGATGACCTTAAAATGGTTAAAATACCGCCCTTTTAGGTAAACCCCATTCACATTTAGGTTCTTATTAGAAAAGTTTCCCCTCCAATTTTTGGGACTGACCACCCCAAAATTTTAAAGGGGTGAGGGACTGATTACACGTCTTCAAGTATCTTTTTGCTTCTATCAATTTTCCCTTATTTGACTGAAAAAGCCTACGGTTAGGCAAACTTTTCATAATAAAGATACCAACTTTTAAATGTTTTACCTAACAACCGTCGTATTTAAAAACCATTTTAAGTTCAATCTGTCAAACCCTGCAACCAAGGGTATTTGGTACAGACCTTCAATCCTTCGACAACTTCCCCAAATGAGAGGGGCTGGATTTAAAGGGGGGACCTGACCTCTCAACATCATTTTCCTTACCTCTCCTATGGCCTACCCCCTTTTTCGCTAAAAAAGCTCCACCCTTTCACTTTTTCTCCATATTGTTTATACTATGGAACAATGCTCTTCTCCAGACTGGGGGACCCCCCCCCAAAAAATTTTAAAAGGGTGAGGGGACGTTTAAAAAAAATCGTTTTAAATTCTTCTGCTTCTATCAACTTTTCTGTACTTGACTGAAGAAGCCATGTTAGGCAAAACGTTTAATAATAAAGAATAACTGTTGCATATGTCTTACCTAACAACCTGTGGGATTTATACCATTTTAATGTTCAATCTGTCAACAAGCACACGGGGGTATTTGGTACAGCCCTGCATCAACTTCGACAACTTCCCTAATGAAAGGGCGGGTTTTGAAGGGCCTGACCTCTCAACATCTGAGTTCTTACCTCCCCTAGGGCCTACTCTCCCCCTTTTTTGGCGCTAAAAAGCCACCTGTCACTTTTTCTCCATATTTTTTCATACAGGAAAACAATGCCTCTTCTCCAACTGAGGGACTGACCACCTCAAAATTTTAAAGGGGGATGGCGATTACATCGTCTTAAAGTATCTTCTGCTTCATCAATTTTCTGTACTTGACTGAGAACCCTACTGGAGGCGAAACTTTCATAAAAAAGATACCTAACTGTTGCATATTGCCCTTACCTAAAAAGGTTGAGAACAATGTTATAAGATGTTAAACAAAGGGGTAATTACAATTATTACAATTAATACAATCAATAATTGTTTATTTAAAATTTTAAAGTGATTTACAGGTTTAAAATAAAGTGATTTAAAAGGGTATAATAAAGTGATTTTATATGGAAAATAAAAATGATCTTATATGGGTAAAATTAAGGACTTACAGGGGTAAAAAAAGTGATCTAAATGGGTATAAATAAAAATTTTACTTTTGGGATAAAAAGGATCTTAAGGGTATAATATAAGTGACTTAAGGGTAAAAAAAAGTGATCTTACTGGGTATAAAAAAAGTGATCTTAAGGGGTATAATAAAAGTGATCTTAAGGGTATAATAAAAGTGATTTTACATGGGTTATAAAGTGATCAAAAGGGGGTATAAAATAAGTGATCTTACAGGGGTATAAATAAGTATTTACATGGGAAAAATATAAGGATCTTAAAGGGAAAATTTAAAGTGATTTTACAGGGGAAATATAATGACTTAATGGTATTATTGATTTTACATGGGATAATAAAAGTATCTTACAGGGAAAAATTTAAAAGGGATCTTAATGGGAAAAAAAGGGAATTTTACAGGGGAAAATAAGTGACTAATGGGAAAATAAAGTGATCTTAAATGGTAAAAAGGTTTTACTCACTTCCCACTTCAGGTTTGTGCAACTTTTAAAATAAATATAAAGACTTCAGGTGTGGCAAATTAAATAAGGAAACTTCATGGTTAACTTTAATAACTAAAAAAACTGTGCGGTGTGCAACTTCCCACAATAAAATCAAAGACGTGCAGGGGGGTGCAACTTTCCCACAAAAACACACAAAACTGTGCAGGGGGGGTTGCAACATTCCCCCAATAAAACAAAGACTTGCGGGTGGTGCACATTCCCCAATAAACATCACAAACTGTGCAGGTGGTGCAACTTTCCCCAAAATACACAAGACGTGCGGGGGTGCAACTTCCCACAAAAAACAACACAAACGTGCAGGTGGTGCAACTTCCCACATAAACACCAAGACTTTGCAGGGTGCAACATTCCCAAAATAAACACACAAACTGGCAGGGGGTGCAACATCCCCCAATAAACAGCACAAGAGTGCGGGGTGCAACACCCACAAAAACGCACAAGACGTGCAGGTGTCAACACCCACAAAAAACACACAAGACTGTGCAGGGGGGTGCAACACCCACAAAAAACAGCACAAGACGGCCCGGTGGCAACATTCCCACAAAAAAACACACAAGACTGTGCAGGTGGGCAACATTCCCAAAATGAACGCAAGACGTCAGGTGGTGCAACATTCCAAAATGAAGAGCCAAGACGCAGAGGGGCAACATTTTCAAAATGTCAAGCACAATACGTGCAGGGGTGCAACACCCCACAAGGGTCAACAAAAAACCCGGGCAAGGGTGCAACAATATGTAGTTCAGCGGGTTTTTGTGGGGGTCTCTAAGAGATCAATTATATGGTCACCTTGCCTTGGGAAGTGGTTAAGCAGCCACGCCTTTTTTCGGTTTTAATCCAGCCCTTGTTCGTCACGGCGTAGATCTCGGCTCAGGTCGTAACGTGGGCACACCTCATTGTCAGGGTCTTGGACCACCATGTAAGCCCAAGTAGAGCGGGATTGGGGGCGGAGCTCGGGCCTGGGTGCAACTCTAAGCAGAGAGACTTGGCAAGCTGCTGCGTGAGCAGACTGGGGAAAAGGGCTGCTGGAAAGTCGTGCAAGCTCGGCCTGGGTGCAAGCTCTGAGCAGAGAGCCCTTCGAGCAGGAGCTCTAGTAGCAAGCTGGGGGAAAGCTCGGGAGACCCGTGCGGAGCTATGGCCGGTACAGAGCTCTGACAGAGGATTTGAGCGGAAGCTGCTGCGGGGGCAGGGCTCGGGAGAAGCTGCTGAAGTCCTGGAGAAACTGTTTGGACAGTGGGCAAAAAAATGGTTGGGCGGTATGGGCTGTGAAAGGTTTTGGGGCCCTGTGCTTAGTTCCTGGGGTGAACTGTCCTTGAACCATTTTGTAAGTTACATCTTTTTTGTCAGTTTTTTGTTTTCCCCTGCTCACTGCTTATGTGCCGCCCCTTTTTTAAACCCCAATGATTACCCCTGCTCCCAAATAATATTGTACCGGGACTTAATAAAACTGTGTTTTGAGTAGAATAGTAAATTTTACTGTCCCCGTTATTTTATTTCTATTTTTTTATATTTTTATTATTTTACTAAAGTATGAAAGGGGGAGTAGTAGTGTGGTGGGTAGAGTAGTGTGGTGGGGAGAGTAGTTGGTGGGTAAGTAGTGAGAGGTGAAGTTAGTGAAGGGTGAGTAGTTTTTGGTGGGGAAGTAGTGAGAGGTGAAGATTAGTCACCAGGACCTCACAAATTTCCACCCCACCGCACATTACCTACCCCCCCACACATTACCTACCCCCTCCCACATTTCCACCCCCCGCACTTACCTACCCCCCCGCACATTTCCTACCCCCGCGCACATTACCAAACCCCCCCCCCCGCACATTACCCCACCCCCGCCGCACATTACCTCCCCGGGGGCCATTACCCCACCCCCCCCACATTACCTACCCCCGCCCACATTACCACCCCCCCGCACATTACTACCCCCCCGCACATTACCCACCCCCCCCAATTACCTACCCCCTCCACACTTAAAACCACCCCCGCCGCACATTAACCACCCCCTCCCACATTTCCTACCCCGCCGCACATTACCTACCCCCGCCCACATTACCTCCCCCCCGCACATTACCTACCCCCCCCCACATTTCCTACCCCCGCCCACATTTCCCACCCCCGCCGCACATACCTACCCCCCCACACATTTCCGCCCCTCCCCCCCCCCATTACCTCCCCCGCCCACATTACCTACCCCCGCCGCACATTACCTACCCCCCCCCCCCCCCGCACTTTTCCTACCCCCCCCCATTACCTCCCCCGCCCACATTACCTACCCCCGCCGCAATTCCTAACCCCCCCCACATTACCTCCCCCCCCCGCACATTACCTACCCCCCCACACATTTTCCTACCCCCGCCGCCATTACCACCCCCCCCGCACATTACCTACCCCCCCCCCACATTACCTCCCCCCCGCCCATTACCCACCCCCGCCGCCATTACCTACCCCCGCCGCACATACCACCCCCGCCCCACGGACATTACCTACCCCCGCCCAAAAATTCCTACCCCCCGCCGCACATTCCTACCCCCCCCACATTACCTACCCCCCGCACATTACCTACCCCACGACATTACCTCCCCCCCCCACATTACCTACCCCCGCCGACATTACCTACCCCCGCCGCACATTTCTACCCCGCCCCATTACCCCCCCGCCGCACATTACCTACCCCCGCCGCCATTTCCTCCCCCCCCACATTACCCCCCCCCCCCCCGCCGCAATTTCCTACCCCCGCCGCACATTTCCTACCCCCCCGCACATTAAAACCCACCCCGCCCCAAATTTCCTACCCCCGCCGCCATTCCTACCCCCCGCGCACATTACCACCCCCCCCCATTTCCTACCCCCCCGCACATTACCTACCCCCCGGCACATTACCTACCCCCGCCCAAAATTACCTACCCCCCCGCAATTACCTACCCCCCCCACATTACCAAACCCCCGCCGCACTTACCACCCCCGCCGCACTTACCTACCCCCGCCGCCATTACCTACCCCCGCCACATTACCTTCCCCCGCCGCACATTACCTACCCCGCGCACATTACCTACCCCCGCCCACATTACCTACCCCCCGCCGCAATTACCAAACCCCCCCCCCCCACTTACCTCCCCCGCGCACTTACCACCCCCGCGCCATTACCTACCCCCTCCACACATACCTCCCCCCCCCCCCGACATTTTCTACCCCCCCCGCCTTACCTCCCCCGCCAAAATTACCCACCCCCGCCCACATTACCCTACCCCCCCGCACATTACCTACCCCCCCCCACATTACCCACCCCCACCCACATTACCTACCCCCCTCCACACATTACCTCCCCTCCGCACATTTCCTACCCCCGCCGCACATTACCTACCCCCCCCACATTACCACCCCCGCCGCCATTTTCCTCCCCCCGCCGCACATTACCTACCCCCGCCCACTTACCCCACCCCCGCCCCCAATTACCTACCCCCGCCGAATTTCCTACCCCCCCCACATTTCCTACCCCCCCCACTTACCCACCCCGCCCACTTACCTACCCCCGCCCACATTACCTACCCCCCCCACTTACCTCCCCGCCCCACTTACCTACCCCCCCCGCACATTACCCACCCCCGCCGACATTACCCCCCCGCCGCACTTCCTACCCCGCCCACATTTACCTACCCCCCCGCCGCACATTACCTACCCCCCCGCACATACCTACCCCGCCGCACATTACCTACCCCCCCCGCACTTACCTACCCCCCCGCACATTTCCTACCCTCCACACATTACCTACCCCCGCACATTACCTACCCCCCCGCACATCCTACCCCCCCCACATTACCTACCCCCGCCGCACATTACCTACCCCCGCCCACATTAAACCCACCCCCCCGCACATTACCACCCCCGCCCCACATTACCTACCCCCCCCGCACTTCCTACCCCCCCCACAATTACCTACCCCCCCCCACCATTACCTCCCCCCCCCCGCACATTACCTACCCCCCCCAAAATTTCCTACCCCCCCACATTACCTGCCCCGCCCCACATTACCTACCCCCGCCCACATTTCCTACCCCCGCCGCACATTACCTACCCCCCCCACATTACTACCCCCCCCCACATTACCTACCCCCCGCCAAACCTACCCCCCCCACACATTACCCCCCCCCCCGCACATTACCTACCCCCCCGCACATTACCTACCCCCCCCCACATTACCTTCCCCCCCCCGCACATTACTACCCCCCGCACATTTCCTACCCCCCCACACATTACTAACCCCCCCCCCCACTTTCTACCCCCCGCCCCACATTACTACCCCCCCCCCCACATTTTCCTCCCCGCCGCACATTTCCAAAACCCCCGCACAACAACCCCCGCCCCACTTACCACCCCCCCCCCCGCACATTACCTACCCCGGTATAAACACATATCAGAATTTGGCCAATTACCTTTTCCCCACCCCTGGGCTTTTTTCCCCGTCAAAACAAACACCGGGGGAAAACGCAATTTTTAACTTTTAAATGCTGGCTGGAAATGCGCATCTGAAAATTTCCAGGGGGTTTTTTATTTTAAAATCGGGACTTAAAGGAATGGGTAATTTTTCCGACCTTCACGGCATTAACGGGGAATTTCTTCAATTTTTCCCCAAATTTTAGGCCATATCGGGAATTTCTTAAAAAAAAGGGAAATTCCGGTTCCCGGATTACTAAACCCGCCGAAATTCTACCGCACCCCCATAAAACATTAGGGCTGCCACAAAACCTATCAATTCCTTTCCCCCCAAATTTTTAGACCATAACCCCCCCGGGGCATCCCCCAAGCCCTTAAAAATTTAAAAAATACCGCGATTTAGGAAAACCTACAACATTATACCTTTTTCGAAATAAAAA
This sequence comes from Cherax quadricarinatus, assembly GCF_026875155.1. Classification (NCBI taxonomy): domain Eukaryota; kingdom Metazoa; phylum Arthropoda; class Malacostraca; order Decapoda; family Parastacidae; genus Cherax; species Cherax quadricarinatus. The sequence continues at coordinate 23,975,175 of NC_069488.1, read as the reverse complement.
CCTAACTTTGCCCTTTCTTTCCCCCCATCAACACATTCCCCCCCCACCTACCCGCAATCTAAACCCGACAATAAAATACCCCGCGCCCTTTCCACCCCCGGTAGTGCCCCCAAATCCCCACTTTTTTTCACGGACATTCCATCGCGTTTTTCCGGGGGGGAATTCTCCTAACAAAAACCCTTGAAAAGATTTGACGTTCCGGTGGGTCCCTCCACCACCCCCCCTGGGAGATCCCCCAGTTTGTATAGTCCCCTTCAAGCGTCTGGTAAGACCTCTAGAATCCATGGGAAAAAACTGGACTGGAAAGGGAGGAATGTGGGAGGATTTACAAAGGGGTTTTGTGATGCAGGGAAAAGCGCAGTGGTTCCCAAAAAAACACAAGGTGGGTTGCCAATAGATTTAAACCGATTTCGATTAGAGCTTTTCACTGCCCAGAAAAACCCACCTTCATAAAAATTTTTTGAATTCGCTCCAAAATCAATCCCTTTCCCTCCCAATCCTAACCCCCCAAAAATTTAAATTAATGATCCCTGAGAAAAGAAAAAGCCTAGGTTCAGGGAAAAAAACCCACTTTTAATGGTCCCCAACCAAAAGCTTTTTGGGAATCCCGGGGAAACCGGGGGGGATTTGCAAGGCCAAAAAAACCCAAAAAACTAAGAAAATTATGTTGGGTTTTCTGTCCCAATCGCCCAAAACAACCAAATTGGGGGCTTCCCCGGACCATAAAAACTTTTCGGGGGGCTTAGGGGAAACTCCCCTCAAATGTAGGGTTCGGTCGGTTTAACCCCCCCTTTGTGGGCCCCGGTCCCAAAAAAAGCATGGGTTCCAGGGGTTTCGGGGTTTTAAGGGGCCAAAAGGTCAGGTAGGGAAAAATGAAAGGGAACGGGGGGGGCCATTTTTCCAGGGGCCCAACCCGTCCTGGGGGAAAAAAGCCCCACCAAGGATGAATTTTCCCTCCAAAAGGCCCAAGGACCGGGACAGGTTCCGGGTTTTCCCAAGAAAAAAAGGGGGAACAAGGCCCTTTGGGGTTTTAAGAAATTCCTACCTTTTGCAATTTTTCCAGGGAAACATACGTTTGGTTTAAACCAATAAACTTCCCCAAACAACAGAATTCCCCCCAATAGAGAAATCCCCTGGGGCAGAAGGCCATTTGGGGGGGAAGAAAACCCGGCCAGGGATATTTTTGGGGAACTTTCCATACCCCCCAGTGTAATAAAGGGGGGGTTTTTGAATCCCCACCATTTAAAAAAGGAAAATTTTTAAAATTTTTCCATTTTGTGGAATTTTTTTTTGGCCCAAAAAATGGGAACGAAAGGAAAATTTTAACTAATGTACCCTTTTCAAAAAATTATCTTTTCTTAAAACCCCCCAGGGGATTTGTTTGGTGAAAAACCCCACTTTAAGAGTAAAAAGGGCACTAACTATTTGAATTTTTTTTTCCCCGGGCTAAACTATTTCCTTACCCCTGGAAAATTCCTAACCCCCCACATTTCCCCCCGCCGCCATTAATTTCCCCCCGGGGCCACACATTACCACCCCCGGAATTTAAATACCCCCCCCGGGGGGGGTTTTATTAAACCCCCCGCTTAACGGGCAAAAAAGGGCACTTATACCCCTTTTATTTTTTTCCGAATTTGGGGCCCCTTTTAAATATTAAAATTAATTTACCATTTTTATTTTCCTTGGCCCGTACCCCTTTTCCCCCCAGAAACTTTGAATAACACCGACAACCCCCCCCCAAAAACCCCCCAAATTTTAGTTTACCCTTTCCCTTTCCCCAAAAAGGGACTCCCAAACCAACCCTTTTCCCCCCTAATGAAAACCCCCCCCCGGCGTTCAACCCCCAAATACAGCAAACGGGGTCCCTTTCCACGAAGACAAACTGTCAGTGGGGCCTTAAAAAAACACAAAGCTTGCCACTTCCCAACCCAAAAAAGTAGGGGCCCTTCCAAAAAACACCTTCGGGGGAAAATTCCCAATGACCCCCGGCTTCAGGGGCAAAATCCCCCCAAAATAAAAAATGGGCACATGGGCAACCCCCCAAAAACCCCCAAACGGGCATGTTTAAAACCCCAATAACGGGAAAAAACTTCTTGGGGAAAATTTTCCCCTAAAAACAAAGACGGCAGTGGGCAACACCCCCGGCCCCCGTGTCAGGGGGCCCCAACATCCCCCACTGAACACACAAACTGCAGGGGGGCAAAACCCCCCCACAATGCCACAAACTTCAGTTTTTCCAACATCCCCCAAACCACCCAAAATTTAGGGGCCACATCCACGCACACAAAATGGCAGGGGGTCAACAACCCAATAAAAGCACAAACTTGAGGTTTTCAACAACCCCCACAAAACAGAAAAAACGGGGTAAAATCCCCAAAGAACAGCACAAGACTGTGCAGGTGGTCAACACCCCCCCCCAAAAAAAACCAAAAATTTTAGGTGGGCAACAAACCCTCCAAGAGGATTTCCCCCCAAAAAAGACCCGGTGCAGGGGGGCAACTTTCCCCAATGAACAGACAAAATTGTCAGGTGGTGCAAAAATTCCCAAAACAGCCCAAAACTGTGCAGGGGTTTTAAATTTCCCCCCCCGTGACAGCACAAACTGTCGGGGGGCAAAATTTAAAAAAAAACACAAAAAGACTGTCAGGTGGTGAACAATCCACAATGAAAGCACAAAACGGAGGTGGTGCAACATCCCAAAAAATAAAAAATCAAAAACTGTAGGTGGGGCAAAATCCCACAAGAACACAAAACGTGCAGTGGGGGGCAACACCCACAATGACAGGCAAGATTTGAGGTGGGCAAAATTCCTTAAAAAAAAGATGTGCAGCAAAAAACTCAAGGGGACCCAAGACAAGCTTGCAACCAAATTTAAAAAGCCTACCAGCAACATTAAAGGGGAAAACCCAAAACCCCTTTGGTGTTCAACACAAACAACGATATTAACACCTAAAAAAAACAAAAAAAGAAAACCCCCCCCAAAAACAAAAACCCAATGTTAAAAACCCAAAAATGAACACCAAACCCTGGGAACACCCACTGAACCCCCAACAAACAATGTCAACACCAATAAAATTTTTAAAACTGGATGTTAACAAACCAAAACAATGTTAACAACCTCAGTAATGTTAACACCAACAGCAATGTTAACACCAACAACGTTAACAGCTATAACAATGTTAACACCAACAACAATGTTAACACCAACAACAATGTTAAAACTAACAACAATGTTAACACCAACAACAATGTTAACACCAACGTCAATGTTAACAACCATAACAATGTGCAACACATTGGAATCTTTATTGAAGAAACGTTTCGCCACACAGTGGCTTCATCAGTCCAATACAAAGTAGAAATGGGAGAGGAGAGGAGGAGTTCGAGGTAATCAGTTCCTCAACCTGGAATCGATGTGTTCAGTCCATCACTCTTGTAGGAAGTGCAGCATAGGGCCAAAGAGGTGGCTAATATACGGCAGTTAGATGAGTTTGAAGCAGGAGAAGGCGGGATCACAGTGGGACCTGCCACTTGTGTAAGTAGGTCATCGTCCAAAGTTTGGGCAAGCGTTGAAGTCTTTGTACCAAGATCCCATGATGTTGCAGTGTCTGACAGATGTGGTGAATGGTTTTTGAAAACCGCCATTTGAAGAATTCATACACTTGTGCAACACATGGGAATCTTTAATGAAGAAACGTTCGCCACACAGTGGCTTCATCAGTTCAATACAAAGTAGAAATGGGTGAGGAGAATAGGAGTTCGAGGTAAACAGTCCCTCAACCTGGAATCGATGTGTTCCAGTCCATCACTATTGTACGAAGTGCAGCATAGGGCCAGCGAGGTGGCTTATATACGGCAGTTAGATGAGTTGAAGCAGGAGAAGGCGGGACCACAGTGGGACCTGCCACTTGTGTAAGTAGGTCGTCGTCCAAAGGTTGGGCAAGCGTTGAAGTCTTTGTACCAAGATCCGATGATGTTGCAGTGTCTGACAGATGTGGTGAATGGTTTTTGAAAACCGACAAGTTGAAGAATTGAGACACTTGTGCAACACATTGGAATCTTTATTAAAGAAACGTTTCGCCACACAGTGGCTTCATCAGTCCGTTACAAAAAAGGAAAATGGGTGAGGAGGGAGGATTTCCCAGGAAATTCAGTCCCTCACCTGGAATCTTTGGGTGTTGGGCCCAACCCACTCTTGTACGAAGTGCAGCATGGGGCCGAGAGGTCGTTTTACACGGCAGTTAGTGGATTAAAAGCAGGAGAAGGGGGGGGACACAGTGGGGCCCTCCCCACTTGTTTTGGGGTCGTCGCCCAAAGGGGGGCAAGCTTTTGAAGTCTTTGTACCAAGTTCCTATGATTTTGGGGCATGGTTGACGAGGGTGGTAAAGGGTTTTTTAAAAACCCGACAAGTTGAAAAATTGAAAACACTTTTTGAAAACACTTTGGGAATCTTCCTGAAAAAAACGTTTCCCCCACACATTTGGCTTCTCGGGTCCAAAAAAAGTGGGAAAGGGGTTTGGGGAAAGGGGAAAGGGGGTTCGGGGTTAATCGCCCCCTAAAACCTGGAATCGATGTGTTCTTCCCCCACTCTTGTAGGAAGTGCGGGCATAGGAACGAACAAAACAAAGAAAAGTTCGGAAAGATCCCCAAAGGGGTGAGCGGGGAAAGACGGGAAAGACAAAAGAATAGTGCTGGGAGGAGGGTTTCTTGTCGTAAAAAGTAGACCCCGGGGTTAAAACCCAGCAGGAAGGGGGATGTGGGACAGATATTGGGGGGGGAAAAAATTTTCAGGCTCTTTCTGTTAGGCCCCCCCTTTGGGGGGTTGAGCGAGGGGGAAGGGCATGTGCCCTTTTTAGGGCTAGAGAGGAGTGTAGAACTGGGCCATGTTTTAAACCCAAAAGAGCTAAGGCGAACGTGGGCCCAGGGGAATTGTACCTGTCATAGAAGGTACCTGTCAGGGGAACCCACGGTTTTTTGGGTAAATAGGGTTTGGAGCCAGGATCATGAAGGAGTAGAAAGGTTTTGGGGTTGGGGTTTGGGGTCTGCAAAATGTCTTCTCAAGGAGGTGGCCCAAGTAGTCATGTGGGTTTAAAGTTTGTCGTCGGCTGTACTGAGCGTCTTCCAGTAAGATTCAGGCCAGGGATGTCAAATTTTGCGAATGGAGAGACTCGTTGTGGCGAAGTCTTCCCACTGACATCAAGAACCCAGCGCGGGCGCCTTGTTTGGACACGCTGCGTTTAAGTAAGTTTGTTTTTGTGAAAGGAAAAAAGGGCTAGAGTAAGTTATCAGGGGGAAAAAATTAGGGATTTGTAGAGGTGTAGGGGGGTTTGCTTTGAGAGGCTGTTTCAGTTTTGTAAAAGGCCCGCAAGGGTTACTAGTTTTTGGGCTCCCTTGAGTGAATGTGTCCATGAAAACAAAGAAGGTATTTCAAGTTTAAACCCCAAGGACAGGGGCCCGGTTGGTGATGGGATGAAATTTGCGGGTGTCAGCTGTTCTGAGCTCGACAGGAAATGGAGGATAAAGTTTTGTAGTTAAAATACGAAATTGCTGGATTTAGACTGCATTGGTTTTGTTCCCCATTTTTTTTCCCCAAAAAGGCAAATCCTGTCGACCCCCTTTTGGGGTTTTTTTGTGTGTGAGTGTATCTTTTTTGGGCCCATGATTTGAAGTTGTGTAATGGCGTCTGCATGGGGCTAGTGTGATGGAGTTGTGGTATACAGGTTTTGGAATTTTAATTTAGTGTATAAAATGTAGAGGGTAGGGGGGGGGAAAAGTTCCCTGGGGTACTCCGGCTTTTAGTGTAAAGGTAGTCAGGTAACACCCTTGGAATTTGATTCTCAGGGTACGGCGTCTAGGAAGTTGCAGAGGATTTTCGGGGGAGTGAGGGCGGTTTTTGAAGTTAGTCCCAGAGTTTGTACTTGACCCCTTTTCTGCCAGACAGGTCAAAGGCTTTTTCAACGTTTTTGAAAACCCAGGGCTGCCTGTTTCTTTTTTTTGTGTTGATTTTGGATTTTGTTGAAAATTTTGATGTTAAGGGAACCCGGGTGTGGATCTGTGTGTTTGAAGCCAAAGGGCCCCATCAGAAAGAAAGGATTTTTGTGTTCCAGGTATTGCGAAGGCAAATGATTGAGGGTTTTTTTAAAAGGGGGTTTTCCTAAAGTTTCGGGAGGCTGTTAGGACGAAAAGTTTTAGGGTCAGAGTGGTCTTTTTGGTTTTTAGGAAGGTGAAAAGCGTAAGCAGCTTTGAAGGGGAAAGGGGAAAAGTTTCCAGAGGAAAGGGAGGAAATTGAGGGGGGTTTTTGGGTAGGCGAAATTATAGAGTCAGGAAGGTGTTTCGGGGAAAAATTATGGTTTAGGCCAGAAGCACCAGGAGCCTTGGGGGGAAAGGTGCCCTGGGGAGAGTTTTAATGTTGTGTTGGTGAAAGGAGTGTCGAGTTTTGGGGGGGGGTAAGAGAGTCAAAAAGTATGTGGCTTTTTTGGTGTTTTTTCTTGTTTTTGTGGCGTGTTCCAGTTTTTCTTTTTCCCTAAATTGTTTTTGAGTAATTTAGGGTGAGGGGGGTTTGGGGGGGTTGGAAGATGTTCTCCCAGATGTGTTTGAAGATTTTGGTAGAAAGCCTGGGGTCTGAGTGTGTGATGGTTGTGGGTGTGGTTTTGAATTTTTTTGGGGTGGGAGTTTGCCTCTGTTTTTTTTTGAAAAATTTTCCCCAGAAGGTTTTTGTTTTTTTAATTTTCGCTGTTTGTTTGCTTGTTGTATGAGTTGGCCAGGGTTGTTTTGGCTTGGTTAGGCTGCGAAAAAATTTCGTTTTAAGGTAATTTGGATTAATGGGAAATTTTTTTAAAACTATGTGGGGTTGTAGGGGAAGTTTTTTGGGGTAGAGAAAATTTTTTTTTCTTGTTTGGGTGCGGTTTGAAGGAATAACGAGTGGTGTGAGTTTTTTTGGTATTTTTGATGTTGGCTGCTTGTGTAAGGTGTCCGGGAAATGAGATCAAGTTGAGTATCGATGTCAGAGTTGGGTTTGTTTTTGTGTCATGGAGGGGGTTAAATATTGTCTATGTGTTTTTGAAAGGGCATCCCAGTCAGCGTTTTGTAGGAGAAGGAAGGTGTGGTTGGAATGGGTTTGGGTTTTGGGGAGATTTTTTGTAAGATGACTGGGATGTAAATCAGAGCCTTTTAATAGGGGCCCAGGTGAAATGTTGTTGAAAAGTAGTGGTTTGGGTTTTTTGCCAGAAAAAGTCTGGTTTCCCGGGGGCCCCGTGTGGTTGTAAAAGGTATTGAAGTCTGGGCCAAGTTGTTTGGTGTTTATGGTTTGTGAAGTTGAGTAATTGGGGGCCCAAGTTGGTTTTTATGGTGTGTTGAAAAAGGGGGTGGGTTTGGGGATTCATGTCCGCTAGTGGTATGTTGGTGTGTTGGTGTAGTTTTTGGGCTAAGGAAAGGTGTGTATGGTTTAGAATAGTGTTTTGGGCGAGCATAGGTGGTGAAAAAAAATTTAAAGGGGGGGAAGGTTTCGTGTGGTTTTTTTAAGCAAAAACAGTGTTGGTGAAAAAAAAGGGTTGGGGGGAAATTCGTGTTTTATGTTGGAATTGAAAAGGAAAGGCAACCCCCTCGTGGGGATCTTAAAGGGGGACTGTTTTGGGCAGTATAACCCTAATGGGGTGCGTTGAGGGGCTTTGAGGCAGGTACTTTTGCAAAACATTTTCGGCCTCTTGGGTTCAAAGGGGGCTCGGCCGTTTGGGGTCTAATTGTAAAGTAAGAACGTACGTTGGGAATGAATCACCCTTTAAAAGTGATTTAATTTGGGTTTCGCTTTGCAAATTAATGTCGGGGGGGGGTTTGGTTAAAGCCCCTGGGTAGTGGTGGCCCTCAGTGGATGTGGGTTTGTAGGGTTACGGACCGTTTTCCCGGAGGGGGAGGAAGGAAGGATCTGTTTTTTTGGTTCTTTTGGGTTTCTGTCAGAAGTTGGAGGGGGTTTTTGGGTTTTAGTGGTTTTTTCTGAAGGAGGTGGAGTTGGACCCGGATGAAGTTTTGGGTTTTGGTGGAGGGGTGGGCCAAAAAGTGGATCAGAGGAAGTGGAAGCTTTGGGAGGGGATAAGGAAGTTTGGGAAACTATGGTAAGGGTTTAGGAAGTGGAAGCTATGGTAAGGGGTGAGGAAGTGGGGAAACTTTGGGGAAAAAAAAAGGGGTGAGGAAATGGGGGGAGGGTGGTCGTAGCAGAAACAAATAGGGGTGTTGGGGGGATTATGGAAGTAAATGAAGAGGGGTAGGGGGGGGGTGGAAAGTGGTTGGAGTAGGGGAAATGGGGGGGTGGGAGAGGGTGGAGGGGGAGAGGTTGTAGTAGGCTTTTGAAAAGAAGCAGGAAGGAGGGGTTTAAATTTAAAAAAGGGGAAAATTGTTAGCGACAAGTTTGGTTAAGGACATGTGGTAGTTGTGTGGGGAGTAGAAGAGGTGACCAAGGGGCGTGGGGGTGGGGCCCGGGATTGGGGGTAGGGGAGGGGGAAAAAGGGAATAAAGGGGAGGGAGGTGAGGGAAGGGGTTGGGGGGGGGAGGGGGGGTTGGCTGGCTCTGAGGGTGGAAAGAATGTTTTTTCTAGTACCTGGAGGGTTTTTGGAGGTTATTCCGGGGATCAAAAGCCCCCCCCCCGGCCCGGCCATGGGGAAGGGGCCCCCCGGGTGGATTTTGGGCCTGATCAACTGGTGTTATGCTGGGCCCCACGCAGTCCAACGTTCGGGGAAAAGCCCGGGTGATCCCGGGGTTTACTTTAGGTATCTGTCCGCTCTTCTTGAAGGCAGCCAGGGGTTTATTGGGAATTCCCCTTAAGGGTTTATGGGAGGCTGTTAAACGTTTTGGGGGCCCCGGGCACTTTGGGGTTTTTCCCCTTTGTGTACCAATGGCGCCCCTAATTTTTATTGGGGGGATTTTTGCACCCCCTGCCCCCTCTTTTACTTTGTAGGGAGTGATTTTTGTGTGCAGATTTGGGGCCATTCCTTTCCCAAGGGTTTTTCCCAAATGTAGATTAGATTATTCTCCCTCCGCGTTCCCAAAGAGTACAAGAAAATGTTCCCAAACGTTAAATAGGGCAGGAGGTTTTCAAAATGCAGTGTGTGGGCCCCCGGCAGGGTTTGAAAAATTGTTCCCGAAATGGCCAGTTGCTGAACATTGGAGAAAGGTTTTTGTGGAAGTGCATGAGATTTTGGGCGTGGGCCCAATTTTTTGATTTCCCCGAAAATTGTTGATTTGGGGGGGAAATTGGGAAATGAAGAGGGGGTTTGGAGGAATGCGGATGGTCTTGGGAAGGGTCCTTGGGTTGAAGAGTGTAGAGGCGTCAGAAGGGTTGAAAAGCGTTAATTTTTAGGATGGTAGAGTTTTTTAGGGCTGTAAATATCGTCAAAGAGGGCTTTTTTTCTTTTGTATAATGTCTTTTTATTAAATTTTCTTTTTTCTGTGTCATAGGGAGTCAGGAGAGAATAGTCTACGTGTTTTGCGATAAATGTGAATTTTTCCCGGGCCCCGGGTCCAAAAAAATGGTGAAGCCTGCGTTGGAAGTTTTGTTTTGGTCTCAGTTGGGTATACGTTTCGTAAGAATGTTGCCAAGGGAAATGTTTGAAACCCGAGTTGGTTTTTTAAAAACTTTCAGTTTAGGAAAACGCCCGTGAATGGTACGTAAATTTTTCCAAAGGCCCCATAGTTTTTTTATGATCGTTTTGAGTATTTTAGGTTTTTTAAACGAGAAAAAATGGGTTTTTGGGAAAAAGGTAGGGCCCGGGTTGGCCCTTTGGGGGAGGGGTAGAAGAGGGAGAGGCCGGTGTTGGAGTTGAGGGGGGGTGGTTTAAAGGGGGGGGAAGTGGAAAGGGGATTGAAGGGGATCGGTTTAAAATTTGATGTGGCGGCCAAATCTGTGAGAATAATTGGTTGGCAAGCACCCGGGGAAGTAGCAACGTTCTTGCCCCGGTTATAACTTTAATGTTTCTTGTGGAGTCCCCTCTCTGGAGGCACAGGGGCATGGGAGGTGGCTTTTGCTTATGGAGCACTGTATGTCTGAACGGTTTAGGGGGAGGAAAAATTGGTGTTTTGGGGTGCAACCACAAACACTGGGTGAGCGTGGGGACTTCCCGGCAGCAAAAAAAGGGTGCTGAGAGGCTTCCTGCCCCTTTTGGGTTTGGCCCGCCACCGGGGCGCACCAAATTTCCCGTTTGGGGAAAACGAAGGTCCAGTAACCACCCCCCGGGGAGGAGGGGCAACTCTGGCTAGTGAGCGATGAGGGACCAAACTGCTGTATATGTCCGCATAGGGCCAGAGTGGTGGCTTATATATGGCAGTTAGTTTAGATGAAACAGGAGAAGGGCCGGGTCACAGGGGACCTGCCACTTGTGTAAAAAGGGGCGTCGTCCAAAGGGGTTTGGGGAAGCCCCTTGAAGTCTCTGTACCCAAATTCCCCTGATGTTGCGTGTCTGACAGGTTTGGTGAAAGGTTTTTTTAAAAACCCCACAAGTTGAAGGGAAATTGGGGCCCCTACTATTTACTACTACTACCCACTACTTGTGGGAAAATCGAAAAGTTACCTCACTAGTATTGCACCCCTCCTGAGCCTTTATATTTCCCTCTGTGTCCATGTATTGTTTGTAATGGCTTGATAAAGCTCCTGGAGAGCGAAACGTTGCTACAATAAATGTCACATTAGTTGCACTTGTGTCCTTTTACTTTACATATTGTCGGTAATTCTACCAACTTTATTACAAGGTGCAATATTAGTGAGGCACCATGTCGATGTTCACTAGTGGTAGTAGTAGTAGTAGTAGTAGTAGTAGTAGTAGTAGTAGTAGTAGTGGTAGTGACAAAAGTAATACAATATGGTAGAGCAATTAATTCGTTCATGAGTAAAAAGATATAAAAGCTATTACTTGGGTAACATAAAAATAGGTTAGACAAATATAGACTGGAAAGAGGCAGCTTGTTTCAGTGTTCACTCTCTGTAATGTGCTTTGTGTAGTATAACAGGAGAGACTACGTGATGGCAGGGTTTACTGTTTTCAGGAGGATTCTTGCTAAGACTTCGGAGATGGTGAAGCTGCCTTTGTTTTGTTTAATTGTATTCGAAACAGCGATCAGTGCTGATTCGAGGCACTTGCGTCTGCGGAAATTTGTTTCTTTGATCACTAATTGGGCGTCTCTGAATTTCATGAGATGACTGGTGGAATTTCGGTGTTGTACACAGGCGTTGTTCAAGTTATCATTCCAACATGCGTAAATGTGTGATGAATGGTTTGAAAAACCGACAAGTTGAAGATTGAGACACTTATGCAGCATATGGGAATCTTTATTCAGGAAACGTTTCGCCACACAGTGGCTTCATCAGTCCAAAACAAAGAGGAAGGCGTAAGGAGAGGAGGAGTATGAGGTAATCAGTCCCTCAGCCTGGAGTCGATGTGTTCAGTCCATCAATCTTGTAGAATGTACAGCATAGGGCCGTAGACGTGGCTTATATACTGTAGTGAGGTGAGGTGAAGCAGGCGGAGGCGGGGTCATAGTGGTACCATCCACTAGTCGAAGTAGGTCTTCGTCCAAAGGTTGAACAAGTGTTGAAGAATTCTTTGTAACAAGATCCCATGCTGCAGTGTCTGACAGTTGTGATGAATGGTTTGAAAAACCGACAAGTTGAAGATTGAGACACTTATGCAGCATATGGGAATCTTTATTCAGGAAACGTTTCGCCACACAGTGACTTCATCAGTCCAATACAAAGAGGAAGGCGTAAGGAGAGGAGGAGTATGAGGTAATCAGTCCCTCAGCCTGGAGTCGATGTGTTCAGTCCATCAATCTTGTAGAATGTACAGCATAGGGCCGTAGACGTGGCTTATATACTGTAGTGAGGTGAGGTGAAGCAGGCGGAGGCGGGGTCTGATGAAGCCACTGTGTGGTGAAACGTTTCCTGAATAAAGATTCCCATATGCTGCATAAGTGTCTCAATCTTCAACTTGTCGGTTTTTCAAACCATTCATCACAACTGTCAGACACTGCAGCATGGGATCTTGTTACAAAGAATTCTTCAACACTTGTTCAACCTTTGGACGAAGACCTACTTCGACTAGTGGATGGTACCACTATGACCCCGCCTCCGCCTGCTTCACCTAACCTCACTACAGTATATAAGCCACGTCTACGGCCCTATGCTGTACATTCTACAAGATTGATGGACTGAACACATCGACTCCAGGCTGAGGGGCTGATTACCTCATACTCCTCCTCTCCTTACGCCTTCCTCTTTGTTTTGGACTGATGAAGCCACTGTGTGGCGAAACGTTTCCTGAATAAAGATTCCCATATGCTGCATAAGTGTCTCAATCTTCAACATGCGTAAATGTGTTCATTGAGGCGGCTGTCGAGGTTTCTTGCTGTTTCACCTACGTAAATCTTGTCACAGCCTCCACAGGGTATAGTGTAAACTCCTGCATTGACTGGTTCGTGGTGCTTGGATTTTGTCCTGGTTAGATCCTTTATTGAAGTGCTAGAAGCGATTGTAATAAAGTTGGTAGAATTACCAACAATATGTAAAGTAAAAGGACACAAGTGCAACTAATGTGACATTTTATTGTGGCAACGTTTCGCTCTCCAGGAGCTTTATCAAGCCATTATGTAATGGCTTGATAAAGCTCCTGGAGAGCGAAACGTTGCCACAATAAAATGTCACATTAGTTGCACTTGTGTCCTTTTGCTAGAAGCGATGGCGACTCTGGTGTTAGCTTGTGAAAGTACTTTTGAAACGTTCAGTGCAACCTGGCTGTTGGAAGAATTATAACTTTGTTGAGAGTGGTGTTGATGCGTGGAGAATTAAGGATCTGAAGAGCTGAACATCAAAATGGTATACAATACCGACAGGTTGGTAGGTAAGACACATAGGCAACAGTTAGGCAACTTTATTCCGAAACGTTTCGCCTACACAGTAGGCTTCTTCAGTCGAATACAGAAAGTAGGCAGTAGCAGTAGAGATGTGAAGACGATGTAATCAGTCCATCACCCTTGAAGTCGTAGAATTTGAGGTTGTCAGTCCCTCGGCCTGGAGAAATTCAGTTCCATAGTCAGGAACTATCTGAAGATCAAGCGACAGTGCGGAGACTTAAATACTGTCGCAAGGAGAGGTGCAGAGTAGTAGTAGTGAGAATGTAGCCACTGAGAGGTCAGGTCCCTCTCAGATCCAACAGTTCTCACTTGGAAGGGTTGTCTAAGGCGTTTTCTGTACCAAGAGGCCATGTGTTGCAGTGTCTGACAAGATGAACATCAAAATGGTATACAATACCGACAGGTTGGTAGGTAAGACACATAGGCAACAGTTAGGCAACTTTATTCCGAAACGTTTCGCCTACACAATAGGCTTCTTCAGTCGAATACAGAAAGTAGGCAGGAGCAGTAGAGATGTGAAGACGATGTAATCAGTCCATCACCCTTGAAGTCGTAGAATTTGAGGTTGTCAGTCCCTCGGCCTGGAGAAGTTCAGTTCCATAGTCAGGAACTATCTGAAGATCAAGCGACAGTGTGGAGACTTAAATACTGTCGCAAGGAGAGGTGCAGAGTAGTAGTAGTAGTTAGTAAGAAGTGAGAACTGTTGGATCTGAGAGGGACCTGACCTCTCAGTGGCTACATTCTCACTACTACTACTACTCTGCACCTCTCCTTGCGACAGTATTTAAGTCTCCGCACTGTCGCTTGATCTTCAGATAGTTCCTGACTATGGAACTGAACTTCTCCAGGCCGAGGGACTGACAACCTCAAATTCTACGACTTCAAGGGTGATGGACTGATTACATCGTCTTCACATCTCTACTGCTCCTGCCTACTTTCTGTATTCGACTGAAGAAGCCTACTGTGTAGGCGAAACGTTTCGGAATAAAGTTGCCTAACTGTTGCCTATGTGTCTTACCTACCGATCTGAAGAGCTCTTTTCTTGCAGTCTTTGATGAAAAAAGAAGGAAAATGTAACTCAGTGAATGTTTGGTGAATGTATGTACATTCCTCTTCAAGAAACTCAGGACTACAAATTCGGTATGCTCTTAGGAAAAACCCGATAATGATGCCTCTTTTGGTCTTGGTATCTTGACTGGAATAGAAGTGTGTGAGATCATTTTTATTGGTGGGTTTCTGATAAACTTGAACTCTTAGGTTGTTGTCTACTTTGTGAATGAGGACGTCGAGGAAAGGTAGCTTGTCATTGGACTCTTCTTCTAGTGTAAACTGGATCGCCGGTTCAACTGCGTTGAGCCTTGTCTGAAGATTCCGTACATCAAAACGTTTGGGAGTTATTACGAGGACGTCGTCCACGTAACGTAACCAAGTGACGCTTGAAGGGATGATGTTGGCGAAGTGTTCGGACTCTAGGTGTTCCATGTATAAGTTGGCTAGGACGGCACTGATGGGGGACCCCATTCCCATGCCATAGGTTTGTTTGTAGAGCTTGTTATTGAAAGAAAAACAGTTGAAATTAACACAGAGTTCAATCAAGTCAACAAAATCTCCGGGAGGTAGAGGAAGATTAAGGTCCTGATTGACTTTACGTCGTAGAACCTCGATGGCTTTTTTGGTAGGTACTTTTGTGAAGAGGGAAGTCACATCCAAACTGCTTAGTTCTTGTTACGGATGGAAAGGTTTTCGGATGCGGTTGAGAAGGTCGCCTGAGTGTTTTAAGATGAGCGGGGCTGATGGTCCCCAGAAGGCAGGAAAGATGTTTGGCAAGAACTCCGGCTAGTTTGTGTGGAGCACTGCCTATTCCTGACGTGATTGGCTGAGAGGAATATTGTGTTTATGGGTCTTGGGTAAAACCATACATGTGTGCTGGTTTAGTGTTGCTTGGTAACAAGTACAGAAGTTTCTTCCCTTCTAAGTGCGTTTTGAGTATTTGTCTGGTTTTGTATAGAAAATCTTTGGTGAGCGTCTCCCACTGTTGAGTGCTAATGGGTTCGTATGTAGATTAATCATTCAAAAGGTCCATCATTTTATTGTTGTAGTCACTGGTGTTGAGTATTTGACTCCTCCTCCTTTGTCGGCGGTTGTGACGATAATGTTGGGGTCGTTGGCGAGGTTCTTAAGGGCAGTGATGTATCGTCTAGGAAGATTAGAAGGAGGTTCACATAAAGCTGCAGTGAGAAGGCCCTGTTATATAACCCTTCTGGAAGTTGCTGTCACTGTGTCTATGGTTCCTGGTAACTAGATTGAGTTGATTGTTAGGTTAGCGTATGTTGGTGGTAAATTTGAGTCCCAGACTCAGTGCTTGTTTCTCGTAGTCGGTTAAGGTGCGTGACGATAAGTGTTTATCAGGGATTCGCGTCCCATTTATTCCATCGACTGTTAGTGCAGAGGTACTGAAGTTTGCGATTGAGTTTGTATCTTCTGTTGGAGGTTAGCTGTGGTGACTGTGCTGGGAATATGCTCAGCAGTGTGTGGTCAATCTGAAGATTGGGCTTCATATTCCTTGCAGTTTCAAAGGTTTCCTTAGCGATGTTAGAAAGTTCTTCGGCACATTCAGTTAAGTAAGCTTGGGTAGCTGGAGAGAAGGGGTGCTTGGAGTTGGAGAGTTGTGCAGGAGTAGACTTGGGGATCACCTTCTCTGCCAGGCAATCTTGTAGGAAGTTGTGTCTGTTGCGATTAGCTGTGAGCACGAAGAAGGGTGTCCAAATAACGTCTGCATGAAATGTCCATTATGTTGCGGTGTCCGACAGATTGTAATAAAGTTGGTAGAATTACCGACAATATGTAAACCAATATGTGAACCTTCTTCTTCTAATCTTCCTAGACGATACGTCACTGCCCTTAAGAACCTCGCCAACAACCCCAACATTATCGTCACCACCCCCGACAAAGGAGGTGGAGTCGTCATACTCAACAGCAGTGACTACAACACTAAAATGATGGACCTTTTGAATGATCAATCTACATACGAACCCATCAGCACTCAACAGTGGAAGACGCTCACCAAAGATTTTCTATACAAAACCAGACAAATACTCAAACGCACTGGAGAAGGGAAGAAACTTCTGTACTTGTTACAAGCAACCCTAAATCAGCACACATGTTGGTTTACCCAAGACCCATAAACAAAATATTCCTCTCAGACCAATCACGTCAGGAATAGGCAGAGCTCACACAAACTAGCCGGAGTTCTTTCCAAACATCTTTCCTGCCTTCTGGGGACCATCAACCCGCTCATCTTAAACACTCAGGCGACCTTCTCAACGCATCCGAAACCTCTCCATCCGTAACAAGAAACTAAGCAGTTTGGATGTGACTTCCCTCTTCACAAAAGTACCTACCAAAAAAGCCATCGAGGTTCTACGACGTTAAAGTCAATCAGGACCTTAATCTTCCTCTACCTCCCGGAGATTTTGTTGACTTGATTGAACTCTGTATTAATTTCAACTGTTTTTCTTTCAATAACAAGCTCTACAAACAAACCTACGGCATGGGAATGGGGTCCCCCATCAGTGCCGTCCTAGCCAACTTATACATGGAACACCTAGAGTCCGAAACACTTCGCCAACATCATCCCTTCAAGCGTCACTTGGTTACGTTACGTGGACGACGTCCTCGTAATAACTCCCAAACGTTTTGATGTACGGAATCTTCAGGACAAGGCTCAACGCAGTTGAACCGGCGATCCAGTTTACACTAGAAGAAGAGTCCAATGAAAAGCTACCTTTCCTCGACGTCCTCATTCACAAAGTAGACAACAACCTAAGATTTCAAGTTTATCGGAAACCCACCAATAAAAAATGATCTCACACACTTCTATTCCAGTCAAGATACCAAGACCAAAAGAGGCATCATCATCGGGTTTTCCTAAGAGCATACCGAATTTGTAGTCCTGAGTTTCTTGACGAGGAATGTACATACATTCACCAAACATTCACTGAGTTACATTTTCCTACTTTTTTTCATCAAAGACTGCAAGAAAAGAGCTCTTCAGATCATTAATTCTCCACGCATCAACATCACTCCCAACAAAGTTATAATTCTTCCCAACAGCCAGGTTGCACTGAACGTCTCAAAAGTACTTTCACAAGCTAATACCAGAGTCAACATCGCTTCTAGCACTTCAATAAAGGATCTAACCAGGACAAAATCCAAGTACCACGAACCAGTCAATGCAGGAGTTTACACTATACCCTGTGGAGGTTGTGACAAGATTTACGTAGGTGAAACAGCATGAAACCTCGACCACCCCCCTCAATGAACACATTTACGTATGTAGGAACGATAACTTGAACAACGCCTGTGTACAACACCGAAATTCCACCCAAACATCTCATGAAATTCAGAGACGCCCAATTAGTGATCAAAGAAACTAATTTCCGCAGACACAAGTGCCTCGAATCAGCACTGATCGCTGCTTCGAATACAATTAAACAAAACAACGGCAGCTTCACCATCTCCGAAGTCTTAGCAAGAATCCTCCTGAAAACAGTAAACCCTGCCATCACATGGTCTCTCTGTTAATACTACACAAAGCACATTACAGAGAGTGAACACTGGAAACAAGCTGCCTCTTTCCAGTCTATATTTGTCCAACCTATTTTTATGTTACCCCAAGTAATAGCTTTTATATCCTTTTACTCATGTACGAATTAATTGCTCTACCATATTGTATTACTTTTGTCACTATACTACTACTACTACTACTACTACTACTACTACTTACTACTACTACTACTACTACTACCACTAGTGAACATAGACATGGTGCCTCACTAGTATTGCACCTCACTCTGAGCCTTTATATACCCTCTGTGTCCATGTATTGTTTGTAATGGCTTGATAAAGCTCCTGGAGAGCGAAACGTTGCCACAATAAAATGTCACATTAGTTGCACTTGTGTCCTTTTACTTTACATATTGTCGGTAATTCTACCAACTTTATTACAATCCAACAGTACTGTTAACACCAACAACAACGTTAACACTTACACAATGTTAACACCAACAACAATGTTAACACCAACAAAAATGTTAATACCAACAATAATGTTAACACCAACATGAATGCTAACACCAACAACAATGTTAATACCAACAACAATGTTAACAACCACAACAATGTTAACCTCAACAATGTTAACACCTACAACAATGATAACACCAACAACAATGTTAAGACCACAACAATGTCAACACCAACGACAATGTTAACTCTAACAATGTTAACACCAACAACATTGTCAACACCATACACAAATAACCCACACGTAAAAGAGAGAAGCTTACGACGACGTTTCGGTCCGATGTTAATACCAACAATGTTAAGAGATCAATGGTCAGTGGTCACCTGCTAACTCCCAGAGCCTAAGCTCTGGGAGTTAGCGTGGGGTGTTACCAAGCACCAGGGCTTGTTGCAGTGTTTTAGAATCTCAGGTTCAAGTGTTGAAGAAGGAGGTTTTACTTCTTCAGGAGGAAAATTGGAGACTGAAGCTTCACCTCGATGAGTTTGGGAATGAGTGTAAGAAGGGTTTAGCTCGTAAGGAGGAAATGGTCACTAGCAGTGAGAGTGGCAGCCGCTTTAAGTGGCAAGTGGTTCAGAGTTTAGAAAGAAGGAAGATAAGGAGGGTTAATAGAGAAAATGTGAATGTAAGAAATCGATTCTCTGTTCTCCAGGACGAGTGCACTACAGTGGTTAGTAAGGTTGAAGGTACCACTGATTCCCCTGCTAATCAAGGTAAGAATATTTTAATTGTAGGTGATTCTCAGGTAAGATATATGGACCGTGCTTTTTGCAACAGAGACAGAAAGGTCAGAGAGAGAGTGTACCTTCCTGGAGCTGGTGTTGGTGACATAGTCAGCAGATTGGGTAATATTATGGCAGGTAATGGGAACAAGCCCATTATCTGTCTTAGTGCTGGGGGTAATGACATTGGGAAGGGCAGGAGAGAGGAGCTGCTGGATAAATACAGGTCAGCCATAGAAGTAGTTAGGTTTAAGGGAGGGATCCCAGTCATATGTAGCATCTTGCCTAGAAAGGGAGTGGGCAATGAATGGATGTCTAGGGCAACTGGTATAAATTGCTGGCTAGACAGGTACTGCAAGGAACTTGCAATCCCATTCATTGATAACTGGAACCTATTCTTTGGCAAACATGATATGTATGCAACTGATGGGGTTCATCTCTCTGTGGTTGGAGTGGTTGCATTAGCCAATTTGACAGAGAGGGTTATTGATGACTTGTCTAGGAATTTAAACTGATAGATTATAGAGGTATGGGTGTTTGTGGGAAACAATCAGGCTGCAGTATTAGGGTTAAAAACAGCAAATACCGGGATACCTCAGGGATATGTTTGAAAGACAATATTCAAAATAAAGTTGCTAGTAATGGCAAATCAATTGATCAACAAACAAAGAGAGATAGCAGAGGGC
The DNA here is from genome assembly GCF_026875155.1 of Cherax quadricarinatus. Taxonomy (NCBI): domain Eukaryota; kingdom Metazoa; phylum Arthropoda; class Malacostraca; order Decapoda; family Parastacidae; genus Cherax; species Cherax quadricarinatus. The sequence goes on along the minus strand of NC_069488.1, from coordinate 23,955,793 downwards.
AACGAGTGACTAGCTCCCTTAAGGTTTACTATACAAATAGTAGGAGCTTAAGAAATAAGATAGATGGGCCAAGATTACTTGTAGTGTAGGCAATATAGATATTATTGGTATAACAGAAACCTGGTTCAACCTGAAAGATAGAGAAATGCCTTCTGAATGCAACACACAGAGTTATAAACTATTCCACACTGATAGGGTCAACAGGAAGGGTGGTGGAGTGGCGATGTTTGTCAGAGAAAATTTAAATTGTTGTCTTAGATATGATATAAGATTAGAAACATCGAACACAGAATCTGTTTGGCTACAGTTTCTCGATGGCGGAGACAAATTAATTTTGGGTGTGATTTATAGGCCCCCAAACCTTCATAGGGAGGGCAGTAAGCTGTTGTTGGACGAAATTCATAAGGCATCTGGATATGAAAACGTTGTGATAATGGGAGATTTTAACTTTAGACAAATTAATTGGAACAATATGACAGGAAATCTTGAGTCTAGTGACTTTCTTGATACGGTTCAGGATTGCTTTTTAGAACAGGTTGTGACAGAACCAACTAGAGGAAACAATCTGCTTGACTTGGTTCTTGCCAACAAAGAGTCACTAATTAATAATCATGAGGTTAATGATGAGCTTGGGGAAAGTGATCACAAATCACTTAGTTTCAATATATCATGGAATTACCCAGATAACTGCAATCAAATGTCTGTCCCAGATTTTCGCTTGGCCGGCTTCATGGGATTGAAAAATTACCTGGGTGGGCTAAATTGGGATGTCCTGACTAGGGGTCAGGTAGGTAATCTTGGTAGCCAATATGACGTTTTTCAGAGCATAGTTCTAGTGCCCATACAACTTTTGTTCCGAGTAGGGAAATTAGATCTAACAAAAATGATCCCAAATGGATGAACAATAGATTAAAACATCTCATTGGTCAAAAGAGAGGCATATATAGGCGTATCAAAAGAGGGGATGGGCAGGTGCAAAATCAATATATTCAATTAAAGAGAGATGTAAAGAAAGGAATAAGGAAAGCAAAAAGGGATTATAAGGCTAAGGTCGCAAGGGATTCAAAGACTAACCCAAAAGGGTTCTTTCAGGTATACAGAAGTAAGAAAGATTAGGGACAAGATAGGCCCACTTAAGAGTAACTCTGGTCAGATCACTGACAGTGATAAGGATATGTGTGAAATTCTCAATACCTACTTCCTCTCAGTTTTCACCCAGGAAAATACTAGCGATATTCCTGAAATAAGAGATTATGTAGAACAGGATGATAATAAACTATGTACGATTGTGGTAACTAGTGACATGGTCCTCAGACAAATAGAGAAACTAAAACCTAACAAATCCCCAGGCCCTGATGAACTGTTTGCAAGGGTGTTAAGGAATGTAAAGAGGAACTTAGCATACCTTTGGCTAATCTTTTTAACATATCACTACATACTGGCATAGTGCCTGATAAGTGGAAAATGGGAAATGTAATACCTATGTACAAGGCAGGTGACAGTTCCTTAGCTTCGAACTATAGACCAATAAGCCTTACCTTCATAGTGGGAAAATTTATGGTATCAATAATTGCCGAAGCAATTTGTAGCCATCTTGATAGGCACAGATTGATTAATGAATCTCATCATGGTTTTACAAAGAAGTGTTCCTGTCTTACGAATTTACTAACTTTTTTCACTAAAGTTTCTGAGGAGGTAGATCATGGTAATGAATATGATATTGTGTATATGGACTTCAGTAAGGCTTTCAAGAGTTCCACATCAGAGGCTACTGAGGAAACTTAAGGCACACGGAATAGGAGGAGAAATTTTTTCCTGGGTAGAGGCATGGCTCACAAATAGGCAAAAGAGAGTTTGCATAAATGGGGAGAAATCAGAATGGGGGCACGTCACAAGCGGTGTTCCTCAGGGGTCAGTGTAGGGTCTGCTGTTGTTCACAATTTACATAAACGACATAGGTGAGGAAATAAATTGCGATATAAGCAAATTTGCTGATGATACCAAAATAGGCCGTCCAATTCATTCTAATGAGGACACTAGAGCACTCCAGGATGATTTGAATAGACTGATGCAACGGTCGGAGAAGTGGCAGATGCAGTTTAATATAGACAAATGCAAAGTTCTAAATGTTGGACAGGAAAATAACCATGTGACACATAAACTAAATAATGTAGATTTTAATACTACTGATTACGAAAAGGATTTAGGAGTTCTGGTTAGCAGTAATCTAAAATCAAGACAACAGTGCATTAGTGTTCGCAATAAAGCTAACAGAATTCTTGGCTTCATATCTAGAAGTATAAATAATAGAAGTCCTCAGGTTGTTCTTCAACTCTATATATCCTTGGTTAGGCCTCATTTAGACTATGCTGCTCAGTTCTGGTCACTGTATTACAAAATGGACATAAATGCTCTGGAAAACGTACAGAGGAAGATGACAAAGATGATCCCATGTATCAGAAATCTTCCCTATGAGGATAGACTGAGGGTCCTCAATCTGCACTCTCTCGAAAGGCATAGAATTAGGGGGATATGATCGAGATGTATAAATGGAAAACAGGAATAAAGGAGATGTAAATAGCGTGCTGAAAATTTCCAGCCAAGACAGGACTCGCAGCAATGGTTTCAAGTTGGAAAAATTCAGATTCAGGAACGATATAAGAAAGCGCTGGTTTGGTAATAGAGTTGTGGATGAGTGGAACAAACTCCCGAGTACAGTTATTGAGGCTAAAGCATTGTGTAGTTTTAAAAACAGGTTAGATAAATACATGAGTGGGTGTGAGTTGGACCTGGCTAGCTTGTGCTGCTGGGTCTGGTGCCGTGCTCCTTCCTTGAGTGGAGGTGGCCAGACTGGGTGGGTCATTGGGCTTATCTGGGAAGGGGGAGGGGAAATGGACCTCCTCCGCATGGGTCAGTAGGCCTGTTGCAGTGTTCTTTCTTATGCTCTTATGTTCTAATGTTAATACCAAGAACAATGTCATCGTGTTTGCATCGCTATTGGGCCATGCGGACGTGCTGCGCAGTAGCTCCTGATTGAGTTGGCTTTTGCGCAGTTGTTATGTACTTAGCTCTGTGAAGACCTGTTTGGCGCTCTCTACGAATTGAAGCAAGATGCCCTCCATCGAGCAACTTTACCAACAGCTTAAGGAAGAATTGAGGATGGCGAAGTTGGAGATTCGGCGACTGACCGAGGAAAACAAGAAGATTCGTAGTAGTCCTCCTGTTTTGAGTCCTCAGGTCAAGAAGGGAAACTGGTCAGTGGCTGGACAGCAGGGAACGAAGTTGACGATCAAGAAGACGAATGGAAAGGTAGAAACGATGAAAAAGAAAGAGACTGCCGTGGAAACTGTTGTGGAAACATCTAATACATTCTCAGTGCTACCCGACAAATGTGAGTCGACTACTGGGAACGTCACGACGAACGACACCAAGGAAGGTAAGAATATTGTTGTTGTTGGGGATAGACAAGTTAGGTATATGGATAGGGCGTTCTGCTTGAAGGGCAGGAGTAGGAGACAGAGAGTTTGCTTTCCTGGGGCTGGGATGGAGGATATTGTTAGCCATCTGGATGACATCATGAGAGGTAATGGGAGCAATCCTATTATCTGTCTCAGTGCTGGAGGCAACGATGTTGGCAGACGTAGGAGTGAAGACCTGATTAGCAGGTATAGGTCAGCAATAGAAATAATTAGGAGTAAGGGTGGGAACCCTGTCATATGTGGTGTTTTGCCAAGGAGAGGAGTTGGAAATGAATGATTGTCCAGGGCAATTGGTGACAATTGCTGGCTGGACAAATACTGTAAGGAAAATGCGGAAACATTCATTGACAACTGGGACCTCTTCTATGGCAGAAATGACATGTATGCCAGGGATGGGGTTCACTTATCTAGGTCTGGGGTGGTAGCACTGGCAACTGCAGTGGAGGGAGCAGTTGGACTTTAAACTAGGAATAGTTAGTGGTATGGGTTTTGGCAGGAAAACAGTGAAGTCCCAGTGTAGTAATATTACGAGTTCTAGGGGAACTAGTAATAAGCAGAACGAGGTAGATATTGAAAAGCCAGGGACTTTGGGTGAGCATGAAGAGTAAAGAGAAAGGAGAGTCTTTCAATGTTTATTATGCTAATTGTCATAGTGCTAGGAATAAGATGGACGAGTTGAGACTAGTTGCTAGTGCAGGTAACATTGATGTATTTGCCTTAACTGAGACATGGTTTAATTCAAAAAGTCGGGACATGCCTGCGGAATGTCACATTCAGGGTTTTAAATTGTTCCAAGTAGATAGAAGTATCGGGAAGGGGGGTGGGGTGGCATTGTATGTCCGAGATCGCTTGAACTGTTGCATAAAAACGGGTATTAAGTCTGAAGTAACACATACAGAGTCTGTTTGGATAGAATTTTCAGAGGGGCATGAAAAACTGATTTTAGGAGTGATATACCGTCCCCCAAACTTAGATAGGGACCAAGGAAGACTACTATGGGAGGAAATTGTCAAGGCCACATGGCACGATAATGTAGTAATTCTAGGAGACTTTAACTTTAGTCATATTGATTGGAATTTCTTGACTGGGAATTTAGAATCATAAGACTTCTTAGAAGTAGTTCAGGATTGTTTTTTGAAGCAGTTGTGTGACAGAACCTACAAGGGGAAATAACCTGCTTGACTTAGTTATGGCAAACAATGAATCCCTTGTTAATAATTTAGAAATTTCAGAGGAACTGGGTGCTAGCGACCACAAATCAATTACATTTAGCATTGAATGGAAGTACGATAGTAGCGATAACTCAGTAACAGTCCCAGATTTTCGCTTAGCAGATTACGATGGCTTAGAGAACACTTATCATCTGTTGACTGGGGTAACGAAGTGAGCTATCAATATGACAGTTTTCTGAACACTATACATGCTGCTCAAAGAACGTTTATCCCATATAAAGAAATTAGATCAAATAGAAATGACCCAAAATGGATGAATAATAGGCTCAAATATCTACTAGGGCATAAGAAAGGAATTTATAGGCGTATCAAAAGTGGTGAGGGTCATCTTATGAATCAGTATATTGACATTAAGAGGGACATTAAAAAGGGGATAAGAAAAGCTAAAAGGGACTATGAAATTAAAGTTGCTAGAGATTCTAAAACTAACCCAAAAAGTTTTTTCCAGGTCTATAGAACAAAAGTTAGAGATAAGATAGGTCCCCTTAAAAATAACTATGGGCACCTTACTGACAAAGAGAATGAAATGTGCTCGATTTTTAATAATTATTTTCTCTCAGTTTTTACACAGGAAGACACTAACAATATTCCAGTAATTAATTTTTATAGTGGGCTAGAAGAAGATAAATTATGTAACATCACAGTCACTAGTGAAATGGTTGTGAAGCAGATAGACAGACTGAAGCAAAATAAGTCGCCGGTTCCTGATGAGGTTTTTTCAAGGGTTCTTAAGGAATGCAAAATGGAACTCTGTGAACCATTAACTAAAATTTTTAATTTATCTCTTCAAACAGGTGTAGTGTCTGATATGTGGAAGATGGCTAATGTAATTCCTATTTTTAAAACAGGGGACAAGTCGAACATCAAAATGGTATACAATACCGACAGGTTGTTAGGTAAGACACATATGCAACAGTTAGACAACTTTATTCCGAAACGTTTCGCCTACACAGTAGGCTTCTTCAGTCGAATACAGAAAGTAGGCAGGAACAGTAGAGATGTGAAGTTCCTGACTATGGAACTTAACTGCTCCAGGCTGAGGGACTGACAACCTCAAATTCTACGACTTCAAGGGTGATGGACTGATTACATCGTCTTCACATCTCTACTGTTCCTGCCTACTTTCTGTATTCGACTGAAGAAGCCTACTGTGTAGGCGAAACGTTTCGGAATAAAGTTGTCTAACTGTTGCGTATGTGTCTTACCTAACAACCTGTCGGTATTGTATACCATTTTGATGTTCATCCTGTCAGACACTGCAACACATGGCATCTTGGTACAGAAAACACCTTGGACAAGCTTTTCAAGTGAAAAGGGTTGGATCTGAGAGGGACATAACCTCTCAGTGGCTCCATTTTCACTATTACTACTACTACTCTGCACCTCTCCTTCCGACAGTATTTAAGTCTCTGCACTGTCGCTTGATCTTCAGATAGTTCCTGACTATGGAACTGAACTGCTCCAGGCTGAGGGACTGACAACCTCAAATTCTACGACTTCAAGGGTGATGGACTGATTACATCGTCTTCACATCTCTACTGTTCCTGCCTACTTTCTGTATTCGACTGAAGAAGCCTACTGTGTAGGCGAAACGTTTCGGAATAAAGTTGTCTAACTGTTGCATATGTGTCTTACCTAACAACCTGTCGGTATTGTATACCATTTTGATGTTCATCCTGTCAGACACTGCAACACATGGCATCTTGGTACAGAAAACACCTTGGACAAGCTTTTCAAGTGAAAAGGGTTGGATCTGAGAGGGACATAACCTCTCAGTGGCTCCATTTTCACTATTACTACTACTACTCTGCACCTCTCCTTCCGACAGTATTTAAGTCTCTGCACTGTCGCTTGATCTTCAGATAGTTCCTGACTATGGAACTGAACTGCTCCAGGCTGAGGGACTGACAACCTCAAATTCTACGACTTCAAGGGTGATGGACTGATTACATCGTCTTCACATCTCTACTGTTCCTGCCTACTTTCTGTATTCGACTGAAGAAGCCTACTGTGTAGGCGAAACGTTTCGGAATAAAGTTGTCTAACTGTTGCATATGTGTCTTACCTAACAACCTGTCGTTACGTAAAAACCATTTAAGCCTGACTTCATTGTAGAGCAAATTACATGGCATTGTACTGAGAAAAACATCTCGTAGGCATAGCTTTTAATGTGAATCAGGGTTGGATTCAGAGAGGATAACCTCTTGTGCTACTAATTTTACTTTCTTCATAACTTGAGCCTGCTCCATGAAAGAATTTGATATTGTCTCTGATTTGCTTAGTTTTGATAGTTAGCACCCATAGAACTGAACTGCTCCAGGCTGAGGGACGAAACCTCAATCATTCTGACGGACAAGTTCATAAGTGGGTATCGATGGGATCTGTAACATCGTTCCACAATCTCTTGGCCTGTTCCTGCTAATTATTCTGATTCGACTGAGGAAGCTACTGTGTATGAGCGAAATTCGGATAAAAGTTAGATAATTGATTCATACGTAGTGTCTTAACCTAACAAAATCATCGGGGATCAGAGTCTGTTAGCAGGTTCGAAGTTAGCGCCCATAACCCTAGACTTAAGTAATTGTAGGAAATACTAGAGTCAATTATAGCTGAGTTATAAGAAGCCATCTCGATAAGCATAGCTTGATTAATGATACTCAGCATGGATTCACAAGATGGCCGGTCTTGTCTAACTAATTTATTAACTTTCTTCAGTAAAGTTTAGAGGCTGTTGACCATGATAAAGAATTTGATATTATTTACTTAGATTTTAGTAAGGCTTTTGATAGAGTTAAGCACCATAGACTGTTAAAGAAAGTGGCAGCTCATGGCATTGGGGGGAAAAGTGCTCTCGTGGATCGAGTCATGGCTCACTGGGCAGGAAGCAGAGAGTGTCCATAAGTGGGGTTAAATCCGGTGGGGATCTGTAACAAGTGGCGTTCCACAGGGATCATTCTTGGGCCCCTTGTTGTTTATAATATATATCAATGATCTTGATGAGGGAATTACTAGTGATATGAGCAAATTCGCCGATGACACAAGGATAGGTAGGATAATTGATTCAAACGTAGATGTTTATGGAACTTCAGGAGGATTTAAACAAACTCTATTCTTGGTCAGAAAAGTGGCAGATGCAGTTCAATGTAGATAAATGCAAGGTTCTGAAGTTTGGGAGTGCCCATAACCCTAGTACTTATAAGTTAAATGATGTAGAACTTAGGCATACAGATTGCGAAAAGGACTTGGGGGTTATGGTGAGCAGCAACCTTAAACCAAGACAGCAATGCCTAAGCGTACGTAATAAGGCAAATAGATTACTGGGATTTATATCAAGAAGTGTAAGCAACAGAAGTCCAGAGGTCATACTGCAGCTTTATACATCATTAGTAAGGCCTCACCTAGATTATGCAGCTCAGTTCTGGTCTCCATATTACAGAATGGACCTAAATTCGTTAGAAAACATTCAGCGTAGGATGACTAAATTAATACATAGCATTAGAAATCTTCCTTATGAAGAAAGATTGAAGACTCTTAAGTTACATTCACTTGTTAGACGAAGAATGAGGGGAGACCTGATCGAAGTGTATATGTGGAAGATAGGAATTAATAAAGGGGATTTTTAATAAGGTCTTGAGGGTGTCTCTCCAAGAGAGAACCTGCAGTAATGGATTTAAATTAGATAAGTTTAGATTTAGAAAGGACATAGGAAAGTATGGTTTGGAAATAGGGTAGTTGATGAGTGGAACAGTCTACCTAGTTGGGTTATTGAGGGTAGGACTTTGGGTAGTTTCAAATCTAGGTTGGATAAGTACATGAGTGGGAGGGGTTGGATTTGAGTGGGACTTTCACATCAGAGCTTATTTCTTGGGTGGCATTGAAAATTGGGTTGGGCAAATGTTTGTTAGTGAGATGAATTGTAAAGGACCTGCCTAGTATGGGCCAACAGGCCTCCAGCAGTGTTCCTCCTTTCTTATGTTCTTATGTTCTTAACACCAACAACGATGTTAACACCAAAAACAATGTTAACACAAACAACGATGTTAACACCAACAACAATGTTAACACCAACAACAATGTTAACACTAACAACGATGTTAACACCAACAATGTTAACACCAACAACAATCTTAAGAACAACAACAATGTTAACACCAACGACAATGTTAACACCAATAATAAAGTAAGCACCATCAACAATGTTAACACCAACATAAATTTTTAACACCAAAAACAATGTCAACACCAACTACAGTGTTAACACCAACATAAATGTTAACACCAACAATAATGTTAACACCAACAACAATGTTAACACGAACAATAAAGTTAACACCAACAATATTAACATCAACAACAGTGTTAACACAAATAATAATGTTAACACCAACAACAATGTTAACACCAACTACAATGTTAACACCAACAACAATGCTAACACCAACAACATTGTTAACAATAATATAAATGTTAACACCAACTATAATCTTAACACCAACAACAATATTAACATCAACAACAATATTAACACCAACAACAATATTAACACCAACAACAAAGTTAATACCAATAATAATGTAAACACCAACATTAATGTTAACACAAACTACAATGTTAACTCCAACAGCAATGTTAACACCAACAACATTGTTAACACCACCATAAGTGTTAACAACCAAAACAATGTTAACACAAACAACAATATTAATGCCAACAACAAAGTTAACACGAATAATAATGTCAACACCAACAACGATGAACATTAAAATGGTATAAAATACCGACAGATTGTTAGGTAAGACACATATGCAACAGTTAGGTATCTTTATTTCGAAACGTTTCGCCTACACAGTAGGCTTCTTCAGTCGAGTACAGAAAAGTTGATAGAAGCAGAAGATACTTGAAGACGATGTAATCAGTCCATCACCCTTAAAGTTTTGAGGTGGTCAGTCCCTCAGTCTGGAGAAGAGCATTGTTCCGTTGTCTGTTAACAACGATGTTAACACCAACAACAATGCTAAGACCAACAATGTTAACACCAACAACAATGTTAGCACTACCATAAATGTTAACAACCACAACGATGTTAACACCAACAACAATGTTAACACCAACAATGTTAACAACAACAATGTTAAGACCAACAATGTTAACACCAACAACAATGTTAGCACTAACAACAATGTTAACACCAACAACAATGTTAACACAAACAACAATGTTAACACCGACATAAATGTTAACACCACCAACAGTATTAACACCAACAACAATGCTAACAAGCACAACAATGTTAACACCAACAACAGCGTTAACACCAACATAAATGTTAGCACCAACAGCAATGTTAACACAAACAACAATGTTAACACCAACAAAAATTTTAACACCAACATCAATGTTAACACTAACTACAATGTTAACACCAATAAAAATGTTAATACCAACAACATTGATAACACCTACATAAATGTTACCAACCAAAACAATCTTAACACCAACAACAACGTTAACACCAAGAACATTGTTAAAAACCACAACAATGTTAAAAACCACAACAATGTTAACAACCACAACAATGTTAACAAACACAACAATGTTAACAACCACAACAATGTTATCAACCACAGCAGTGTTAACATCCATAACAATGTCAACGCCAACAACAATGTTAACACCAACAACGATGTTAACACCAACAACAATGTTAACACCAACAACAATGTTATCACCAAACAATGTTAACACCAACAGCAATCTTAACACTAACAACAATGCTAACACCAACAACGTTGTTAACACAAACAAGAGTGTTAACACCAACAACAATGTTAACACCAACAACAATGTTACCTCCAACAATGTTAACACCAACAGCAATGTTAACACCAACAACGATATTAACACCAACAACAATGTTAACAAGAAGAACAATGTTATCACCAACAATGTTAACACCTACAGCATTTTTAACACCAATAACGATTTTAACACCAACAACGTTGTCAACATAAGCAACAATGTTAACACCAACAACATTGTTAACACCAACAACAATGTTATCACCAACAATGTTAACAGCAACAGCAATGTTAACAATAATAACGATGTTAACACGAACAACAATGTCAACACCAACAACAATATTACCACCAACAACAATGTTAACACCAACAACAATGTTATCACCAACAATGTTAACACCAACAGCAATGTTAACACTAACAACGATGCTAACATCAACAACGATGTTAACACAAAGAAGTTAACATCAACAACAAAGTTAACACCAACAACAATGGTATGACCAACAAAGTTAACACCAACAACGATGTTAACACCAACAACAATGCTATCACCAACAATGTTAACACCAACAGCAATGTTAACACCAACAACATTAACAACACCAACAATGTTAAAAAGCACAACAATTTTCACACCAACAATGTTAACACCAACAACAATGTTAACACAAACAACAATGTTAACACCAACAAAAATATTAACACCAATATCAATGTTAGCACTAACTACAATGTTAACACCTATAACACCGCAAACATCAACAACGTTGTTAACACCAACAATGTTAACATCAAGAGCAATGTCAACACCAACAACAATGTTAACACCAACTATGTTAACACCAACAACAATATTAACACTAACAACAATTTTAACACCAATAACAATGTAAACACCAACATTAATGTTAACACAAACTACAATGTTAACTTCAACAGCAATGTTAACACCAACAACATTGTTAACACCACCATAAATGTTAACAACCACAACAATGTTAACACAAACAACAATATTAATGCCAACAACAAAGTTAACACCAATAATAATGTCAACACCAACAACGATGTTAACACCAACAGCAATGTTAATACCAACAATATTAACACAACAAACAATGTTAACAAGCACAACAATTTTCACACCAACAATGTTAACACCAACAACAGAGGTAACACCAACATAATTGTTAACAAAAACAACAATTTTAACACCAACAAATATGTTAACACCAACTTCAATGTTAACACTAACTACAATGTTAACACCAATAACAATGTTAACACCAACAACAATGTTAACACCAAGAACATTGTCAACAACCACAACAATGTTAACAACCACAACAATGTTAACAAACACAACAATGTTAACAACCACAACATTGTTAACAACGACAGGAATGTTAACAGCCATAACAATGCTAACACCAACAACAATATTAACACCAACAACAATGTTAACAAACACAACAATGTTAACCCCGACAACAATGTCAACACCAACAACAATGTTAAAACCAACAACAGTGTTAACACCAACAATGTTAACAATAACAACGATATTAAAACCAACAACAATGTTAACACCAACAACAATGTTAACAACCTCAGCAATGTTAATACCAACAATGTTAACACCAAAAACAATGTCAACACCAACAACAATGATAACACCGACAACAATGTTATCACCAAACAATGTTAACACCAACAGCAATGTTAACACTAACAACAATGCTAACACCAACAACGTTGTTAACACAATCAAGAGTGTTAACACCAACAACAATGTTAACACCAACAACAATGTTAACACCAACAACAATGTTGTCACCAAGAACGATGTTAACACCAACAACAACGTTATCACCAACAATGTTAACATCAACAGCAATGTTAACAACCACAGCAAGTTTCCCACCAACAATGTTAACACCAATAACAATGTTATCATCAACAATGTTAACACCAAAAACAATGCTAACACCAACAACAATGTTAACACCAACAACAATGTTAATGCCAACAACAATGATAACACCAACAACAATGCTAACAACAAAAACAACGTTATCACCAACAATGTTAACACCTACAGCATTTTTAACACCAATAACGATGTTAACACCCACAACGTTGTTAACACAAACAACAAAGTTAACACCAACAACAATGTTATCACCATCAATGTTAACACCAACAGCAATGTGAACAATAATAACGATGTTAACACGAACAACAATGTCAACACCAACAACAATATTAACACCAACATCAATGTTAACACCAAGATCTTTGTTAACAACCACAACAATGTTAACAACCTCAGCAATGTTAACAAACACACCAATGTTAACAACCACAACAATGTTAACAACCACAGCAATGTTAACATCCATAACAATGTTAACACCAACAACAATGTTAACACCAACAACAATGTTAACAAAAACAACAATGTTAACATCAACAACAATGTCAACACCAACAACAATGTTATCACCAACAACAATGTTATCACCAAACAATGTTAACACCAACAGCAATGTTAACACTAACAACAATGCTAACACCAACAACGTTGTTAACACCACTAACAATGTTAACAACAAGAACAATGTTATCACCAACAATGTTAACACCTACAGCATTTTTAACACCAATAACGATGTTAACACCAACGACGTTGTTAACACAAACAACAGTGTTAACACCAGCAACATTGTTAAAATCAACAACAATGTTATCACCAACAATGTTAACACGAACAACAATATTAACACCAACAACAATGTTAACACCAACAACAATGTTATCACCAATAATGTTAACACCAACATCAATGTTAACACTAACTACAATGTTAACACCAATAACAATGTTAACACCAACAACAATGTTAACACCAAGAACTTTGTTAACTACCACAACAATGTTAACAATCACAATAATGTTAACAAACACAACAATGTTGACAACCACAACAATGTTAACAACCAAAACAATGTTAACATCCATAACAATGTTAACACCAACAAACCATACCCCCGGCCGGGATTGAACCCGCGGTCATAGAGTCTCAAAACTCCAGACCGTCGCGTTAGCCACTAGACCAGCTAGCCACAATAAGATTCATCCAACTAGGTATATTTCTACACCATAGGAAGGTTAGCACAGGCACCTCTGTGACCACAAATGCAAGTTTTTACAGACGAATCTCCAGCTAGCGTGGCCGTGACGAACTCTAGCTCAAGTCCCTTCACTGCCGTCAACATGACTCAAGAAATCGTAATGACACGATTGCAAACAAACCATACCCCGGCCGGGATTGAACCCGCGGTCATAGAGTCTCAAAACTCCAGCCCGTCATTACGATTTTTTGAGTCATGTTGACGGCAGTGAAGGGACTTGAGCTAGAGTTCGTCACGGCCACGCTAGCTGGAGATTCGTCTGTAAAAACTTGCATTTGTGGTCACAGAGGTGCCTGTGCTAACCTTCCTATGGTGTAGAAATATACCTAGTTGGATGAATCTTATTGTGGCTAGCTGGTCTAGTGGCTAACGCGACGGTCTGGAGTTTTGAGACTCTATGACCGCGGGTTCAATCCCGGCCGGGGGTATGGTTTGTTTGCAATCGTGTCATTACGATTTCTTGAGTCATGTTAACACCAACAACAATGTTAACACCAACAACAGTGTTAACACCGACAACAATGTTATCACCAAACAATGTTAACACCAACAGCAATGTTAACACTAACACCAATGCTAACACCAACCATGTTAACACAAACAAGAGTGTTAACACCAACAACAATGTTATCACCAATAATGTTAACATCAACAGCAATGATAACAACCACAACAAGTTTCCACCAACAATGTTAACACCAACAACGATGTTAACACAAACAACAATGTTATTACCAACAATGTTAACACCAACAACAATGTTAACAACCACAACAAGTTTCCCACCAACAATGTTAACATCAACAACAATGTTAACACCAACAACAATATTAACACCAACAACAATATTATCACAATGTTAACACCAACAGCAAAGTTAACACCAACAACGATGTTAACACCAACAACAATGTTAACAACAAGCACAAGGTTATAACCTACAATGTTAACACCTACAGCATTTTTAACACCAATAACGATGTTAACACCAACAACGTTGTTAACACAAACAACAATGTTAACACCAACAACATTGTTAACACCAACAACAATGTTAACACCTACAGCATTTTTAACACCAATAACGATGTTAACACCAACAACGTTAACACAAACAATAATGTTAACACCAACAATGTTAACACCAGCAAAAATTTTAACACCAACAACAATATTAACACCAATAACAATGTTAACACCAATAATAATGTTAACACCAGCAACGATGTTAACACCAACAGCAATGTTAATACCAACAATATTAACACCACAAACAATGTTAACAAGCTCAACAATTTTCACACCAACAATGTTAACACCAACAACAGAGGTAACACCAACGTAATTGTTAACACAAACAACAATGTTAACACCAACAAAAATGTTAACACCAATTTCAATATTAACACTAACTACAATGTTAACACCAATAACAATGTTAACACCAACAACAATGTTAACACCAAGAACATTGTTAACAACCACAACAATGTTAACAACCACAACAATGTTAACAAACACAAGAATGTTAACAACCACAACATTGTTAACAACCACAGGAATGATAACAGCCATAACAATGCTAACACCAACAATAATGTTAACACCAACAACAATGTTAACAAACACAACAATGTTAACACCGACAACAATGTCAACACCAACAACAATGTTAAATCCAACAACAGTGTTAACACAAACAATGTTGTAAAGTAAAAGGACACAAGTGCAACTAATGTGACATTTATTGTGGCAACGTTTCGCTCTCCAGGAGCTTTATCAAGCCATTACAAACAATACATGGACACAGAGGGTATATAAAGGCTCAGAGTGAGGTGCAATACTAGTGAGGCACCATGTCTATGTTCACTAGTGGTAGTAGTAGTAGTAGCAGCAGTAGTAGTAGTAGTAGTAGTAGTAGTAGTAGTAGTAGTAGTAGTAGTAGTAGTAGTAGTAGTAGTAGTAGTAGTGGTAGTGACAAAAGTAATACAATATGGTAGAGCAATTAATTCGTACATGAGTAAAAGGATATAAAAGCTATTACTTGGGTAACATAAAAATAGGTTGGACAAATATAGACTGGAATGAGGCAGCTTGTTTCAGTGTTCACTCTCTGTAATGTGCTTTGTGTAGTATAACAGGAGAGACTACGTGATGGCAGGGTTTACTGTTTTCAGGAGGATTCTTGCTAAGACTTCGGAGATGGTGAAGCTGTCGTTGTTTTGTTTAATTGTATTCGAAACAGCGATCAGTGCTGATTCGAGGCAGTTGCGTCTGCGGAAATTAGTTTCTTTGATCACTAATTGGGCGTCTCTGAATTTCATGAGATGATTGGTGGAATTTCGGTGTTGTACACAGGGGTTGTTCAAGTTATCGTTCCTACATGCTTAAACGTGTTCATTGAGGCGGGTGTCGAGGTTTCTGGCTGTTTCACCTACGTAAATCTTGTCACAGCCTCCACAGGGTATAGTGTAAACTCCTGCATTGACTGGTTCGTGGTGCTTGGATTTTGTCCTGGTTAGATCCTTTATTGAAGTGCTAGAAGCGATGGCGACTCTGGTGTTAGCTTGTGAAAGTACTTTTGAGACGTTCAGTGCAACCTGGCTGTTGGGAAGAATTATAACTTTGCTGGGAGTGGTGTTGATGCGTGGAGAATTTATGATCTGAAGAGCTCTTTTCTTGCAGTCTTTGATGAAAAAAGAAGGAAAATGTAACTCGTCAAGAAACTCAGGACTACAAATTCTTGAACTTGAACAACACCGAAATTCCACCAATCATCTCATGAAATTCAGAGACGCCCAATTAGTGATCAAAGAAACTAATTTCCGCAGACGCAAGTGCCTCGAATCAGCATTGATCACTGTTTCGAATACAATTAAACAAAACAACGGCAGCTTCACCATCTCCGAAGTCTTAGCAAGAATCCTCCTGAAAACAGTAAACCCTGCCATCACATAGTCTCTCCTGTTATACTACACAAAGCACATTACAGAGAGTGAACACTGAAACAAGCTGCCTCTTTCCAGTCTATATTTGTCCAACCTATTTTTATGTTACCCAAGTAATAGCTTTTATATCCTTTAACTCATGTACGAATTAATTGCTCTACCATTTGTATTACTTTGTCACTACTACTACTACTACTACTACTACTACTACTACTACTACTACTACTACTACTACTACTACTACTACTACTACCACTAGTGAACATAGACATGGTGCCTCACTAGTATTGCACCTCACTCTGAGCCTTTATATACCCTCTGTGTCCATGTATTGTTTGTAATGGCTTGATAAAGCTCCTGGAGAGCGAAACGTTGCCACAATAAATGTCACATTAGTTGCACTTGTGTCCTTTTACTTTACATATTGTCGGTAATTCTACCAACTTTATTACCAACAATGTTAACAATAACAACGATATTAACACCAACAACAATGTTAACACCAACAGCAATGTTAACAACCTCAGCAATGTTAATACCAACAATGTTAACACCAAGAACAATGTCAACACCAACAACAATGATAACACCAACAACAATGTTATCACCAAACAATGTTAACACCAACAGCAATGTTAACACCAACAACGTTGTTAACACAAACAAGAGTGTTAACACCAACAACAATGTTAACACCAACAACAATGTTAACACCAACAACAAAGTTGTCACCAACAACGATGTTAACACCAACAACAATGTTATCACCAACAATGTTAACATCAACAGCAATGTTAACAACCACAGCAAGCTTCCCACCAACAATGTTAACACCAATAACAATGTTATCACCAACAATGTTAACACCAAAAACAATGCTAACACCAACAACAATGTTCACATCAACACCAATGTTAACGCCAACAACAATGATAACACCAACAACAATGTTATCACCAACAATGTTAACACCAACAGCAATGTTAACACCAACAACGATGTTAACACAAACAACAATGTTAACAACAAAAACAATGTTATCACCAACAATGTTAACACCTATAGCATTTTTAACACCAATAACGATGTTAACACCAACAACGTTGTTAACACAAACAACAATGTTAACACCAACAACATTGTTAACACCAACAACAATGTTATCACCAACAATGTTAACACCAACAGCAATGTTAACAATGATAACGATGTTAACACGAACAACAATGTCAACACCAACAACAATATTAACACCCACAACAATGTTAGCACCAAAAACAATGTTATCTCCAAGAATGTTAACACCAATATCAATGTTAACACTAACTACAATGTTAACACCAATAACAATGTTAACACCAACAACAATGTTAACACCAAGAACTTTGTTAACAACCACAACAATGTTAACAACCACAACAATGTTAACAAACACAGCAATGTTAACAACCACAACAATGTTAACAACCACAGCAATGTTAACATCCATAACAATGTTAACACCAACAACAATGTTAACACCAACAACAATGTTAACACCAACAACAATGTTAACAAAAACAACAATGTTAACACCAACAACAATGTCAACACCAACAACAATGTTAACACCAACAACAATGTTAACACCAACAACAATGTTAACAACTACAGCAATGTTAACACCAACAATGTTAACACCAAGAACAATATCAACACCAACAACAATGTTAACACCAACAACAATGTTATCACCAAACAATGTTAACACCAACAGCAATGTTAACACTAACAACAATGCTAACACCAACAACGTTGTTAACACAAACAAGAGTGTTAACACCAACAACAATGGTAACACCAACAACAATGTTAACACCATCAACAATGTTGTCACCTACAACGATGTTAACAACAACAACAATGTTATCACCAACAATGTTAAATCATCAGCAATTTTAACAACCACAACAAGTTTCCCACCAACGATGTTAACACCAACAACGATGTTAACACCAACAACAATGTTATCACCAACAATATTAACACCAACAACAATGTTAACAACCACAACAAGTTTCCCACCAACAATGTTAACATCAACATCAATGTTAACACCAACAACAATGTTAACACCAACAACAATGTTAACGCCAACAACAATGTTAACACCAACAACAATGTTATCACCAACAATGTTAACACCAACACCGATGTTAACACCAATAACAATGTTAACAATAAGAACAATGTTATCACCAACAATGTTAACACCTACAGCATATTTAAAACCAATAACGATGTTAACACCAACAACGTTGTTAACACAAACACCAATGTTAACACCAGAAACATTGTTAAAACCAACAACAATATTAACACTAACAACAATGTTAACACCAACAACAATGTTATCACCAATAATGTTAACACCAACATCAATGTTAACACTAACTACAATGTTAACACCAATAACAATGTTAACACCAACAACAATATTAACACCACGAACTTTGTTAACAACCACAACAATGTTAACAACCCCAACAATGTTAACAAACACAACAATGTTAACAACCACAACAATGTTAACAACCACAGCAATGTTAACATCCATAACAATGTTAACACCAACAACAATGTCAACACCAACAACAATGTTAACACCAAGAACTTTGTTAACAACCACAACAATGTTAACAACCACAACAATGTTAACAACCACAACAATGTTAACAACCACAGCAATGTTAACATCCATAACAATGTTAACACCAACAACAATGTCAACACCAACAACAATGTTAACACCAACAACGATGTTAACACCAACAACAATGTTAACAACAACAACAATGTTAACAACCACAGCAATGTTAACACCAACAATGTTAACACCAAGAACTATGTCAACACCAACAACAATGTTAACACCGACAACAATGTTATCACCAAACAATGTTAACACCAACAGCAATGTTAACACTAACAACAATGCTAACACCAACCATGTTGTTAACACAAACAAGAGTGTTAACACCAACAACAATGTTAACACCAACAACAATGTTAGCACCAACAACAATGTTGTCACCAACAACTATGTTAACACCAACAACAATGTTATCACCAACAATGTTAACACCAACAACAATGTTAACAACCACAACAAGTTTCCACCAACAATGTTAACACCAACAACGATGTTAACACAAACAACAATATTATTACCAACAATGTTAACTCCAACAACAATGTTAACAACCACAACAAGTTTCCCACCAATAATGTTAACATCGACAACAATGTTAACACCAACAACAGTGTTAACACCAACAACAATGTTAACGCTAACAACAATGTTAACACCAACAACAATGTTATCACAAACAATGTTAACACCAACAGCAAAGTTAACACCAACAACAATGTTAACAACAAGTACAAGGTTATCACCAACAATGTTAACACCAAGAACAATGTTATCACCAACAATGTTAACACCTACAGCATTTTTAACACCAATAACGATGTTAACACCAACAACGCTGTTAACACAAACAACAATGTTAACACCAACAACATTGTTAACACCAACAACAATGTTATCACCAACAATGTTAACACCAACAGCAATGTTAACAATAATAACGATGTTAACACGAACAACAATGTCAACACCAACAACAATATTAACACCATCAACAATGTTAACACCAACAACAATGTTATCACCAACAATGTTAACACCAACAGCAATGTTAACACTAACAACGATGCTAACACCAATAACGTTGTTAACACAAACAATTTAACACCTACAACAATGTTAACACCAACAACAATGTTAACACCAACAACAATGTTAACTCCAACAACAATGTTAACACCAACAGCAATGTTAACACGAACAATATTAACACCTCCAACAATGTTAACAAGCACAACAATTTTCACACCAACAATGTAACAACAACAATGTTATCACCAACAATGTTAACCCCAACAGCAATGTTAACACTAACAACGATGTTAACACCAACAACGTTGTTAACACAAACAACAATGTTAACAACAACAACAATGTTAACACCAACAACAATGTTAACAATAATAACGATGTTAACACCAACAACACTGTCAACACCAACAACAATATTAACACCAACAGTGTTAACATCAGCAATGATAACACCTAAAACTTTGTTACACCAACAACAATTTTAACATTTCAACAATATTAACATCCGCAACAATATTAACACCAACAAGATGTTAGCACCATCAACACTGTTAACACCAGAAACAACGCTGTTAACACCTATAATGTTAAAAGATAGTTAATGTTATGATATACAGTAACATTATTAACTTTTAGAATAATGTTAGTTTATCTTATCATGTATAGTATATTAACGTTGTTAACATTAACAATAATGTTAAGATAATGTTATCATGAATATTAACATTATTAACAATAATAACAACTGACCGATGTTGTAGAAGCTCTAGCACGTTGTCAGAAGTGGTTGTGTCAGCATGATGGTTGTCAGAAGTGGTTGTGTCAGCATGATGGTTGTCAGAAGTGGTTGTGTCAGCATGATGGTTGTCAGAAGTGATGATTGTGTCAGCATATTTGATGTGGTGGTATAGTTCCAGTTGTGTACAGTGGTGGTGGGTGAGGGCAGCCAGCAGGTGAGGCAGGTGAGGCAGGTCCCCAGGAACACCACGGATAGTAATCTCCACCTTGCAGGAGCTGAGGTGTGGCAGAAGAGCAGCGTAGCTTCTCACACGTCCATCATGTACGTCAATTGTTGCTTCATTATTGAATAAGCGCGATAATTGTTTGACAATTACTGGAGACATGTTAGTGTTGTCAAGGAGGTGGAGCCACTGGTTGTTGTGTCTCATACCAGACTCTTGTAGGAGATGAACCACTTCCCGTGCAGGTGTCTCAGCTACCTGGTCTAGTACCAGGTGCAGCAGCCCAGCCACATGTATCAGAACATTCTGGTACTTGTTCATGTCCACCCCATCTGACCTGATGCTCTCTTCTAACACTCCCCTGATACTGACAGGTGTGGCAGGTGTAGCTGAGGCAGGTGTAGCTGAGGCAGGTGTAGCTGAGGCAGGTGTAAGTGTAGAATACTGTGGGTTATTAAGCTTGTTCACAATGTAGAGAGCAGCGAAGTAGTCTTGTATACCCTTGTGAGGAGCTGAGTACCGCTCCTTGATCCCCAGCATCGTCCATGTTGGTCTTAAACAAAGGAACGCTGACAACACTTCTTTATAAGGTAAACACGATAGTTTACATATTCTTTTAAGATTTTTTAAAGTGTTTACTTCAAGGTCTAACTGATCCCGTGAAAGAGTTTCCATTGATATCTTATATATATTCATCAATATTATATTTACATTGTCAGTTAATTCCGTGTCATCCATATTCTTTGTATCTTGATGGTTGGTCAGTCTCTGTATTAACTTGTGTTTACACAGTTGATGAATATTATAATATAGCTCCGTGTGAGTGACAGATGTTAAGTTTAGCTTGTCAGGGTCTTGGTCCCAGATGTATATCATGAGAATCAAATTCATTGGTAGTCTTAAGTGTTCTTGAAGTCCTAACTTCCTCACCCTCCTTACCAGTTCATCAGTATTTCTGTTATTCCCTGTTTGTTTGGTTATCTCCTGGTGGTTCACACGCACGAATTGTTCCACATTTGTCCCAGATATACCATGTAGTGTTGCATGTTGCACAGTATACTCCGCAGGGATTGTTCTCATAAAGTTCTCAACTTTTTCTGGTCGTGATGTGCACAGAAAAGCAATATTAGAAGAGTACTTAAATTCTTGCAATAGACTCTGGACTAGTGTTCTAGAACTTTCATTGTCTTCATCAAGGCCGTCAATTATAATTAAGATCTTGCAAAGCTTCATCAGTTTCGAAAGAATTTCTTTGAATTTTATAGCCACTTCTGGCATCAGTCTGTCCTGGAGGTCCTGGTAGCAGGTCATTGTTGTGTCCCGGCACTGTACCCACAGTAGAAGCTCGTAATTATCTAAGTCACTAATATTACCTTGACCTCCCTGAGTCCATTCATCTATTACTAACGTCACTAGAGTTGTCTTGCCACTGCCAGCCACACCTTCAACCAATATTATATGTGGGTGAGTAGATGTACCCTGTTGTTGTGAGACCCTGTATGTAGATGACTGTGCTGATGTAGTCTGAGCAAGTTTAAGAAGGTGTTGGTAACTTATATGTTGACCTTGACCTCCACGTTGTCCATGTTTGACCTCAATATCTACAGAGATTTTGTCAACTTTAAGTTTCAAGTCACTAATGATGAAAGACACCGGGCTGACATAGCTGATACTCTGGAAGATCTTCTTAAGTTTGTCACGACTGCCATTAATCATAAGATGTTTGAGCTTGTCGCCACCATACATCAGTATGTCTTCCTCTCCAGGACTCTCATTTATAATGTGGTCCAGGACATCATTCATCTGTGTGACCTCCTGCTTCACATCATCCTGGTCTCTCCCATACTTCTCTCCAGATGTCTCAAGACAACCAGTTAGCAACTCCCGAAGATTTTTTAAGCTTTCTTTATATTTTTCATCAGTAACTGCAAGTTGACCGTGAAGAACATTGTTCCTCATGTTCATTACTGAAGTAATGTAATATTCCATTACGTTACCTTCAGTATACCATTTTTGATCATTGACTGGAGCTACATCCTTACAGGCGAGTTTGATGCTATGATACAACAGTGATACATCAAACTCTGATCCATCTGGACTCTTGTTAATCGTCTCTTTTTGTGTTTTGTCAAAGGTTTTTGATGTTACTGGAACATTTATTTTGTTTAAGTAATCATCCAGCTTCATACTGGCAGGTTTGTCTGGGGTTCCCCAGAGAAATGTTTTATACAAGACATTTCTGGCACAGATCTTAACAGCCTTTACAAGTCTACAGCCATTAAACACTTGTTGATCAGCCATAGTGTGTTATGACATATATACTGTGATGTTAAGAGGTTGAAGGAGACCCAGCTGCTGCTGCTGAATGCTGTTGCTGTTAATATTGCTGCTGCTGTTGTTGTTGCTGCTACTGCTGCTGCTGTTACTGTTGCTGCTGCTGCTGTTGTTGCTGCTGTTGCTGCTGGTGCTGCTGCTGTTACTGTTGCTGCTGTTGTTGTTGTTGCTGTTGTTGCTGCTGCTGCTGCTGTTGCTGCTGCTGCTGCTACTGCTGTTACTGCTGCTACTGTTACTTTTACTGCTGCTGCTGTTGTTACTGTTACTGCTGCTGCTTTTATTACTGTTCCTGCTGTTAATGTTGTTGTCGTTGCTGCTGCTGTTACTGTTGTTGCTGCTGCTGCTGCTATTAGTGTTGCTGCTGCTGCTGTTAGTGTTGCTGCTCCTCGTTAACAGTAGCGCAAGAAGTGACGATCATCACTGACTCACTTCCAACATCTGAAAAAAATAACATAAAGTATAATAATATTACAAGTGTCATTGTCACATGCATATTACAAGTGTCAGAGTGTCACATGTATAATATTACAAGTGTCACTGTCACATGTATATTACAAGTGTCAGACTGTCACATGTATAATATTACAAGTGTCAGACTGTAACATGTATAATATTACAAGTGTCAGCCTGTAACATGTATAATATTACAAGTGTCAGACTGTAACATGTATAATATTACAAGTGTCAGACTGTAACATGTTTAATATTACAAGTGTCAGACTGTAACATGTTTAATATTACAAGTGTCAGACTGTAACATGTTTAATATTACAAGTGTCAGACTGTAACATGTATAATATTACAAGTGTCAGACTGTCACATGTTTAATATTACAAGTGTCAGACTGTAGCATGTATAATATTACAAGTGTCAGACTGTAACATGTTTAATATTACAAGTGTCAGACTGTAACATGTATAATATTACAAGTGTCAGACTGTAACATGTATAATATTACAAGTGTCAGACTGTAACATGTATAATATTACAAGTGTCAGACTGTAACATGTATATTACAAGTGTCAGACTGTAACATGTATAATATTACAAGTGTCAGACTGTAACATGTATAATATTACAAGTGTCAGACTGTAACATGTATAATATTACAAGTGTCAGACTGTAACATGTATAATGTTACAAGTGTCAGACTGTAACATGTATAATATTACAAGCGTCAGACTGTAACATGTATAATATTACAAGTGTCAGACTGTAACATGTATAATATTACAAGTGTCAGACTGTAACATGTATAATATTACAAGTGTCAGACTGTTACATGTATAATATTACAAGTGTCAGACTGTAACATGTATAATATTACAAGTGTCAGACTGTAACATGTAATATTACAAGTGTCAGACTGTAACATGTATAATATTACAAGTGTCAGACTGTAACATGTATAATATTACAAGTGTCAGACTGTAACATGTATAATATTACAAGTGTCAGACTGTAACATGTATAATATTACAAGTGTCAGACTGTAACATGTATAATATTACAAGTGTCAGACTGTAACATGTATAATATTACAAGTGTCAGACTGTAACATGTATAATATTACAAGTGTCACTGTCACATGTATAATATTACAAGTGTCAGACTGCAACATGTATAATATTACAAGTGTCAGACTGTCACATGTATAATATTACAAGTGTCAGACTGTAACATGTACAATATTACAAGTGTCAGACTGTAACATGTATAATATTACAAGTGTCAGACTGTAACATGTATAATATTACAAGTGTCAGAATGTAACATGTATAATATTACAAGTGTCAGACTGTAACATGTATAATATTACAAGTGTCAGACTGTAACATGTATAATATTACAAGTGTCAGACTGTCACATGTATAATATTACAAGTGTCAGACTGTAACATGTATAATATTACAAGTGTCAGACTGTAACATGTATAACATTACAAGTGTCAGACTGTAACATGTACAATATTACAAGTGTCAGACTGTAACATGTATAATATTACAAGTGTCAGACTGTCACATGTATAATATTACAAGTGTCAGACTGTAACATGTATAATATTACAAGTGTCAGAATGTAACATGTATAATATTATAAGTGTCAGACTGTAACATGTATAATATTACAAGTGTCAGACTGTAACCTGTATAATATTACAAGTGTCAGACTGTAACATGTATAATATTACAAGTGTCAGACTGTAACATGTATAATATTACAAGTGTCAGACTGTAACATGTATATATTACAAGTGTCAGAATGTAACATGTATAATACTACAAGTGTCAGACTGTAACATGTATAATATTACAAGTGTCAGACTGTAACATGTATAATATTACAAGTGTCAGACTGTAACATGTATAATATTACAAGTGTCAGACTGTAACATGTTTAATATTACAAGTGTCAGAGTGTAACATGTATAATATTACAAGTGTCAGACTGTAACATGTATAATATTACAAGTGTCAGACTGTAACATGTATAATATTACAAGTGTCAGACTGTAACATGTATAATATTACAAGTGTCAGACTGTAACATGTATAACATTACAAGTGTCAGACTGTAACATGTATAATATTTCAAGTGTCAGACTGTAACATGTATAATATTACAAGTGTCAGACTGTAACATATATAATATTACAAGCGTCAGACTGTAACATGTACAATATTACAAGTGTCAGACTGTCACATGTATAATATTACAAGTGTCAGACTGTAACATGTATAATATTACAAGTGTCAGACTGTAACATGTATAATATTACAAGTGTCAGACTGTAACATGTATAATATTACAAGTGTCAGACTGTAAAATGTATAATATTACAAGTGTCAGACTGTAACATGTATAATATTACAAGTGTCAGACTGTAACATGTATAATATTACAAATGAACATGAAATTACCATCAGTGAAGTGTACAGTCAGTTATATGAACTGATGAATAGATGTCAAAGTACAAGTCTGGGCCGGAACACTTCCATGGATTGAACACAACCTGGAAGAACAATTACATCGCTGAATAAACATTACCTGGAAGAACACTACTGGAAGAAACTACCGATGTAACACTACCCTGGATGAACACTGCCCATGGAAGAACACTTCCCTGGATAAACACTTCCACTGGAGAACCTACCCTGGATGAACACTACCTGGATGAACAATACCTGGATGAACTACCCTGGATGAACACTTACCCTGGAAAACACTTCCTGTGAACATACACTGGAAGAACAGTTCCTGATGAACACTAACCCTGGAATGACACTTCCCGGATGAACACTTACACTGGAAGAACACTACCCTGAATGAAACACTACCCTGGAAGAACACTCCTGGATGAACACTACTGGAAGAACATACCTGGAAAACATACCCTGGAGGAAAACTACCCTGGAGGAAAAACAACACCCTGGATGAACTCTACACTGGAGGAACACTACCCTGAATGAAAAAACTACCATGGAGAAAACTACCCTGATGAACATTACCCTGGAAGAACACTACCAGAAAAGAAAACACTAACCCCTGGAGGAAACACAACCCTGGAGAAACACTACCCTGGAAGAACACTACCCTGGAAGAACACTACCCTGGAAGAACACTACCCTAAAAAAAACTACCCTGGGGAAAAAAACCTAAAGGAACCCTTTTCCCCTGGGGAACACTCCCCGGGGGGGGAAAAATCCCCTGGAAAAAAATTTACCCTGGTTAAAAAACCTGGAAAAACCCATACCCAAAGAACCCCTTACCCGGGAAAGGAAAACTACCTAAAAAGGAAAATTCCCCTGGAAAAACAACCCGGGAAAAGAACCACTACCCTTTAAGGGGAACATCCCCTTTAAAGAACACTACCTGGAAAAAAACATAGGGAAAAACCACTCCCCTGGAAGGAAAACCCCCGGGGAAAAAACCCCTCCCCGGGAAAGTACAACCCGGGAAGAAAAATTCCCGGGAAGAAAAACTACCATAAAAGAATTTTTACCCTGGAAAAAACATTTTCCCCTGGAAAAAACACTCCCCTTTGGGAAAGGAAACCCCCGGGGAAGAACTACCCCGGGAAAGGAAACACTCCCCGGGAAAAAGGAAAAAAGCTACCCTGGAAACCCCATTTACCAGAAGAAACCTAAAACCAAGAACCCCTACCTTTGGAAAGAAAACCCCCTGGGAAAAAACACTTCCCTGGAAGAACCCCACCCTGGAAGAAAAACACCCGGAAAGAAAAACTCCCCGGGAAAAAATACCCTGGAAGAAATCCCTGGAAAAACCCATTTCCCGGGAAAAACCTCCCCTGGAAAAAATTTTCCTGGAGAACAAAAAACCCAGGAAATCTCCCCGGGATGAACACTCCCAAGAAAAAACACTCCGGAAAAAACCACATGCAAAAAAAACCGGGGAAAAACACAAACCCGGGAAAAGATAGGAAAAAACAACCCGGAGGAAATCCCAATTAAAAGAGGGAAAACCCCTTTACCCGGGAAAGGAAAATCCCGGGTTGAACTCTCCCATGGAAAATTTCCCTGAAAAAAAACGGGAAAAAATTCCCCGGGAAAGAACCTAATTTGGAAAAAAAACATTTCCCGGGGGAATGACATCCTGGAAAAAACCCCCCCTGGAAAAAACACTACCCGGAAAATTAAAAAACTCCCCCGGGAAAGGAACCCCCTAACCCCTTGGAAAGGAACATTTTCCAGGAAAACCTACCCGGAAAAACCCCTAAAAAATCAAAAAAAACCATACCCTGGAAGAACCTACCCAAAAAACCAAAACCTGGAAGAACACTAAACCGGAAAAAAACATTCCCGGGGGAAAAAACACTCCCCTGGGGGAATACCCTGGATTTAACTCCTGGAAGAACACTACCAAAGAAACCCGGGGCCCAAAATTTTTAAAGAAACAAACCTGGAAAAAAATTCCCGGGGTAAGAAAAAAAACCCCGGAAAAACATTTCCCCGGAAAAAAAACACCCTGGAGGGAACTTACCGGGGAAGAACTTTCCCCAGGAAAAAACTCCTTGGGGGAAAATCCCCTGGATAAACCCCTTTTCCCCTGGAAGAACATTTACCCTGAAAGAACACAAACCCTGGAGGGAAAATCCCCTGGAAAAAAACCTACCCTGGGGAAGAACACTCCTGGAAAAAAACACCACGGGAAAAAGAACATCCCCGGGGAAGAACTTTCCCGGGAAAAAACCCCACCATGTAAAACATTTACCTAAAATAACACTCCCTTTAAAAAGAACACTACTTAAAAAAAAAAATCCCCTTTTAAAAAATTGAAAAAAACCAAACGCGAAGAAAATCCCCCCCCCCCCCCCCCCCCCCCCCCCCCCCCCCCCCCAACCGGGGGAAAAGGAAAAAAACAAACCCTGGAAAAACCCTTCCCCTGGAAGAAAAACTACCCGGGGAAAAAAACACAAACCTGGAAGAACACTACCCGGGAAGGAACATTTCCCGGGAAACACTCCCCTTGAAAAAGAAACATTCCCATTGAAAAAACACTACCTGGGGGGAAAACTCCCCTGAATAAAACCCCAAAAACCCCCGGGAAAGAACATCCCATGGTTGAAAAAAATCCCCTGGAAGAAAAAAACTACCCTAAAAGAACACTACACGGGGAGAAAAAAAGGAAGAACCCCATTTTCCCCGGGAAAGAATTTTCCCGGGAAAGAACCCCACCCGGATAAAACACTACCCTGGAAAAAAAAAAAAAAAATTTAAATAAAAAAAAAATCCCCTAAGAACTCCCGGGGCCCAGGGGAAAACTAAATTGGTTTAAAACATTTCCCGGGAAAGAAAAAACCGGGAAGAAAACATCCCTGAAGATCCCCCCTGGAAAAAAACCCCACCCGGGGAGGAACCCCCCCCCCCCCCCCAACCCCGGGAAAGGAACATACCCTGGGAAAACTACCGGGAAAAACTACCGGGAAAAACAAAACCCTGGAAAAGAACACTACCCTGGAAGAACACTTTTTGGAAGAACATCCCCGGGAAAGAACATTTCCAAGGGGAAAACCCATTCCAGGGAAGGAAATTACCTGGAAAATCAAAAAAGGGAAAATGAAAAAAAACCCTGGAAAAACATTTCTTGGTAAAACCCTCCCGGGGGAAGAACTTTTTAACCATGGGAAAAAAACCCTCCCCGGGAAAGAACATCCCGGGAAGGGAAAAACTACCCTGGGGAAAACACTGCCTGGGGAAAAGGAAAAATTTCCGGGATAAAACTCCCCCCGGAAGAACATTTCCCTGGAAGAAAAACAACCGGGAAAAACCACCCTGGAGGAACATACCCTGGGGGGAAAAACTCCCCGGAAACCCCTTCCTGGGGGGGAAAACTACCCTGGAAAAAACCAAAACCTGGAAAAGAAACATTCCTAAGAACACTACCGGGGAAGAAAAATACCCTGGAAGACACTACCCGGAAAGAACATACCCTTGAAAAATTTACCGGGGGGGGAACACCGGGAATGAAACTCCCCGGGAAAGAACATTTAATGGATAAACAAAAACCTGGAAAACCCCTTTTCCGGGAAAAACATTTCCCCAAAAGGAAAATACCCTGGTTAAAACACTCCCTGGAAAACATCCCCCGGGAAAAAAAACACTACCCTGGAAACCTGCCCTGGAAAAAACACTACCCTGGAAGAACCCCCACCTGGGAAATATACCCAAAAAAAAAAAACCCCCCCGGGAAAGAACCTTTCCCGGGAAAGAAAACACCTGGAAAAACCCACTACCGGGGAAAGAAATTTCCCCCCTAAAAACAAAACCCCGGAAAAACTACCTGGATGAACCTTCCCCAAAAAAGGAACATCCCTTTTGGAAAAAAACCCCCGGCCGGGGAAAAAGACAAACCGGGGAAAAAACACTAAAAGGAAAAAAACCCCTCAACCTTTGGAAAAAACACTCCCCAAGGAAGAAACCCCAACCATGGATGAAAAACTCCCCTGGAGGAAAAACAAACCTGGAAGACACTACCCTTTGAGGGAAAAACCCTCCCCTGGAAAACACCCCCTGGAAAAACCCACTATAGGAAGAACAAAACCCTGGAAGACACAAACCCTTTAGAAACTTCCGGGGGGAAACCTACCCTGGAAAAACTTTCCCCCAGGAAAAAAATTTAACCGGGGGTTTAAACCCTTCCCTGGGAAAAAACCCCCTACCCGGAAGCCCCAATACCCTGGAAGAACACTCCCTAAAAGAAAAACCCCCATTGGAAAAAACACTCCTTGGAAAAAACCACTACCCTGGAAAAAAAACACCCTTTGGATGAACACTCCCTTTGGAAAAACACTCCCCTTGGAAAGAACACTATTTGGAAAGAAAAAAACCTGGAAAAAACCCTTTTTAAAACCCCTGGGGGAAAACCCCACCGGGAATGAACCTACCCGGAAAAACACTCCCCTTAAAAGAACACTTTTTGGAAAGAACATTTTCCCTTGGAAGAACCCCACCCCCTGGAAGAACACTCCCTGGAATGAAAATCCCCTTAAGAACACCCCCCTGGAAAACCTCCCCTGGAAAATTTTAACACTCCCCGGGAAAAGGAAAAAACCCCCTAAAAACCTTTTTGGGGAGCTCAACCTGGAAAACACTCCCCTTGGGGGGAAAAAAACCTTGGAATAAACCTCTCCCTGGAAGAAACACTACCCGGAATTAACCAAAATTTCCCTGGAAGAACACCCCCCTGGAAAAACCCACAAAAATCTTTTTGGAAAAAACACTACCGGGAAGAAAAAAAACCCCCTGGAAAAACAACCCGGAAAAAAACTTCCCGGGAAAAACCCTTCCCCGGGAAAATAAAAAAAATCCCCTGGAAAAAAACAACAACCCCCGGGAAAAAACACTACCCGGGATAAACCTCCCCTAAAGAAACAAAAACCCGGGGAGAACACTACCGGGAAGGGAACTTACCTGGAAACACTCCCTAAAAAGGGAAAACCCCCCTTTTGGAAGAACCTCCCGGGAAAGAAACACTCCCTTTGGAAAGAAAATCCCCGGGAAAAGAACACTACCTGGAAGAACCTCCCCGGGAAAACATACCGGGGGAAAACTCCCCCTTGGAGAAACCACCGGGAAAGAAAAATACCCGGGGAAGAACACTCCTTGGAAAAAAAACCTTCCCCTTTTAAAGAACTTACCCTGGAAAAGGAAAGCACTACCCGGGAAAAAAAACAACCATGGAAGAAAAAATACCCGGGTTGAAACACTCCCCTTTAAAAACCCACTCCCCATTGGGGGAAAAAATTTCCCCCTGGGGGACACTAGGGGGAAAGAACATAACCCCCCCCCCCACCCCCCCCCCCCCCCCCAAACCCCCCCCCCATAACCCTCCCAAAAAACCCCACCCCTTTGGTTAGAACCTTCCCTGGAAAAAACACTACCCTGGAAAAAAACACTACCCTGGAAGAACACTCCCCTGGTTTGAAAAAATTCCCCGGGAAAGAACACTTCCGTGGATGAACACTACCCGGGAAAAGAACCTTTCCGGGAAACGAACACTACCTGGGAAAAAACACAAACCTGGATGAACACTTCCGGGAAAAGAACTTACCGGGAAAAACCCACTACCCTGGAGGAAAAAAAACCCTGGATAAAACCTTTTCCTTGGAAGGAAAAATCCCCTGGAAAAAAACCATCCCTTTGGAAAGAACATACCCGGGAAAGGACACTCCCCGGGAAAAAAACACTACCAGGGAAAGAACACTACCAGGAAGAACAAAACCAGGGAAAAGAAAAAACCTTAAACCTTAATGAACCCTACCCTGGAAGAACACAAACCCTTTTATGAACACTCCCCGGGAAAAGAACGTTTCCCCCGGGAAAGGAAACATACCCTAAAAGAACATCCTTTGGAAGGAAAAAAAACCCCCCTGGGAAAAAAAACACCCCCTGGAAGAACAACAAGGAAAAGAACATTTAACCGGGAAGAAACCTCCCCGGGAAATAAACACCCCCCCGGAATAACACTCCCTGGGGAAAAACTGCCCTGATTGAACTACCCGGGAAAAGAACATTTCCTGGAGGAAAATTTACCCTGAATAAAAAATCCCCTGGAAGAACACTACCCTGGATGAAACTCCCCTCAAAGAACACTACCCTGGAAAACACTATCGGGAAAACCCACAAACCCTGGATGAACACTCCCCGGGGAAGAACCCCAACCCCTGGAAAAAAACCTCCCTTGGAAGAAAATTTCCTTTGGGATAAACCTTCCCCTGGAAGAACATCCCCGGGAAAGAACACCCGGGAGGAAACTACATGGATTTTAAACACTAAATTTGGAAGAAACTACCCGGGAAAGTACACTACATTGGAGAACACTGCCGGGGAAGAACACTCCCCTTTAAAAAAAATTTAAAACTGGAGGAAAATCCCCGGGAAATTAACTCCCCCCTGGGGGAAAACACTACCCTGAAAGTATAAACCCTGGAGGAAAATCCCAATGGATGAATCTCCCGGGGAAGGAACACCCCCTAAAAAGAAACTTACCCGGAAAGGGAACACGGGCCCGGGAAAACCCAAAACCCGGGAAGAGCACTAACATGGAAAACATTCCCCCGGGAAGGGCACTCCCCGGGAAAAGAACATTACCCTGAAGAAACATACCCGGGGAAGAACACTCCCCCGGGAAAAAGGAACAATCCCCTGGAAAAATTGCTCCCCTTGAAAAAACATTTCCCCTGGGGGAAAAGCTACCGGGATAAAAAACTACCCTAGAAGAACTGTCGGGAAAGGGAAAAATACCCCGGGAAGAAAACTGCCCGGGGAAAAACACTCCCGGGGGAAAGGGAACCCCCCACCTGGAAAAACCCCAAAACCCCGGATAAACACTCCCAAAGGAAGAATACTGAAGGAAGAACGCTACCCTGGAAGAACATTCCCCCTGAAATAAAACACTACATGGAACACCTTCCATGGTTGAACAATAAAAAAAAAAAGGAAAAAAAACCCCTCAAAAATCCCTGGGAACATTACCCTGGAGGAAAACCCCAAAAACCCTGGGGAAAAACAAACCCTGGGGGAAAAAACTACCCTGGATAAAACTCTAACATGGGGGAAAAAATTTACCCGGGAAAAGAACATTTCCCCAGCGGGGAAAACTCCCCGGGGAAGAAAACCCAAAAAACTCGGGAAAGAACCCCTTAAAAAACCCGGGAAAAAGGGTCCCAAAACTTACCCTGGAAGAACATTTTCCAGGGTTTAAACTTCCCTTGGAAGAAACTACCATCAAAAAACACCCCCCTGGAAGAACACTCCCCTTAAAGAAAAATAACCTGGAAAAAACCCACTACCCGGGAAGAACACTACCTGGAAGTCACTCCATGGGGAAAACCCCCCGGGATAAACCAATGCCCGGGAAAGAACACCCCCCGGGAAGAACACTCCCCTTAAAGAACAAACCCCTGGAAAAAAAAACCCCGGGAAAAAAGAAACCCCCCCCCCCCCCCCCTGGAAGAAATCCCCTGGGGGAACACAAACCCTGGGGGAAAAATCCCCGGGGAAAACCCTACCCTGGAAAAACACTCCCTGGAAAAACACCCCCCTGGAAGAAACTACCGGGATGAACACTCCCCTGGAAAAAACCACTATCCGGGGAAAAACACTACCCCCCCCCCCCCCCCCCCCCCCCCCCCGGGAGGGAAATCCCGGGAAAGAAAATCCCCAAGGAGAAAACCCCTAAACCTTTAAGAACACTACAAACCTTTGGGAAAACAAAAAAAACCTTACCCTGGAAAAAACACTACCTTAAAGAATTCAAATTTGGAAAAACTTCCCTAGAAACACTCCCCGGAGAACACAAAATCTGGAAGAAATTCCTGGAAAAACACAACCTGGAAAAAATTTTGGAACCCTAGGAAAGAACACACCCTGGATGAACAAAACCCTGGAAGAACCCCCCTAACATTTGGAAAAAAAACCCCTAACCCTGGAAAAACCCCTACCCTGGAGGGAACCTCCTTGGAAGAACATTCCCTTGGAAAAACAATACCCAGGAAAAACTACCCGGGGAAGAACTCTCCCTGGAAAACATTTACCGGGAAAGAAAAAATTCCTGGTAAAACATTTCCCCGGGAAAGGGAAAAATTCCCTGGAAAAACACTCCAGGGAAAAGAAACCCCAAAACCACAATGGAAGAAAACTACCCTGGAAAAATTTTCCGGGGGAAAAACACCGGATGAACCAAACCTGGAAAACCATTTTCCCCGGGAAAAAACACAAACCAAAAAGAAACATTCCCCTGGGAACACTCCCCTGGAAAAAAAAACTCCCCGGGAAGAACCAACCTGGAAAAAACCCTTTTCCCCGGGAAAAGAAAAACCCCGGGAAAGGAAAACTCCCCTGGAAAACCATTTCCCCTTTAGGAAAACTCCCCTGGAAGACACCCCCTGGAAGAACATTTCCCGGGAAAGAAACTCCCCTGGAAAAACCCAAAATCTTAAAGTACACTCCCCGGGGAAAGAAAAACTACCGGGAAAAAAACCCCTCCCCTTAAAAGGAAAATTTCCCTTTTGAAAACACTCCCCTGGAAAACTCCCCGGGAAGGGAAACTCCCCCTTTGGGAAAAAGCCTAAATTTGGATAAAAACCAAAAACCCCTGGAAGACACTACCCCGGGAAAGAAACTCCTGGGAAAAACACTCCTGGAAAAAACATCCCCGGAAAAGAACCAAAACCCTGGATAAACCTTCCCCGGGAAAGAAACCTACCTGGAAAAAACTACCCTGGAAGCCCTTTTCCCGGATGAACCAAACCGGAAGAACATTCCGGGGGAAAAAAACCCCCCTTTTGGAAAGGAAAACTCCCTGGATAAAACCTACCTAAAAAGAACCCCACCGGGAAAGAACAAAACCTGGAAAAAACATCCCCGGGAAAAAACACCCCCTGGAGGAAAACTACCGGGAAAAACCCCAACCTGGAAGAAAAAATCCCCGGGAAAAGAAATTTTCCTTTGGAAGAAAATACCCCAAAAGAACACTAAAAAGGAAAAAAAATACCCTGGGAAAAAATTTTAAAAAAATTTGGGGAAACACAACCGGGAAAAAACTCCCGGGGGGAAGAACATTTTAAATGAAAAAACCCCCCGGGAAGAACATTACCTGGAAAAAACCCCTACCCTGGAAAAAACCTACCTGGGGAAAAAACTCCCCGGGAAAACCCCCCGGGGCGCCGGGAAAGAACACTACCCGGAAAAAACCCTTTTTTTACCTTTGGAAGAACATTTTGGGCCCGGGAAAAAAACACTACCTTTGGAAAAAACACTCCTGGGGGGAAACTCCCCTGAAGGAAAACTACCCGGGAAAGAACCCCTTCCCCTGGAAGAACCTACCGGGAAGAAAAAATACCCTGGGGAAAACAAATCTAATTGGGGAAAACACTACCCTGGGAACACTACCTGGAAGAACTCCCCCGGGAAAAACATTTCCCCTTGGAAAAACCCCTCCCGGAGGAAAACAAACCCGGGAAGAACACCCGGGTTTAACACCCCCAGGGGAAAAAAAACCGGGAAAACCCAAAAACCCCAATTCCGGGAAAAGAACCCCAAACCGGGAAAAGAACATACCCGGGGAACACTCCCCCGGGGAAAACCCCTAACCCCTGGAAGAAAAATACCCTGGAAGAACCCCCCCGGGAAAGAACACTACCCTGGAAGAAACACTTCCCCTGGAAGAAATTCCCCGGGAAAAAAATCCCGGGAAAGGAACACTACCCTGGAAAAACTTTTAAAACCCGGGGAAGAACAAAACCTGGAAAAACTTACCCTGGAAAACACTCCCCGGGAAGGAAAACTTACCGGGTTTGAACTTTTTAACCCCGGGAAAAACATACCCGGGAAAAGAACACTCCCCGGGGAAAAACACTACCCTGGAAAACAACCGGGGGCCCACTCCCCTGGGGGAAAACTACCCTAAAAGAACCCCAGGGAAGAACACTTCCCTGGGAACACTACCTGGAAGAAACAAATTTTAATGAAAAAAAAACCTGGAAAACACACCTGGAAGCACTACATGGAACAAAAAACCCCCCGGGAAAGGAAAACTACTTTTAAGGGAAACACCCTGGGGGAAACTACCTTGGATAAAAAAACCCTAAACCACAGGAAGAACCCCCCCAAAAAACCCCGGGAAAGAACATTTCCCGGGGGAAGAACACTCCCCGGGAAAGGGAAAATCCCCGGAAAAACTTCCCCTGGATAAACCATTTCCCTTGGAAGAAACTTCCTGGTTGAACACTCCCCTGGAAGAAAAATCCCTGGTTGAACACACCCGGGAAAGAACCAAACCCCGGGATGAACACTATTGGGAAGAACTCTACCGGGGCCCCCAACACTACCCTGGGAGGAAACCCCCCTTTGGATGAACTCTACCCTGGAAGTCACTACCCAAAAAGAACACTCCTTTGGGGAAAAAGGAAAAAAAACCCACCCGGGAGAACACAAAAAAACCCCCCCGGGAAAGAAACTCCCTTTGGAAGAACACCCCGGGGAAGAACACTCCCCGGTTTAAACACAAACCTGGGGGGGAAAAACTCCCTGTTTGAACCTCCCCGGGGGAAAAACCCTTTTCCCGGGAAAGGAAAACAAACCTGAAGGGAAAAAACCCCGGGAAGAAAAATATTTTTAAGAACTTCCCGGGGGGAAAAACCCCCCGGGAAAAGGAACACTACCCAAAGGGGGAACCTACCCTGGAGGGAAAAATTCCCCGGGGGAAGACCCCCCCCGGAAAGAAACTACCTGGAAGAACACTCCTTTGGATGAAAACTACCCGGGAAAAAACATTTCCCAAAAAGAACATCCCCGGGAAAGAAAAAATTTCCCTGGAAAAAAACATACCCGGAAAAATAAACACTATTCAAGGAAAAGAACTCAAATTTTGGAACAACATCCCCCTGGGGGGTTTTTACCTGGTTGCCCTCTACCCGGGAAAGGGAACACTACCGGGAAAGAAAAATCCTTGGAAGAAACTTTCCCTGGAAGAAAAACCACCCGGAAAGGAACACTCCTGGAAAAAACCCTCCCCTTGGAAGAAAAACCCCCTGAAAAACCCTACCCGGGGAATAACCCACTCCCCCCGGGGGAAAACTTCCCTTTGTTTGAAAATTACCCTGGAAAGAAAATTTCCCTGGAAAAACAACCTAATCCAGAGGGAAAAAAACCGGGAAAACACCCCCTTTTTAAGACATCCCCTTGGGGAAACTACCGGGAAAACACTCCCCCGGAAAGAAAAATACCCTGGAAAAACAAAACCGGGAAAGGAACACTACCCGGGAAAAGAACACTCCCTTTGGGAGAAAACTCCTGGAGAACACTACCCGGGAAAGAACATTTCCGGGGAAAGAACACTCCCGGGGAAAAAGGGCCCACCCTGGGAGAACACAACCCTGGAAAAAACTTACCGGGAAAACACTACCCTGGAAAAAAACTTTTAACCCTGAAAAAAACTAAAACCTGGGGAAAACTCCCCAAAAATAAACAAAAAAAACCCGGGAAAGAACACTACCCGGGAAAGAAAAAACCCCTTGGAAAAAACACTACCCGGGGAAGGAAAAATCCCCGGAAAAAAACCCCAACTTACCCGGGAAGGAACATTCCCGGGAAGGTACCCCACCAGGGAAAGAAAAAAACCCCCTTTTGGGAACACTCCCCTTTGGGGAAACAAACCCTTGGATGAACACCCCGGAAGAACCTACCCGGGGAAAACATTTCCCGGGAAAAAAACCACTCCCCTTTGGAAGAAACATCCCTGGAAAAAAAAACACCCGGGGGAGAAAAACCCCCGGGAAGAAAAAAGAAAACACCCCCGGGAAAGAACATTTCCCGGAAAGAACCTACCCTGGAAAAAAATTTACCTGGAGGAAAATTTCCCGGGTTTAAAACCTTCCCCGGGAAAGGGAAAAATTTTTCCTGGGGGAAAACTCCCTTGAAGAACACTACCTGGAAAGGGAACATTTCCCGAAAAAACACAAACCCTAAAGAACACTCCCCGGGGAAAAAAACCCCACCTTGGAAGAACACTACCCTGTTTAAAACATTTCCCCGGGAAAGAACATAACCCCTTGATGAACACTCCCCTGGAAGAAAAGTTCCCCTGGAAGAACACTACCCTGAAGAAAAAACAAACCTTTGGGAAGAACCCCATCCCGGGAAAAAACACCCCCTGGAAACACTAAAAGGGGAAGAAAATTCCCGGGAAAAGAACACTACCCGGGGAAAAACACTCCCCTAAAAATAAAAAATACTTGGGGGAAAAAATTGCCCGGTTGAACTCTACCCGGAAAAAACACTACCATGGGGGGAAAACTCCCCTAAATTGAACATCCCCGGGAAAGAACACTACCCTGGAATGAACACACCCCGAAAAAAACATCCCCTGGAAAAAACACTACTCGGGGAAGAACACTATCCTGGAAGTACACTACCCTTAAAGAACACTACCCTTGAAGAACACTAACCTGGAGGAAAACTACCCTGAATGAAGACTACCCTGGAAGAACACTACCATTGAAGAACAAAACCCTGGAAGAACACTACTCTGGAAGAACACTACCCTGGGAGAACACTATCCTGGATGAACACTACCCAGGA
Source organism: Cherax quadricarinatus (assembly GCF_026875155.1). Classification (NCBI taxonomy): domain Eukaryota; kingdom Metazoa; phylum Arthropoda; class Malacostraca; order Decapoda; family Parastacidae; genus Cherax; species Cherax quadricarinatus. Next base: position 23,916,517 of record NC_069488.1, on the reverse strand, counting down.
AGAACACTACCCTGGATGAACACTACCCTGGAAGAACACTACCCTGGAAGAAGACTACCCTGGAAGAACTCTGCCCTGAATGAACACTACCCAGGAAGAACACATCCCTGGATGAACACTACCCTGGAAGAACACTACCCTGGATGAACACTATCCTGGAAGAACTCTACCCTGGAACAACACTACGCTGTAAGAAAACTACCCTGGATGAACTCTACCCTGGAAGAACTCTGCCCTGAATGAACACTACCCTGGAAGAACAAATCCCTGGATGAACACTACCCTGGAAGAACACTACCCTGGAGGAAAACTACCCTGGATGAACTCTACCCTGGAAGAACCCTACCCTGGAAGAACACTGCCTTGGAAGAACACTACCCTGGAAGAACACTACCCAGGAAGAACACTTCCCTGGAAGAACACTACCCTGGAAGAACACCACCATGGAAGAACACTACCCTGGATGAACACTACCCTGGAAGAACACTACCCTTGATGAACACTAACCAGGAAGAACACTACCCTGGAGGAGCACTACCATGGATGAACAAAACCCTGGAAGAACACTACTCTGGAAGAACGCTACCCTGGGAGAAGACTATCCTGGATGAACACTACCCAGGAAGAACACTACCCTGGATGAACACTACCCTGGAAGAACACTACCCTGGAAGAACACTACCCTGGAAGAACACTGCCCTCGATGAACACTACCCTGTAAGAACACTTCCCTGGATGAACACTACCCAGGAAGAACACTTCCTTGGATGAACACTACCCTGGAAGAACACTACCCTGGATGAACACTACCCTGGAAGAACTCTACTCTGTAAGAACACTACCCTTGATGAAAGCTACCCTGGATGAACTTTAACCTGTAGGAAAACTAACCTGGATGAACATTACCCTGGAAGAACACTACCCTGGAAGAACACTGCCCTAGAAGAACACTATCATGGAAGAACACTACCCTGGAAGAACACTACCCGGGAAGAACACTCCCTTGCAAGAACACAACCCTGGAAGAACACTAACCTGGAAGAACACTACCCTGGAAGAACACCACCGTGGAGGAAAACTACCCTGGATTAACACTAACCTGGAAGAACACTACCCGTAAAGAATCCTACCCTGCAAGAACACTACCCTGGATGAACTCTACCATGGAAGAACACTACACTGGAAGAACACTACCATGGAGGAAAACTACCCTGGATGAACTCTACCCTGGAAGAACACTACCCTGAAAGAACACTACCCGGGAAGAACACACCCCTGGAAGAACACTTCCCTGGAAGAACCCTACTCTGAACATCAAAATGGTATACAATAAAGATAGGTTGGTAGGTAAGACACATAGGCAACAGTTAGGCAACTTTATTCCGAAACGTTTCGCCTACACAGTAGGCTTCTTCAGTCGAATACAGAAAGTAGGCAGGAACTGTAGAGATGTGAAGACGATGTAATCAGTCCATCACCCTTGAAGTCGAAGAATTTGAGGTTGTCAGTCCTTCGGCCTGGAGAATTTCAGTTCCATAGTCAGGAACTATCTGAAGATCAAGCGACAGTGCGGAGACTTAAATACTGTCGGAAGGAGATGTGTAGTAGTAGTGAGAGTGTAGCCACTGAGAGGTCAGGTCCCTCTCAAATCCAACAGTGTCTTACCTACCAACCTGTCGGTATTGTATACCATTTTGATGTTCATCTTGTCAGACACTGCAACACATGGCATCTTGGTACAGAAAACGCCTTAGACAACCATTTCAAGTGAGAACTGTTGGATTTGAGAGGGACCTGACCTCTCAGTGGCTACACTCTCACTACTACTACACATCTCCTTCCGACAGTATTTAAGTCTCCGCACTGTCGCCTGAACTTCAGATAGTTCCTGACTATGGAACTGAACTTCTCCAGGCCGAGGGACTGACAACCTAAAACTTTACGACTTCAAGGGTGATGGACTGATTACATCGTCTTCACATCTCTACTGTTCCTGCCTATTTTCTGTATTCGACTGAAGAAGCCTACTGTGTAGGCGAAACGCTTCGGAATAAAGTTGCCTAACTGTTGCCTATGTGTCTTACCTACCAACACTACCCTGGAAGAACACTACCCTGGAGAAACACTGCCCTGGAAGGAAACTACCCTGGATTAACACTACCCTGGAAGAACACTACCCGTGAAGAACACTACCCTGGAAGAACACTGCCCTGGATGAACATTACCCTGGAAGAACACTACCCTGGAAGAACACTACCCTGGAAGAACACTACCCTGGAGGAAAACTAACCTGGATGAACATTACCCTGGAAGAACACTACGCTGGAAGAACACTACCCTGGATGAACACTACCCTGGAAGAACATTACCCTGGAAGAATACCCTGGCAGAACACTATCCTGGAGGAAAACTACCCTGGATGTACACTGCCCTAGAAAAACACTGCCCTGGAAGAACACTATCCTGGAAGAACACTTCCGTGGAAGAACACTACCCAGGAAGAAAACGTCTCTGGAAGAACACTACCCTGGATGAACACTACCCTGGATGAACACCAACCTGGAAGAACACTACCCTGGAAGAACACTAACCTGGAAGAACACTACCCTCGATTAACACTACCCTTAAGAACACTACCCTGGAAGAACACTACCCTGGAAGAACACTACCCTGAAAGAACACTACCCGGAAAGAAAACTACCCTGGAAGAACTCTACTCTGGAAGAACACTACCCTTGAAGAACACTACCCTGGAAGAACACTACCCTAGAGGAAAACTACCCTGGATTAACAATACCCTGGAAGAACACTACCCTGCATGAACACTACCCCCTGGAAGAACACCACCCTGGAAGAACACTACCCTGGATGAACACTACCCTGGAAGAACACTGCCCTGGAAGAACACTACCCTGGAAGTACACTACCCTGGAGAAAAACTACCCTTGATGAACACTACCCTGGAAGTATTCTACCCTTGAAGAACACTTCCCTGGAAGTACACTACCCTGGAAGAACACTACCCTGGATCAACACTACCCTGGAAGAAAACCACCCTGGAAGAACACTACCCTGGATGAACACTGCCCTGGAAGAACACTATCCTGGAAGTTCACTACCCTGGAAGAACACTACCCTGGAAGAACACTACCCTGGAGGAAAACTCCCCTGAATGAAGACTACCCTGGAAGAACACAACCCTGGATGAACACTACACTGGAAGAACACTACCCTGGAAGAACAGTCTCTTGGAAAAACACTATCCTGGATGAACACTTCCCTGGAAGAACACTACCTTGGATGAACACTACCTGGAAGAACACACCCTGGAAGAGCACTACCCTGGAAGAACACTGCCCTGGATGAACACAACCCTGGAAGAACACTTCCCTGGATGAAAACTACCCTGGAAGAACACTTCCCTGGATGAACTCTACCCTGGAAGAACACTACCCTGGATTAACACTACCCTGGAAGAACTCTACCCTGGAAGAACACTACCCTGGAGGAAAGCTACCCTGGATGAAATCTTCCCTGGAAGAACACTACCCTGGAAGAACATTACCCTGGAAGAACATTACCCAGGAAGAACAGTACCCTGGAGGAAAACTACCATGGTCGAACTCTTCCCTTGAAGAACACTACCCTGAAAGAACACAAGCCTGGAAGAAAACTAACTTGGAATAACACTACCCTGGAAGAACACTACCCTGGAAGAACACTTCCCTGGAGGAAAAACTACCCCGGAAGAACACTACCCAGGAAGAACACTACCCTGGAAGAACACTATCCTGGAAGAACACCATCCTGGAAGAACACTACCCTGGAAGAACACCACCCTGGAGGAACACTACCCTGGATGAACACTACCCTCGAAGAACACTTCCCTGGAAAAACACCACCCTGGAGGAACAATACACTGGATGAACACTACACTGGAAGAACACTACCCTCGAGGAAAACTGCCCTGAATGAACTCTACCCTGGAAGAACACTACCCTGCAGGAAAGCTACCCTGAATGAACACTACCCTGGAAGAACACTACCCTGGATGAACACTACACCCTGGAAGAACACCACCCTGGAAGAACGCTTCCCTAGACGAACACTACCATGGATGAACACTACCCTGGAAGAAGACTACCCTGGAAGAACACTACTCTGGAAGAACAACCTTCGAGGAAAACTACCCTGGATGAACTCTACCCTGGAAGAACACTACTCTGGTAGAACACTACCCTGGAAGAACACTACCCTGGAAGAACACCACCCTGGAAGAACACTACCCTGGATGAACACTACCCTGGAGGAACACTACCCTGGATGAACACTACCCTGGAAGAACACTACCCTGGAAGAACACTACCCTGGAAGAACACTACCTTGGAAGAACACTACCCTGGAAGAACTCTACCCTGGAAGAACACTATCCTGGAAGAACTCAAACCCTGGAGAAAACTACCCTGGATAAAACTCTGCGCTGGAAGAACGCTACCCTAAAGAACACTAAAACTGGAAGAAAAACTGCCTTGGAAGAACACTACCCTTGAATAACACTACCCTGGAAGAAAACTACCCTGGAGGAACACTACCCTGGATGATCACTACCCTGGAAGAACACTACCCTGGAAGAACACTACCCTGGAAGAACACTACCCTGGAGGAAAACTACCCTGGATGAACTCTGCGCTGGAAGAACACTACCCTGAAAGAACACTACCCTGGAAGAACACTACCCTGGAAGAACACTACCTTGGAAGAACACTACCCTGGAAGAACTCTACCCTGGAAGAACACTATCCTGGAAGAACACTACCCTGGAGGAACACTACCCTGGATGAACACTGTCCTGGAAAAACACTACCCTGGAAGAACACTACCTTGGAAGAACACTTCCCTGGAAGAACACCACCCTGCAAGAATACTACCCTGGATGAACACTACCCTTGTGGAACACTACCCTGGATGAACACTACCCTGGAAGAACACTACCCAGGAAGATCACTACCCTGGAAGAACACTACATTGGAAGAACACTACCCTGGAAGAACACTACCCAGGAAGATCACTACCCTGGAAGAACACTACATTGGAAGAACACTACCCTGGAAGAACACTACCCTGGAAGAACACTCTCCTGGAAAAACACTACCATGGGGGAAAACTACCCTGTATGAACTCTGCGCTGGAAGAACCTTCCCAGAAAGAACACTACCCTCGAAGAACACTGCCTTGGAATAACACTACCCTGGAATAACACTACCCATGAAGAACACTGCCCTGGAGGAACACTACCCTGGATGAACACTACCCTGGAAGAACACTACCCTGGAAGAATACTGCCCTAGAAGAACACTACCCTGGAAGTACACTACCCTGGAGAAAAACTACCCTGGATTAACACGACCCTGGAAGTGCACTACCCTTGAAGAACACTACCCTAGAAGAACACTACCCTGGAAGAACACTACCATGGATCAACACTACCCTGGAAGAAAATACCCTTGAAGAACACTACCCTGCATGAACACTGCCCTGGAAGAACACTATCCTGGAAGTACACTACCCTGGAAGAACACTACCCTGGAAGAAAACTTCCCTGGAGGAAAACTACCCTGAATGAAGACTACCCTGGAAGAACACTACCCTGGATGAACACTACACTGGAAGAACACTACCCTCGAAGAACACTCTCCTGGAAAAACACTATCCTGGATGAACACTTCCCTGGAAGAACACTACCCTGGATGAACACAACCCTGGAAGAACATTCCCGGATGAACACTACCCTGGAAGAACACTTTCCTGGATGAACACTACCCTGGAAGAACACTACCCTGGATTAACACTACCATGGTCGAACTCTTCCCTGGAAGAACACTGCCCTGAAAGAACACAAGCCTGGAAGAAAACTACCCTGGAATAGCACTACCCTGGAAGAACACTACCCTTGGAAGAACACTCCCCTGGAGGAAAACTACCTCGGATGAACACTACCCGGGAAGAACACCACCCTGGAGGAACACTACACTGGATGAACACTACCCTGGAAGAACACTACCCTGGAGGAAAACTGCCCTGGATGAACTCTACCCTGGAAGAACACTACCCTAGAGGAAAGCTACCCTGAATGAACACTACCCTGGAAGAACACTACCCTGGATGAACACTAACCCCCTGGAAGAACACCCCCCTGGAAGAACACTACTCTAGAAGAACACTACCCTGGATGAACACAACCCTGGAAGAACACTACCCTGGAAGAACACTACTCTGGAAGAACACAACCTTCGATGAAAATTTACCCTGGGTGAACTCTACCCTGGAAGAACACTACCCTTGAAGAACACTACCCTGGAAGAACACTACTCTGGAAGAACACAACCTTCGATGAAAACTACCCTGGGTGAACTCTACCCTGGAAGAACACTACCCTGGAATAACATCACCCTGGAAGAACACTACCCTGGATGAACACTACCCTGGAGGAACACTACCCTGGATGAACACTACCCTGGAAGAACACTACCCTAGAAGAACACTACCCTGGAAGAACACTATCCTCGAAGAACACTACCCTGGAGGAAAACTACCCTGGATGAACTCTGCGCTGTAAGAACACTACCCTGAATGAACACTACCCTGGAAGAACACTGCCTTGGAAGAACACTACCCTGGAATAACACTACCCTGGAATAACACTACCCTGGAGGAACACTACCCTGGATGAACACTACCCTGGAAGAACACTACCCTGGAAGAACACTACTCTGGAAGAACACTACCATGGAGGAAAACTACCCTGGATGAACTCTGCGCTGGAAGAACACTACCCTGAAAGAACACTACCCTGGAAGAACACTGCCTTGGAAGAACACTTCCCTGGAATAACACTACCCTGGAAGAACACTACCCTGGAGGAACATTACCCTGGATGAACACTACCCTGGAAGAGCACTGTCCTGGAAGAACACTACCCGGGAAAGAAACACTCCCTTTGGAAGAACACTACCCTGGAAGAACACCACCCTGGAAGAACACTGCCCTGAATGAACACTACCCTGGAGGAACACTACCCTGGATGAACACTACCCAGGAAGAACACTACCCTGGAAGAACACTACCCTGGAAGAACACTACCTTGGAAGAACACTACCCTGGAAGAACACTACCCTGGAAGAACACTATCCTGGAAGAACACTAACCTGGAGGAAAACTACCCTGGATGAACTCTGCGCTGGAAGAACACTACCCTGGAAGAACACTACCCTGGAAGAACACTGCCTTGGAAGAACATTACCCTGGAATAACACTACCCTGGAAGAACACTACCCTGGAGGAACACTACCCTGGATGAACACTACCCTGGAAGAGCACTACCCTTGAAGAACACTACCTTGGAAGAACACTACCCTATAGGAAAACTACCCTGGATGAACTCTGCGCTGGAAGAACACTACCCTGAAAGAACACTACCTTGGAAGAACACTGCCTTGGAAGAACACTACCCTGGAATAACACTATCCTGGAAGAACACTACCCTGGAGGAACACTACCCTGGATGAACACTACCCTGGAAGAACACTGTCCTGGAAGAACACTACTCTGGAAGAACACTTCCTTTGAAGAACAATACCATTGGAAGAACACTACCCTGGAAGAACACTACCCTGGAAGAACACTACCCTGGAAGAACACTACCCTGGAGAAAAACTACCCTGAATGAACTCTACGCTGGAAGAACACTACCCTGAAAGAACACTACCCTGGAAGAACACTGCCTTGGAAGAGCACTACCCTGGAATAACACTTCCCTTTAAGAACACTACCCTGGAAGAACACTGCCCTGGAAGAACACCACCCTGGAAGAACACTACCCTGGATGAACACTGCACTGGAAGAACACTACCCTGGAGGAAAACTACCCTGGAAGGACACTACCCTGGAAGTACACTACCCTGGATGAACACTACACTGGAAGAACACTATCCTGGATGAACACTACTCTGGAAGAACACTACCCTTGAAGAACACTTCCCTGGAAGAACACTACCCTTGAGGAACACTTCCCTGGAGGGAAACTACCGTGGATGAAGTCTATCCTGGAAGAACACTACCCTGGAAGTACACTACCCTGGAAGAACACTTCCTTGAAAGAACACTACCCTGGAAGAACACTGCCCTGGATGAACACTGCCCTGGAAGAAAACTACCCTGGAAGAACATTTCCCTGGAGGAAAACTACCCTGGATGAAAACTACCCTGGAAGAACACTACTCTGGAAGAACAGCACCCTTGAAGAACACCACCCTGGAAGAACACTAGCCTGGAGGAATACTACCCAGGATGAACACTACCTGGAAGAACACTACCCTGGATGATCACTATCCTGGAAGAACACTACCCTGGAAGTGTACTACCCTGGAAGAACACTACCCTGAAAGAACACTACCCTTGAAGAACACTACCCTAGAAGAACACTTCCCTGGAGGAAAACTACCCTGGAAGAACACTTCCCTGGAGGAAAACTACCCTGGAGGAACACTACCCTGGAAGAACACTACCATTGAAGAACACTACCCTGGAAGAAAACGACCATGGAGGAACACTACCCTGGAAGAAAACTACACAGGAAGAACACTACCCAGGCTGAACACTACCCTGGAAGGAAACTACCCGGGAAGACCACTACTTTGGAAGAACACTACCCTCGAAGAACACTTCCCTCGAAGAACATTACCCCGGAGGAGCACTACCCGAGAAGAACACTACCCTGGAGGAAGACTAATCTGGAGGAACACTACCATGGAGGAACACTGCTCTGGAGGAACCCTACCCTGGAGGAACATTGCTCTGGAGGAACACTAACCTTGAGGAACATTGTTCTCGAGGAACACTGCCCTGGAGGAACATTGTTCTTGATGAACACTACCGTCAATTAATACTAAGCTTTGAGATCACTACCCTGGAGGAACACTACCCTGGAGGAACACTGCCATCGAGGAACACTACCCTGTAGGAACACTACCCTGGAGGAACACTGCCATCGAGGAACACTACCCTGGAGGAACACTACCCTGGAGGAACACTACCCTGGGGGAAAACACTCCCCTGGAGGAAACACTACCCTGGAGGACACTACGCTGGAGGAACACTACCCTGGAGGAACACTACCCTGGAGGAACACTACCCTGGAGGAACACTACACTGGAGGAACACTACCCTGGAGGAACACTACCCTGGAGGAACACTACCCTGGAGGAACACTACGCTGGAGGAACACAACCCTGGAGGAACACTACCCTGGGGGGAACACTAACCCTGGAGGAACATACCCTGGGGGAAAACACAACGCTGGAGGATCACTACCGTGAAGGAACACTGCTCTGGATGAACGCTACCCTCTTGGAGCACTGCCTTGGTGGATCACTTCCCTCGAGGAAGACTACCCTGGAGCAACACTACCCTGGAGGAGCACTGAATTACAAGAACACTAGCCTGGAGGAACATTGTCCTCAAGGAACACTGCCCTGGAGGAACACTACCTTCAAGGAACACTACCTTCAAGGAACATTAAACTGGAGGATCACTGACCTGGAGGAACACTACCCTCTAGGAACACTAAACTGGAGGATCACTGACCTGGAGGAACATTGACCTGATGGAGCACTACTCTTGAGAAGCACTGCCCTGGTGGAACACTATCCTAAAGGAACACTAAACTAGAAGAACACTCCCCTTGAGGAACACTATTCTTGTGGAACACAGCACTGGTAGAACACTGTCCATGTGGAACATTGTCTTGGAGGATCACGACACTGGAAAAACACTACCCTGGAGGAACACGACCCTGGAAGAATACTACACTGGAGGAGCATTACATTGAAGGAACACTGCCCAGGAGGAACACTACATTGGAGTAACACTTCCCCAGGACGAAAACTTCCCAGGGGAAACACTACCCTGGAGAAACACTTACCTGGAGGAACATTGACCTGATGGAACGCTACCCTGGAAGAGCACTACCCTATGAAAACACTACCCTAGAGGACCAATACCCTGGAGGAACAGTTCCCTGGAAGAATCTTACCTTGGAGGAAAACAATCATTGGGAAACACTACCCTGGAAGAAATCTACCTGGAGGAACACTACCATAAAGGAACACTTCTCTGATGGAAGACTACCCTGGAGAAACACTACTCTGGAGGAACACTACCTTGGATGAACATTGCCTTGGAAGAACAGAATGCTGGTGGAACACTACCTTGGTAGGACTCTAACCTGGACAAGCACTTCCCAGGTGGAATACTGCCCTGGAGGAACACTTCCCTGGTGGAACATTGCCCTGGAGCAACATTGCCCTGGAGGAACATTACCCTGGGGGAACATTTCCCAGGTGGAACACTTCCCTGGAGGAGCACTGCCCTGGGGAACACTTCCCTGGTGGATCGCTTTCCTGGAGGAACACTACCCTGGGGAACACTTCCCTGGAGGAACACTTCCCTGGAGGAACAGTACCCTGCAGGAACACTTCCCTGGAGGAACTCTACCCTGGAGGAACACTACCCTGGGGAAACACTTCCCTGGTGGAACACTTCCCTGGAGGAACACTTCCCTGGAAGAACACTACCCTGGGGAACACTTCCTTGGTGGAACACTTCCCTGGAGGAACACTACCCTGGTGGAACACTTCCCTGGTGGAACATTTCCCAGGGGGAACAATTCCCTGGAGGAGCACTACCCTGGGGAACACTTTCCTGGTGGAACGCTTTCCTGGAGGAACACTACACTGGGGGAACACTTCGCTGGAGGAACACTTCCCTGGAGGGACAGTACCCTGGGGGAACACTTCCCTGGAGGAACTCTACGCTGGAGGAGCACTACCCTGGGGAAACACTTCCCTGGTGGAACATTTCCCTGGAGGAACACTTCCCTGGAAGAACACTACCCTGGGGAGCACTTCCTTGGTGGAACACTTCCCTGGAGGAACACTACCCTGGTGGAACACTTCCCTGGTGGAACATTTCCCAGGAGGAACACTACCCTGGAGGAACACTACCCTGGAGGAACACTACCCAGGAAGACCACTACTCTGGGGGAGCACTTCCCTGGTGAAACATTTCCCTGAAGGAACACTTCAATGGAGGAACACTACCCTGGAAGAACACTACCCTGAGGGAACACTTCCCTGGTGGAACACTTCTCTGGAGAAAAACTACCATGAGGGAACACTTCCCTGGAGGAACACTACCCTGGAGGAACACTACCCTGGAAGAACACTACCCTGAGGGAAACACTTCCCTGGTGGAACACTTCTCTGGAGAAAAACTACCATGAGGGAACACTTCCCTGGAGGAACACTACCCTGGAGGAACACTACCCTGGAAGAACACTACCCTGAGGGAACACTTCCCTGGTGAAACACTTCCCTGAAGGAACACTTCAATGGAGGAACACTACCCTGGAAGAACACTACCCTGAGGGAACACTTCCCTGGTGGAACACTTCTCTGGAGAAAAACTACCATGAGGGAACACTTCCCTGGAGGAACACTACCCTGGGGGAACACTACCCTGGGGGAACACTTCCCTCGTAGAACACTTCCTTGGAGGAACACTGCCCTGAGGGTACACTTCCCTGGAGGAACACTTGTCATGTGGGGGGTTCGAAACGTGGATTGCGTAAGAACACTCACGTAGGCTGGTTAGTACGTATAATTATAACGGAAAACATGGGAAGCACAGGCCCGTCCTGCCTCTCTACTCTCTATCTTGAAACCGACTCACCAGTGAAGCCTAGGGGTGAGTGGCGTTCAAAAACATGCTATGGTCAGCTGCAATGTGAATAATAGTCAGTGATTCACACAGACAGTTGGTAGTGACTCATACTACTGGTAGCTGGGTACTGGTAACTGGTACTACTGGGAACTGATACTACTGAGAGCTTGGCGACGCTAACGTATGTCGTCCTGACATACAGCCAATATAAACTAGAGACAGCAGGTATACGGCTTGGGCTGATTCTGTACAATGTCAAAGTACATAACAATTGAACATTATAACATACATAAGTAGAATATTGAAATGGAAGTTAATGTAATTGACTATAATGAAATTTACTGTAATGAAACTGTTATGCATTACGAGGCATGATATAGCACAACTCATCGAATGAGACTCAACATTGGGATTACACAACAGAAGTGATAAAAAATATTTCGGTCGATCGATCGGTATTCATGTGGTCTATGGATTCTGAGGAAGGATATGTACAAAGAAAGAAGTGTTGAACAGAAAAGGCAGACTTGGTGCACTCAAATCTAGAAATTAAATCTCAGAATTCGGAGAGAACACGAATACAAAAAAAAAAAAATTCTTGAATATTAATAAGTTGATACTGTAATTATTCATCTATACAGGTTATTTACATTTAGCCCCAACTCTGCTAGAGTGAGATTGACATATGCAGAATGGGTGTCATCTCTGGGAGGATCAAACTCTGTTACACTGGCTAACTCATGCCGTGTTTGAGGCAGATCTGAATTGGTAGTTACAAATGATACTTGAAGATTTCTCAATACCTGTCATGTACGTAGGGAATAATGACATTCAGGTTGATCATCTGACTGAGTACTAGAGGTAGAGGGTTCAGGATCAGGAGGATTGTCAGAGTCTGTCACTTTAGTCTGGGATGGAGCATCATTATCATCACATACTAACTTCATATGATCCGAATGCAATTCTTTATACTGACCAGTACTAATTTCTCTAACCTTATACTTATTGCCAGTGATATGTTCAACTACTCTTATTGGTTCATTCAGCTAACCCATTGCTGGCAGAATGATGAGGAACAATGGTGGATTTAGAGATCTTGTACAAGGTACACAAATTTTCAAGAATCTCATTACAGAATTCACCTCCATTATCTGTTACTAGGGACTTAGGGGTGGTATGCCTGCAGATAATGCGTTCTTTAAACGCTTTAGCTACTGTCTCGGCAGTCTTATCTGCAATAGGAACTAACTCACAATATCTGGTAAAATGGTCTAACATAACACACAGATGTCTGTTGCCTTGGAGGGAACATTGGAAATTAGTTAACAAATTTAGTGCAACTCTTTCCCACGGTTCGCTAGTAGTTGGATACACTTGGATTGGATTAGGACCATTAGCATTACCTTTATGTTGCATGCAGACACTACATTTCTTAACATACTCAGAAATATCAGTTGCCATACGAAGCCAAAAGTATTTCAATCTGGCTTGTTTTACTGAACGATCCATACCAGGGTGTGCAACACCTGGTACATCGTGAACTAGCTGTAAGGCTACATTTTATAGTGACTGTGGAATTACTAACTGGTATACTCTTCTGCTAGGAGTACCCAACTCGGCTGTTCGATACAGTAATTCTTGGTTCATGACAAAGTCACTGATGGGTGCTGGTGGCTTCACAGTCAGAATAAGATCTTCCTGGAGCAGGAATCGAATCATACCAGACCACATGGGATCTGTTCGTTGAACATTCTTTACATCCTCGGCAATAAATGGATGATCTGCAGTTTCTATACTAACATGTGATAAAGCATCGGCGACTACATTTTGTAGACAGCCTGTACTGTCAGAGCACACAACCTAGCCGTCTGCTCTGACTAGTTCATATTTCGCGGCATTCAGGTGCTGCCCTCTGTAGGCTCACCTAGGTCAGTGGGAGGCCGACCGACTTGATAGACACAAGTGCCCCTCCACGGACTGGCTTGCGGTCACTCCCTCACACTGCCCGTTGTGTACTCACTCCTATGCAATTAAAGCCAAACTAGTCCACGGCCGTATCATTGCTACCTACGCTACCTTCATCGGCAGTAAACCGTTGTTCAGCAGTAAGAACAGTTATAACAGTGGTGGCAGCGGTACCACGACTTAACAATAAACGAAGAAGCCTCCGAAGAAATATATCATTAACCACCCACTACCAGAACGCCAAATAATCCCGTTAATTTGACTTGCCAGGTAAGTGTTCAAAGGTGGGATTGAACTCTTGGATAGTCAAGGTCCATCTGGCTAACTTTCCAGTAGGTTGTTTGTGATGGAATAAAGGTATCAGTGGAACATTGTCTGTCAAGACGTAAACAGGGTACTGGTAAATAATGTCTTGGAAGTGCTTTAAAGACCATACTATTGCTAAAGCTTCTTGCTCAGTTACTGTATAATTACGTTCAGCCTTCGTAAGGACTCGGCTAGCAAATGCAACTGCGTTGTACTTGCCATCGGTCTTCTGAGCTAGTACGGTGCCTATGCCAATTGAACTAGCATCAGTTGTCAGATAGAAAGGCTTAGAAAAATCTGGAAATTTCAAAATTGGAGCAGATGTTAGCTTTTCTTTTAGAGTTTGGAATGATCTTTCTTGACGGAAGGTCCAAACAAAAGGAGCATCTTTCTTAAGCAACTCAGTTAGAGGAGCAGCTATGGAAGAAAAATTGGCAATGAAAGATCTATAAAAACCTGCTAAGCCCACAAAGGATCTTACGGCATCAGCAGTTTTGGGAGTTGGAAAATTTAGTACTGCAGTTACTTTACTTTGGTCAGTCGTAACCCCTCTAGGAGTGACTACGTGACCAAGAAACTTAATTTCTGATCTGAAAAATTGACATTTAGACAGTTTGATCTTTAAATTGGCTTCCTCAAGCTTACCAAGTACTACATCAAGTCTTTTGAAGTGTGTATCCACATCTTTAGACATGACGATTACGTCATCTAAGAACAGCATAAGTGCATTACCTATGAGACCTCTAAAGATATTAGTCATGAGCCTTGAGAACGTTATAGGGGAGGATCATAATCCAAAGGCCATATGGAGGAAGTGATAATGACCTATAGGAGTGGAGAATGCAGTTAGCTCTTGGCTGTCCTCGTGAAGAGGGACTTGCCAAAACCCTTGTAACAAGTCCATGGTCGAAAAGACTTTGTTATCTTCGATGTTACCTAAAAGATCAGCAAGTACAGGAAGTGGGAAGCGATCTGGAATAGTATTCGCATTTAACTTCCTAAAGTCAATCACTGGGCGCCAAGTATAATCCTGGAAATAAATGGTATAAAATACCGACACAATGGAAATATAAACACAAATGCAGTATAATGTGATCCTTTATTGACTACGTTTCGCCCACACAGTGGGCTTTTTCAAGTCACAAACAGAACTACCTGGGGTTGAAGGAACGCGAGTATTTATAGTCCGGTTCAGAATGCTGAGGTCAGGTGAAGAATGCTGCATCTGATGATGTACTGAGTGGGGTTATAGAGTCTAAAAACTTGGGTAGCTTGGAAAGGAGATTGGATAAGTTTGTGAGCAGACCTTCTACAGTGTTCTTATGTGGGATAGCGATGAAGAAGTTTCTTGGCAAGTGGTTCAGCTATGTTATAGAAGCCACTATTCTGGTTGAAGTTGTCGGATATAGAAATAAGTGATGATTCCAGGATTCTTCGGTATTGAGTGTTGTCTTCTGTGGCGATAAGTCTTGAGTTCCTGTAGTTTATCAAATGGTTGTGTGAATTACGGTGTTGTACGCAGGCATTCCTTGTGTCGTCAGACCTGCTTGCGTATTGGTGTTCTGAAACACGTGTTTGGAGGTCCCTTGATGTTTCGCCCACGTATAACTTGTTGCAGTCATTACAAGGGATTATGTATACCCCTGCAGAGGATGGAGGCTTGTCCTGTCTACTACCGGTGATGTCCTTGATGGTCGTGGTTGTGGAGGTAGATACTTGGAATGATGTTTTGGCAAAGATGTTGGAAACATGTTTGGCAATTTTCTAAACTCCACTATCCTCGTCACTTCATCAGAGACTGCAGACGGCGGGCATTAAACATCTTCAACACACCCAGAGAAGACACTGCCGAGAAGAGATACATAGTCCTTCCCACCAACTCCATTGCCAAACATGTTTCCAACATCTTTGCCAAAACATCATTCCAAGTATCTACCTCCACAACCACGACCATCAAGGACATCACCGGTAGTAGACAGGACAAGCCTCCATCCTCTGCAGGGGTATACATAATCCCTTGTAATGACTGCAACAAGTTATACGTGGGCGAAACATCAAGGGACCTCCAAACACGTGTTTCAGAACACCAATACGCAAGCAGGTCTGACGACACAAGGAATGCCTGCGTACAACATCGTAATTCACACAACCACTTGATAAACTACAGGAACTCAAGACTTATCGCCACAGAAGACAACACTCAATACCGAAGAATCCTGGAATCATCACTTATTTCTATATCCGACAACTTCAACCAGAATAGTGGCTTCTATAACATAGCTGAACCACTTGCCAAGAAACTTCTTCATCGCTATCCCACATAAGAACACTGTAGAAGGTCTGCTCACAAACTTATCCAATCTCCTTTCCAAGCTACCCAAGTTTTTAGGCTCTATAACCCCACTCGGTACATCATCAGATGCAGCATTCTTCACCTGACCTCAGCATTCTGAACCGGACTATAAATACTCGCGTTCCTTCCACCCCAGGTAGTTCTGTTTGTGACTTGAAAAAGCCCACTGTGTGGGCGAAACGTAGTCAAT
>NC_069488.1:23882106-23899425 GCF_026875155.1 Cherax quadricarinatus | reverse complement strand
CCCTCATACTGTTCAAGTGTTCAAGTGGGGCCCCCATATTTGAATTCATACTTTTTCAAGTGTTCAAGGTGCCACCTAGAGATCTCTACTTGTTCAAGTGTTCAAGTGTGGCCACCATACTGAGATCTATACTTGTTCAAGTGTTCAAGTGTGGCCACCATACTGAGATCTCATACTTGTTCAAGTGTGGCCACCACACTGGGATCTCATACTTGTTCAAGTGTGGCCATCATACTGGGACCTCATACTTGTTCAAGTGTTCAAGTGTGGCCACCATACTGGGACCTCATACTTGTTCAAGTGTTCAAGTGTGGCCATCATACTGGGATCTCATACTTGTCCAAGTGTTCAAGTGTGGGCATCATCCTGAGATTTCATACTTGTTCAAGTGCTCAAGTATGGGCATCATACTGGGATCTCATACTCAATGTTCACCTCTACCTAAGTCATATTTAAGCTTCTGAAGGATTCCTTTATAAAAGCTCTTGGATGTTATTCTGATGTTTGTTAATACTGTACATGACGTTGATGTGCAATATATGTTTACCTGGAGTTTACCTGGAGAGAGTTCCGGGGGTCAACACCCCCGCGGCCCGGTCTGTGACCAGGCCTCCTGGTGGATCGGAGCCTGATCAACCAGGCTGTTGCTGCTGGCTGCACGCAAACCAACGTACGAGCCACAGCTCGGCTGATCAGGAACTGACTTTAGGTGCTTGTCCAGTGCCAGCTTGAAGACTGCCAGGGGTCTGTTGGTAATCCCCCTTATGTGTGCTGGGAGGCAGTTGAACAGTCTCGGGCCCCTCACACTTATTGTATGGTCTCTTAACGTGCTAGTGACATCCCTGCTTTTCATTGGGGGGATGGTGCATCGTCTGCCAAGTCTTTTGGTTTCGTAGTGAGTGATTTTCGTGTGCAAGTTCGGTACTAGTCCCTCTAGGATTTTCCAGGTGTATTATTATTATTATTATAATCAAAAAGAAGCGCTAAGCCACAAGGGCTATACAGCGCTGCAGGGTAGGGAAGGAAGCAAGGGAATTGGATGGCAGAAGGGAGGAGGGATGATCAGCAGGTTACAGAAAACAGCTGGGCAGGGGATAGTACGGGGGTAGAGGGTAGCAAGAGATTGAAGTAGAAAGGGCTGAAGGTATCAGATAATAAGATAATAAGATAATAAGATAACATCTTATTATCATACTAAAAAGACTATCTACTACACGAGGGTCATTAAGACTATCTACAATACGAGGGTCATTAAGACTATCTACTACACCGAGGGTCATTACGACTATCTACAAACGAGGGTCATTACTAGGGATAAGGTAAAATTTACACGTATTTTAGCTAAAAAATAGAAAATCATTCCCCTCCCTTTCTGTTGCTTCATTCATCAGACACTTTTTAGCAGTCTTCTTGAACTGGTTCAAGCTATGACTGGCCTTGACATTTGTGGGTAGTCTGTTCCATTCCTTTATTGCTGTACAATAAAAGGTGTTTGAAGCCTGGCCACTGACTGTGGGTACTACAAAGTTGTGCTCTCTCCCCCTAGTACTATGATTGCTTTGGTTCCCAACCTTGACAAAATTGACAGCAAGATATTCTGGACATTGTTTGTGAGCAATTTTATAAACATGATTTAGCTTCAGTTGTTTTACTCTGTCTTCAACATTCAGCATATCCAACTGCTGTAATTCATCCTGGCCTACATGTTCTCTTGGTCCCAGCCCCAGGATGAATCTTACGATTTGTTCTGGGTGATTGCAGTCTATCTTTCAGTTTTTTTGTC
This sequence comes from Cherax quadricarinatus, assembly GCF_026875155.1. Classification (NCBI taxonomy): domain Eukaryota; kingdom Metazoa; phylum Arthropoda; class Malacostraca; order Decapoda; family Parastacidae; genus Cherax; species Cherax quadricarinatus. The sequence continues at coordinate 23,897,642 of NC_069488.1, read as the reverse complement.
AAGGCAGAGTACCAAGAAGAGCAAGCGTAATCCATATGGCATTGTATAGGGCTAGACATAGGGTCCGCGAGCCTCAGTAGGTAGACACTGTGCTTGTCTATACAGGAACTTCAGTCTGGCATTCGCTTTCTTTACTACACTGTTCCCTATCAATTCTCCAGACATGCAGGGGTCAAAGGGGATTCCCAGATATTTATCTGATGAAACCAAAGTGATGGACTCCCCATTACACTGAACATTAAAATTATTTACCCTTCTCAGTTTATGTTTCGTTCCAAAGAGAATGGCTTCAGTTTTCCCTAGGTGTAATGATAGTTTGTTGTCTACTAACCATTTGCTGCAGGACTCCAGTTCCAGTGTTAAAACATTAGCAATATATTGTGGGTCTTTACCTGTCACTAACAGAGCACTGTCATCTGCATACAGTAGGAGTTTGCACTTGACACTGATAGGCATATCATTGACATAACATAAGAATAGTAAGGGACCCAGAATACTACCTTGGGGAACTCCACATGTTATCGGCATGGGTTCTGATTCCGTTTTGTTGATTTTGACTATTTGTCTCCTGTTGCTAAGGTAGGACTTAAACCAGTCTACAGAACCTATACCGATAGCTTGAAGTTTCTTACATAATATATTGTGGTTGACAGTATCGAAGGCCTTTTGCAGGTCTAAGGTTACCATACCTATGAGGTTCCCTTTTGACATTTCAGTTCTCAGGTAATCCATCAGATTAATAAGGGAGGTATCGGTTGAGTAGGATCTTCTAAAGCCCGATTGATAGCTATGGAGAATGCTGTTGTCATTAAGGTACTTAACTACTTGAGAATACACCGCCCTCTCCAGAATTTTAGATATTATACTGAGTATACTAACAGGTCTATAGTTGCTTACATCAGACCTATTATTTTTCTTGAAGATAGGAGTAACTCTGGCCTCCTTGAACCCCTCCGGTACGGTATTAGTGGTGATTGATAGATTTATTATGTGAGCAATAGGGATTGACAGTTCAGAAGCACCATCTTTTAGGAACTTAGACGGGATGTTATCAGGGCCTGTGCTCTTAGTTGGGTTTAACCTGCTTAGTTCTTTTTGAATGAAGTCATGAGATACCCCTTTATTGGTATAGTATGTTTGAAACTTATCAGAGTCTGTGTTAAAGGTATTTGATGCAGCTGGTAATTTACTTACTAGTGTTGATGCAACAGATGTGTAGTAGGAATTAAAGCAATTTGCCACCTTAGATGTTTCGTGGCATACCTCATTATCGATAGTGAGTACTAATGTTAGACCTATCTACTGGCTTATGGCTATACCCCAACTGTTTTAGTTGTTGCCAGAGCTTTCTGGGGTTATGCTTATATTCTTCAATTTTTGAGCAATAGTGCTTTGCCTTTGCTCCTTTTATAAGCCTCTGTACTCTGTTCCTCACCCTTTGGAATTCATTTAGTGCTGCAATATCCTGTCTGTTTGCTTTAAATCTTTTTAGCAGCTGGTCTCTGAATTTCATATTATCTAATATCTCAGTAGTCATCCAGGGTTCAGTTCTTCGTTTAATCCTAACCTCTTTAACTGGTGCAATATTATTAAGAATGGTAGTGAACATTGTTTTGAATTTTTCCCAGGCATCGATTACGTCCGTGCAACTTGTTATCTCTGTCCAGTCACAATTGTGTAGCCTATTTACCAGTGTTTCTTTACTGTAGTTTCTAGTTGACCTCATTTTTATTGTCCTGTGTAGGCCTATCCTATCCCTAGTGATTTCCTGGTGCAGTAAATGATGAAATGATCACTAAGACCTGTGGTAATGAACGCTGGACTGACTAATGTTCTCAGCGCGGTTGCAAAGTATGTGGTCAATTAGGGTGGCTGAGAACTGTGTGATCCGGGTTGGTTTATTAATTAGTTGGGTGTAGCTATTTAATCCTAGAATTTGCTTATACCTTTTGCATAGCCCGATATTGAAGTCGCCCAGTATTATTGTTTCGCAATTGCTTTCAACTCCGGACAAGACTCTGGAAAAGTCTTCTAAGAACTGGTCCTGGGTAGGAGGACGGTAACTAGTTCCGACTAAGATGGGTTTGGTCTTGGGAAGCAGCACTTCAAACCATAGAATCTCCAGTTTATTGTTATTTAAATCAGGTCTTGGGTTGTAAGCTAAGTCATTTCTAATGTAGGCACATACTCCACCACGCTTTCTGTTCCTATCTAAGCGTTTTATATTGTAACCTTCTATTTTGACCTCGTCGTCAGTCACCGTATCATCCAACCAAGATTCAGAGATGGTTATAACTGCCGCCCTAATTTTGTTAGCTAGAATCCTAATCTCTGCCAATTTAGGAAGAAGTGATCTTGCATTGACATGAATAAAGTGAAGGCCTGTTTTCATAAAACAATCATAATCATCAATATATGGCAATGATCATTTGTATTAAAATTAGGTAAATCAATGTCATCACTGCTAAAAGTAACTGTGCCAAAGTGCATTTGTTACACACAAAATGAATTCTGGCACGTTGTTATAATTGTACATTACATCCATCATGCACCCACCCCTTACACATTTTACATAAGGTGCCTTTTCTGTTTTTCATGCGTACTTTAGTACACTGTATGCATCTGTTTGGTAGTGTTTGAGATAATAATGGCTGTATTGTCTCACATTGACCTATGTATGCATTACATATGGAGTTAAGGTTATCATCCCTAGCTACTAGACCGTCATTATCGCCGTCATTTATCTGTCTGTTTTGCCTCTGCACAATAGTTTGAGGTCCTGGATTAATTTGGATATCACCACTTAAGAGCGCTACAATAAGAGCTGTGTGCCAATGTTTTTGTTTGGGTATGCGGTGTTCCCAGACCTTGCGGCGATAGTGAGGTTTACTTTTCTGGTAGGATGGCAACTGTTGGGCTTTTACTGTCCAGGGCGCTGTTACGCCATTCACCTTTTCCAACCCCCATGACTGATTTCTTTCTTCATGGAATTGAAGAAGAAATATAAATATAATTATGGCAGCCTGTACTCCTCTAATGCCTGCCATTTTCACTCTTCGCTCTTTTACTCATATACAATAATATTTATTTGCTTTAAGCAGCAGCACTGTATGACCCTGGTGGTTTAGCGCTTAGTTTTGATACTAATAATCATAGTGGTGTACATAAAATTTACCAGAGAGTACCTGCACGGCCTAATCCTTGCATGAAGAAGTCTCTAGGTTGGTTAAGTTTGTCAGGAAAAGGGACAACTGTTTCCTGACACGGGTCTTAGTCATATGATGACCCACAGCTGGAGCTTTTGGTCATCTGACCGAGGCCTTATGCTGGCTTACCGGTCCACCCCTTTAAAAAATATATTCCAAATTATTACTGCCAAGTTATACTAGACACTACCTAACTGTACACTATTCATCTAACTAGTGAGTACAGTTATTATTCTTGCTGGGCAAGAGTTAAACCCATGTTCTGTCAGTTGTGAACCATGACGCTTTACTATTGTGTTAGAGGCATTGTTATACAATAATTTTTTTAAATGTAAACAATGGCCACGACTTAGCTTATTACTCCTATAAAAAAACTATTATTACACATACTCTATATAATAAAATTCTGCAACTGAGAGTGAATGTAAGTAGTCAAGAGTTTCCAGCCATTATTTATTTCGCTAACCTGACTCCTTACTTGCTCTTAGATGCAAAAATTACGACACAGTAAAACAGATTATAAACCTAAGGATGAAAAAAAAACCCACGAGGTACAGATATGTAAGAGTTAAAGATAAGTCGAGTTAGTTAGGAAGGAGATGGGGATGAAGCAGAGAAATATTGGTAATGTTTGGCAGCTGTGTGAGAGTGGTGATGGGAGAAGCTCACACAACTACTCCAGTCTGTTGGAGCTGTAGTAGCTGTGATATTCTCTCTCTATATACCTCTCCTCGTGTGAAAATTTAGCAAAGTTGGTAGGGCGGTGGAAGGGACTAAAAAGGCCATCTCGGAGTCTTGAGAATAGCAGTTTAGTTGAGATGTGGCAGCCTACACATGTACAGGTTACAGGTAAGGGACCTTCTAAGGCTTGTGTTATCAGGTGTTACACCGTTACCTCTGCATTCCATGGTAATTAGGTCCTTGTGGTGGTGATACTCTATTTGATCTGGGAAAATTTCCTGATACGAGTGATACTTATGATTGTTTGGGTAGGCTTTTCACAGGCTTACCAGTTCACAGTAGGCTGGTTAGTACGTATAATTATAACGGAAAGTGTGGGAAGCACCATCAGCCGCCCTGCCTCTCTGCTCTCTATCTCTATATTAAACTTGTTACACTCTGACATTTGTAATAATATACATGTTACATTCTGACACTTGTAATATTATACATGTTACAGTCTGAAACTTGTAATAATATACAGGATACAGTCTGTTATTTGTAACATTATACATGTTACAGTCTGAAACTTGTAATAATATACAGGATACAGTCTGACATTAGTAATATCATACATGTTACAGTCTGACATTTGTAATAATATACATTTTAAATTCTGACACTTGTAATCATTATACATGTTACAGTCTGAAATTTTTAATAATATACAGGATACAGTCTGACATTAGTAATATCATACATGTTACAGTCTGACACTTGTAATATTACACTTGTCAAGTCTTGCACTTGTAATATTATGCTTGTTACTGTCTGACATTTAAATATTATCATGTTTTAAATCTCACTTGTAAAATTAAACATTTTCACTCTGACAATTGTAATATTACATTTTCCCACAGTCTGCATTGTAATATTATGCTTGTTACTGTCTGACATTGAAATATCATACATGTTACAATCTGACACTTGCAATATTAACATGTTACAGACTAAACACTTTTTAATATTATTCATGTTAGAATCTGACACTTGTAATTATTTACATGTTGCAGTCTGAAACTTGTAATAATATACAAGATCCGTCTGTTATTTGTAAACACTATGCATGTTATCTCGACCCTTTGAAATTATACATGTTAAAGTCTGACACTTGTAATATTACACTTGTACAGTCTGACATTGTAATATTATACATGTTAAAATCTGACATTTGTAATATTATACATGTTAAAGTATGACACTTGAATATTATTATTTTTTCTGTTATGTCTGACATTTGTAATATTTAAAAATTTTAATTTCTAACACTTGTAACATTATACAATGTTTACAGTCTGACACTTGTAATATTATACATTTACAGTCGACATTTGTAATTTTATACATGTGGCAGTCTGACACTTGCAAAATTATAATCTTACACTCTGACTTTTGGGAATATATACTTGCTATGAAGGGGTTCAGGGAAACCGGCAGCCGGACTTGAGTCCTGGAGATGGGAAGTACAGTGCCTGCACTCTGAAGGAGGGGTGTTAATGTTGCAGTTTAAAAACTGTAGTGTAAAGCACCCTTCTGGCAAGACAGTGATGGAATGAATGATGGTGAAAGTTTTTCTTTTTCGGGCAACCATGCCTTGGTGGGAACGGCCCGTGTGATAATAAAAAATAATAAAAAATTCTTGCTACAGACTGAAATTTTTTAAATTTTACATGTTACACTCTGACACTTGTAATATTATACATGTTACAGTCTGACACTTGTAATATTATACATGTTACAGTCTAACACTTGTAATATTATACATGTTACAGACTGACACTTGTAATATTATACATGTTACAGTCTGACACTTGTAATATTATACATGTTACAGTCTGACACTTGTAATATTATACATGTTACAGTCTGACACTTGTAATATTAAACATGTTACAGAGGGGACACTTGTTAAATTATACTTGTTACAGCTGACACTTGTAATATTAAACTTGTTATAGTCTGACATTTGTAATATTATACAAGTTAAATCTGACCCTTTTTAATATTATATGTGTTACAGTCTGACACTTGTAATTTTACATGTTACCATCTGACACTTGTAATACCATACATGTACAGTCAGACACTTGTAATAATATAACGGATACAGTCTTTCATTTGTAACATTATACATGTTACAGTCTGACACTTGTAAATTATATATTAAAGTCTGACATGGTAAATTTAGTTACATCTGACCTTGAAATTATACATGTTACAGTCTGACACTTGTAATATTACACATGTTACACACTGACATTTGTAATATTATCATGTTAAAATCTGACACTGTAACATTACATGTTACATGCTGACATTTTTAAGGGTTATATATGTTACAGCCTGACACTTGTAAAATTATACATCTTATACTCTGACACTTGTAATATTATACTTTTTACAGTCTAGCATTTGTAATATTATATATGTTACACTCTGACACTTGTAATATAACAAGTTACAGACGGACACTTGTAAGATTATACATGTAAGAGGCTGACACTTGTAATAGTATATGTGTTACAGTATGACATTTGTAATATTATTCATGTTACAGACTGACGCTTTTAATATTACACATGTTAGAGTCTGACACTTGTAATATTATACATGTTACAGTCTGATATTTGTAATATTATTCATGTTACACTGACACTTGTAGTATTATACATGTTACAGTTTGACACTTGATATATTTTTTATGTTAGTCTAACACTTGTAATATAAATTTTTCAGTCTCACTCTTGCAATATTATACTTGTTACACTCTGACATTTGTAATATTATATTTGTTACACTCTGACATTTGTAATATTATACATGTTACAATCTGACACTTGTAATATTATACAGGTTACAGTCTGACATTTGAAATATTATACTTGTTACAGTATGACATTTGTCATAATATACGTTTTACAGTCTGACACTTGTAATAATATGCAGGATACAGTCTGTCATTTGTAACATTATAAATGTTGCATTCTGACACTTGTAATGTTATACATGTTATAGTCTGACTTTAGAAATATTACATGTTACAGTATAACACTTGTAATATTTTATATGTTACAGTCTGACACTTGTAATATTATACACGTTACAGTATGACATTTGTAATATTGTACATGTTGCAGGCTGACACTTATGACATTATACATGTTACAGTCTGAGACATGTGATATTATATTTTTGACAGTCTGACACTTGTAAAATTATACATGTTTCAGCCTGACACATGTAATATTATTCATGTCACAGTCTTACACTTGATTATACTTGTTACAGTCTGACATTTGTAATATTATAAATGTTAAAGTCTAACACTTGTAACTTTATACATGTTACAGTCTGACACTTGTAATATTATACATTTTACAGTCTGACATTTTCAATATTATACATGTTGCAGTCTGACACTTGTAAAATTAAACATCTTTCACTCTAACAATTGTAATATTAAACTTGTTACAGTCTGACTTTTGTAATATTATACATGTTACAGACTGACACTTGTAATATTATTCATGTTAGAATCTGACACTTGTAACATTATACATGTTGCAGTCTGAAACTTGCAATAATATACAAGTTTGCAGTTTGTCATTTGTAACACATGTTATGCCCTGACACTTGTAATATTATATTTTAAAGTCTGACACTTGTAATATTACACTTGTTGCAGTCTGACATTTGTAATATTATACATGTTACAATCTGACATTTGTAATATTATATATGCTAAAGTCTGACACTTGTAATATTACACATGTTACAGTCTGACACTTGTAATATTATACATGTTACAGTCTGATATTTGTAATATTATTCATGTTACACTCTGACACTTGTAGTATTATACATCTTTCAGTTTGACACTTGTAATATTATTGATGCTAGAGTCTAACACTTGTAATATTATACATTTTTCATTATTGCACTTGCAATATCATACTTGTTACACTCTGACATTTGTAATATTATACATGTTACAGTCTGACACTTGTAATGTTATTAAATGGAGATTACATGGGGAGAGTTCCGGGGGTCAACGCCCCCGCGGGCCCGGTCTGTGACCAGGCCTCCTGGTGGATCGAGCCTGATCAACCATTCGTTGCTGCTGGTGCACGCAACCAACGTACGAGCCACAGCCCGGCTACACAGGAACCGACTTTAGGTGCTTTTCCAGTGCCAGCTTCAAGACTGCCAGGTCTGTTGGTAATCCCCCTTATGTATGCGGGAGGCAGTTAACAGTCTCGGGCCCCTGACACTTATTGTATGGTCTCTTAACGTGCTAGTGACACCCCTGCTTTTCATTGGGGGATGTTGCATCGTCTGCCATGTCTTTTGCTTTCGTAGTGAGTGATTTTCATGTGCAAGTTCGGTACTAGTCCCTCTAGGATTTTCCAGGTTTATATAATCATGTATCTCTCCCGCCTGTGTTCCACGGAATACAGTTTTAGGAACCTCAAGCGTTCCCAGTAATTGAGGTGTGTTATCTCCGTTATGCGCACCGTGAAGCTTCTCTGTACATTTTCTAGGTCAGCAATTTCGCCTGCCTTGTAAGGTGCTGTAAGTGTACAGCAATATTCCAGCCTAGATAGAACAAGTGACTTGAAGAGTGTCATCATGGGCTTGGCCTCCCTAGTTTTAAAGGTTCTCATTATCCATCTGTCAATTTTTCTAGCAGATGCGATTGATACAATGTTATGGTCCTTGAAGCAGAGATCCTCCGACATGATTACTCCCAGGTCTTTGACGTTGGTGTTTCGCTCTATTTTGTGGCCAGAATTTGTTTCGTACTCTGATGAAGATTTATTTCCTCGTGTTTACCATATCTGAGTAATTGAAATTTCTTATCGTTAAACTTCATATTGTTTTCTGCAGCCCACTGAAAGATTCGGTTGATGTCCACCTGGAGCCTTGCAGTGTCTGCAATGGCAGATGCAATTGATACCATAACATTGTATCAATCGCATCTGCTAGAAAAATGACAGGATGGAAAATAGAACCTTCAAATCTAGGGAGGCCAAGCCCCATGATGACACTCTTCAGGTCACTTGTTCTATCTAGGCTGGAATATTGCTGCACACTAACAGCACCTTTTTAAGGCAGGTGAAATTGCCGACCTAGAAAATGTACAGAGAACTTTCACGGCGTGCATAATGGAGATAAAACACTTCAATTACTGGGAGCGCTTTAGGTTCCTAAACCTGTATTCCCTGGAACGCAGGAGGGAGAGATACATGATTATATACACCTGGAAAATCCTAGAGGGACTAGTACCGAACTTGCACACGAAAATCACTCACTACGAAAGCAAAAGACTTGGCAGACGATGCACCATCCCCCCAATGAAAAGCAGGGGTGTCACTAGCACGTTAAGAGACCATACAATAAGTGTCAGGGGCCCGAGACTGTTCAACTGCCTCCCAGCACACATAAGAGGGATTAGCAACAGACCCCTGGCAGTCTTCAAGCTGGCACTGGACAAGCACCTAAAGTCAGTTCCTGATCAGCCGGGCTGTGGCTCGTACGTTAGTTTGCGTGCAGCCAGCAGCAACAGCATGGTTGATCAGGCTCTGATCCACCCAGAGGCCTGGTCACAGACCGGGACGCGGGGCGTTGACCCCCGGAACTCTCTCCAGGTAAACTCCAGGTCATGCAGATTCGGGTGTCATCTGCAAAGGAAGACACGGTGCTGTGGCTGACATCCTTGTCTATGCCGGATATTGAGGATGAGTAACAAGATGGGAGCGAGTACTGTGCCTTGTGGAACAGAGCTTTCACCGTAGCCGCCTCGGACTTTACTATATTGACGACTACTCTCTGTGTTCTGTTAGTGAGGAAATTATAGATCCATCGACCGACTTTTCCTGTTATTCCTTTAGACGCATTTTGTGCGCTATTACGCCAGGGGCACACTTGTTAAAGCTTTTGCAAAGTCTGTATATATTAATTGCATTTTTTTTTATCTTCAGTGCATTAGGCCCTTTTGTTTTAGTGACCAAATATTTTAGACAGAGGAGCGCCCTTTCTAAACCCATGTTGCCCGGGGGTGGTGTAATGATGGTTTCAGATGGGGGGGTCTTGCTTCTTGGACCCTTTCAAATTTTTTTGATAGGGATTTAGTGCTATCGGTCTTATTTTCTTTGCTGTTTTTTTATCCCCCCCTTTTGGGGGGTTGGGGCAATGTCTGTTGTTTTAGAAACGGGGGGCACCCCTTTCCCATGTCCCCTCTCCATAGAGGAAAAGGCTCGTGATAGGGGGTTTTTGCAGTTTTGATGAACACGGAGTTAAGAGTCCCCCTGGGGCAAGGCATGGGCATTCATTTATGCCTGTTCGAAGTCATTGGCGTCGGTAACATCGAAAAGGCTTGTGTTAACCCAAAATTTTTGGGTCTCCATCAAAAAAACTTTTATCTTCGCCTCATCTGGTTTGTGCTTGCAAAAACTGATCAAATTTTATTTGGTAGCTCACTCATTTCCTTGCTGTCATCTGTTAGGACCCTTTGTTTAAGAGGGGCCCATACTGGACGTTGTTCCGACTTTGGGTTTTTCATAGGAGAAGAAAAACTTTGGGTTTTTTTCGATTTCATTAATTTCTTTTAGTTCTTCCCGTGATTCCTGACTCCCATAATTCCTTTAGCTTGGTTCGAGCTTGCTATTTCTCTGACCATGTTCCCTACGCATTTCAATATATTGACCTTTTTTAGCCCCTCTGTTATTCTTTTCCACGCCTGTAAAGGGGGCGCCTGTCTCTTTTATTTTACTCTACTCCTCCTTTTTTAGAGGAATAAGCCTTGTGCATACATCGAGTGCCACCAAGTTAATCTGTTCTAGGCATAAGTTGGGTCTGTGTTGCTAAGTGTATCTTCCCAGCTTATATCGGTTAGGACTTGGTTTACTTGGCCCCACTTTATTTTTTTTTGTTATTGAAGTTGAATTTGGTGAATGCTCCCTCGTGACTAGTCTCATTTTGTCGGTCGGGGCTCCACGCATACATGTCTTAACCTCAATTATGTTGTGATCTGAGTATATTGTTTTGATATGGTGACATTTCTTATCAGATCATCATTGTTAGTGAAGAAAGAGGTCTAGTGTATTCTCCAGTCTAGTAGGCTCTATTATTTGCTGGTTTAAAATTTAATTTTGTTACAGTCTGACACTTGAAATATTATACTTGATACAGTCCGACATTTGTAATAATATACGTGTTTACAATCTGACACTTGTAATATAATACATGTTATAGTCTGACACTTTTAATAATATGCATGTTTCAGTCTGACATTCGTAATATTATACTTGTTACAGTCTGACATTTGTAATATTACACATGTTACAGGGCTGACATTTGTTATAATATACAGGATAAAAATCTCTCATTTGTAACATTTTACATGTTACAGACTGACACTTGTAATATTATACATGTTATTTGTCTGACATTAGTAATAAATTTTACATGTTACAGTCTGACACTTATAATATTACAATGTTTCACTCTTCATTTTAATATTATACATGTTACAATCTGACATTTGTATATTTATATGTTAAAGACTGACACTTGTAATATTATTCATATTACAGTCTACATGTGCAACATTAAAACATTTTACAGTCTGACACTTGTAATATATACTTGTTATAAATCTGACAGTTGAATATTATAGTTGTTTGGGCTGTTTTTGTAAATTATACATTTTACAGTGTGATACTTGAAAATTTAAAAACTTGTTTCTTTGGGACAGGTAAAATTTTTTTCTAGCCCCCGTCTTACAGTTGTAATATTATACTTGTTCCCGGGCCCACCTAAAATGGAGGAAAAATGAAAATTTAATTGTTGAAAGAAATTTAACACCGGGAAAGGCAGCTCTAAATGAAAACTCACACCCCCGGGCGAGTTTTTTAAACTCTGAAACCAAAATAAAATTTAAAAATTTTGCAAAAAATTAGGGGCCTACTAGATGGGAATACACAGACCCATCTTCACTAAAAAAATGATGATTGATAAAAAAATGTACCATATCAAAAAAACAATAAAATCAATCACAAAATTATTGGGGTTCAGACTTTTGGGCACAGAGAACCGCCCGCATAATGAGATTAGTAAACCGGGGGGCTTTTACCAAATGCCCGGTGGCCTGGGGGCTAAAGCCCCCCGCTTCACACACGGAGGACCGGGGTTTTTCCAAACCCCGGAGGGGGATTAATTTTTATTTAACAAAAAGAAGTGCTAAGGCCCCCAAGGGCTATTCAGCGCTGCAGGGTAGGGAAGGAAGCGAGGGTTTTGGGTGGCAGAAGGGAGGAGGGGTGATCAGAAGGGTTTAAAAAAAAAACAGCGGGGCAGGGGTAGTTCGGAGGTAGAGGGCAGCAAGAGATTGAAGAGAAAGGGCCCGAAGGTTTAGAATTTGTGAAGTAAATCGTTGTTGTCAAAAAATCAATGAGGGGGGTCCGGTTTAAAGGGGGGGGTCCCTCACCGGGGAAGGGGAAGGGAAAAAGAGAGCAGCGGAGCAAAAACGACGACAGAGGTAAATTTTGGGGTGCCGGGATAAAATGTGGGTGTCCAACAGAATGTGGGGGGCTGATAAAGGAGCTTGGGAATTTTTCAAAAAAAAAGGAAAAAGGGGCGCCCTTCCCCTGGGGAAAATTTTTTTGAGTAAGACGAGTATGGCCAATGCGAAGATTGGGGGAGAGTAGTCCCCAACCCGAAACTGGTGGTTTAAAGGGGAAAACGGCCCGTAACCTATACTTGGGGGTTTTAAAAGACTGAAATTTTTTGCCGAGCAAGTAGACCCAAAGGGGTTTTTTCCAACGGGTTTTGAAGGGGGAAAAATATTTCAAACAAAATATCCGTAAAAGCCCAAAGCCTCTATTTTTGAAACTGGTTTGGTTTATGTATGCTGGCCGCGCCAAACAGTGTCTGCCCCGTTCATTGCCCTGTATCAACATGACCGGGACCCCAACAAAAAACAAAATCTTTATCTTTTGTAAAGATGCGGCAGCCAAAATTTGGGTAGGAGGGCTAAGGGGTTTTGTGTTTAAAAATTTTGCAAGCCTGTAAAGCCAAAAAAGGGGGGCTGAGACAAACCCCAAATGATAAACCCGGCATAGATTTCAATAGGATAAAGTGTGCATGGATGGCATACAATTTTAGCAGTTAAAAAATACTAGCCGATGATAGTAAATGCCCCCAGTTTCGACGCTGTCCGGAAAAAACGCTGCAATCCCATGCCATCAGAAGTCTTAGAGCCTCGGTTTTACCAGCAATGGCAAAGAGAATGAGAGTGAAAGTGGTCAAGAAAAAAGAGAGCGGGAAGCTGGGCTTTCGATCAAGGGAGAGAGAAAGAAGAGACTCGAACAGCTGGAACATCCCAGGGGGGTAGGGAAAAGTGAGATGCTACATAAACATAGAAAGGTGGTAATTGAACAGAAGACAAGAGCGAATGAAGGCGAAGAGAGAAGGGATGGAGTAAACAGGGGCGGCGAACAAATAAAGAATGTCTACTAATATCAGTGACCATTCTATAAATGGAAGGATTGTGGAGATCATGAGAGCGTACATAGTAGCGAAGGCAATGGGCATCATGGCGATCGGATAAGGATGGAACGTTTGCTTCTGCATAGAGGCTCTCGACAGGGGAAGAGCAAAAAGCACCAAGGCATAAACGTAATCCTTGGTGATGAATGGAGTTAACGCTAGAGAGAGTAGCAGGAGATGCCGCTGAATAGATGTGGTCACCATAATCAAGTTTCGATAAAATAAGGGTGGAATGTAGGCGAAGGAGGGTTCGACGATCAGCTCCCCATGAAAGATGAGCAAGGGTTTTAAGAAGGTTCAGCCGGCTGTGACAAGTTGCCTTCAGAGAGGTAAGGTGAGGTTTCCAGGATAACCTACGATCAAAGAGGAGGCCCAGAAACTTGACTGTATCACGTTCAGGGATACGGGAGCCATAGAGGTACAAAGGATGATCGGAGATGACAGAGCGTCTAGTGAAAGTAATTTGGTGGGTTTTAGTGCTGGAAAATTTAAACCCACGTGTGGTGGCCCAATGGGAAACACGGTCGACTGCATGCTGAAGAGAAACTGTAATGAGGTGACAGTCAGTGCCTGCACAGGCAATAGCGAAGTCATCAACATAGAGTGTTGAGAAATGGCCTTACCAGCTATGTTTAATTTATAAATATAAATATAGGAAACACTTAGCTGATAAATGACAGCAAATCGTCTACATTGCCGCCCCTGCAGACGAGGTCTAGAAGCTGTCGAAACCATCTCAGCATGGGCTGTCAAGAAATTTAATTTGTAAGTATATAAATTACCCCTAGGGGTGTTATGTCAGCATATTTCATACACTTGTGGCTGACAATATACCTACTTGTTTGGACTCAAAAATCCCCACCTTTCTGCCGACTATAGGTTGATTACAAACTCCTTGCGACTCAAGAACTGCGCAGTCCCCCTATCTACAAGAAATTCGTAACATACCTTGCTCTTGTAACGTGAGCTATGGTGTTCTCAACACCTTCGACAGGTATTGGTGACTTGATAGAAGCTGAAGTGTCCTTGGATGTCCACGTCTTCCATTGTCTAGGAAACGCACACTGGTACACTATGTTCCACAAGATTTGTCTTTATTGTTCACAATTTTATCACAAGAGAAGCTGATCACACTTCTCTTAAGTGTTTATTGTGTTTTGTGAGACACTTTGTTCACACTAACGCACAGATCGGCACTAGTTTATTTATTGTCCGCTTATTCACTACACCTTTGCTCAAAACATCAACTGTCCTGATGATTCCATTTGCATCAGGATATATGGTCACAATTTTTCCAAGTGGCCATTGAGACCTCGGACCATCATTGTCGATAATCACTATGTCACCAGGTCTTAAGGACTTATGATTTTCAGGAACACCAGCTCCATAGAAGTGTTCTCTCAATGAGGGGAGATAGTCTTCTCGCCAAATTTTCTCCCAACATTCAATCACTTTATTAAGGTGTTTTAATTTACTTCTGAGTTGCTCAGGTTCGAAATAAGTAGGATCCTCTATGATTTCTTTATCATTCATGGGAGGAACAGGTTCGAGCCTTCTGCCATGGAGTAAATGAGATGGACTTAACACTTCTAAATTGTCCAGATCATTGCAAACATAAGTTAGAGGTCTGTTGTTGACTCTATTTTCTATTGCAGTCACAACTGTATGGAATTCTTCTAAGTCTATTCTCTGACGATGAAGAGTCTTCCTTAAACAACGCTTTACAATGCCGATCATTCATAAAATCCGCCGTGCCATGGAGATTTAGGAGGAATGTATCTCCAACGACATCTGCGTTGATTCAGCATCTGTTGTACTTCTGGTTGATCAAAGATCTTGCTTATATAAGCAGCTCCAGCAACAAAGTTCGTTGCATTATCTGAAATCATCAGTCTGGGACACGCCCTTCTGGCTGCAAACTTCTGAAAAAAAATTTTTAAAAGTTTAGGAAATGTCAGTGGCTACTTCTGATGTAGCTCTAGGTTGATTACAAACCCTGTGATCAAGAAATTTCACAATCCCCCGATCTACAAGAAATTCGTAAATACCTTGCTCTTTGTAACG
>NC_069488.1:23854956-23881606 GCF_026875155.1 Cherax quadricarinatus | reverse complement strand
GGGGTTTCAAATCGGCGTGTGGGAGGACCGAGTTGTTCAGTGTGGGGGGGGGAACAATTCGGTTTCACGTTGTGTATTTCGTAAAAAATTTTGGGTAAAACGTGCGTGGTAGCAGGGTTTTAAATGGAGGGGGGGGGGGGGTTTTTTGGTGTAATTAGGGCGTTGAGTTTGATGTGGGGGGGGTCGACATCTGTGACAACTCAGTGCGTTTTTGTAGCCTTTTTAAAATTTATTTCCCAGGGGCTATGAACATTTGAAGGTAATAAAGAACCCGGGGTTTTAGCGGGAACAATTTTTAGAACTAAGTTAAAATCTTTTAGTATATGAGGGGAGATGGGGAAAGATTTCCCTCTGCATCAGACGTTAGAGTTAAAGGTTTTGGGGGATAATTTTTTGTTGTGGGAATCAACAGGCGGGTCCAGCTGCTTTTAATTGTATGTAGTCTCTAATGTTGTATAGATGTCCCCATTTGTATGAAAGTCTCCAAATTTTGGGAGCCCTTTTATTCTTGTGTACCAATCAGGGTATTTGTATAAAAAGTTTTTTTCCTATTACATGTAATTTTAATATTGCTGAAATTGGTTTTTCGACGTCGATCCAAAAATACCGTTACTTGACGTGTAGGTGTGCTTGTTTTGGGTGTTTTATTGGTGTGTTTGGGTTTTTTTAACACGTTATAATGCAGTCTATATACTTCCCCAAAGTTCTTGCCTTTTTTGTATATACCCCAATTTTAGCAATTCTTTAATTTGTATAATGTGTTGTGTTGGGTAAAAAACCCTGCAAAAATTTTTTGTGGAGGGTATTACCATTATATGTACGCACCGTTTGTCGTGGACTTGTTCATGTAATTTGCCTATAGGAAATACTTTCTAATCCAAGTTAAAATCAAACTGTTCTTTTTTTACAATAAGTTATTGCATTGCAGTTTGTTTTGTCCCCGTGAGGCAGTTATACCCTTTTTGCCATTACAAGTTTTAGGAAACAGATTAATTGTGTTTATGCTTCATATTCTTACGTTCAAAAATTCAAACTTTTGGAAATTTGCATTATAGGGGGTTTGGGGAAGGGGGGTTCGTCGGGGAAAGGGGGGTTTTGGGGTTTGCAGGGCAAAGGTATGAAACAACTGTGCCCTTTTGATTTTGACCTTAGAGTTCAGTCATAGAGAGAAATCTTGTTTTACTTTGTTGTCTTTTATAGGGTATCAATTCCTCCTTGCTTTCGTTACTTTGGTGTTTTCATTAGAAAATTTTTGTTTACAGATTATAATTATTCTGTATGGGGTTTTATAAGGCCATGGAAATTTTATTACATTTTTTGGGCAGATAAAGCCGTTTTTATTTTTTTGTGCGGGTACTTTTAAATAAAATAAAAAAAAAAAAAGTTATTAACAAGAGTATTTTTTTCTCCCCATATTAACCCTAAAAAGTAATTTCCACCTAAGCTGATACGGGGTAAAACGAACCCGAATAAGAATAAAGGGGGTTTTCCTCATGATGAACCGTTTATAATCAAGAGGAGCACCTCCACTGTTGCTTCACCACGCGGGAAGCTTTTTTTACACTCGCCCAAAGTCGTCACCAATTAGACTAGAACCCCCACACGTCTGGGGGTGTGAGGAAAAGTTCAATAGACAGGAGTGCAATATAGAACAATTTTTTCATTCCCGGGCTACTAGTTAAGGTAGGGTAAGTCACGCTCCCGCTACCCCTTCCCCCCCCTCACCCCCCCTCAAAGGGTTTATGGGGTTTGGTCCAAACAAAAACACTCGACTGCAGCTCCAACACTACTTTTGGAGACATGGGGGTCACCTGTCAATAAACAGAAAAAGGAGAAGGACAACGCCCAGAGCTTTCCCCTTTTTGCTTAAAGTACCGTACACCTTTTGGGAAAATTTCCCGGACGTAACCCCACACTTGCGCGAAAAAATCTGTTTTTCCGTCTCGGGATATCCTCCGGGCGTTAATCTGTGAAGAACTACCAGGGTGGTCCCAACACCTCCCCCCCCCAACCATCATCAGCAACGGTACGATTTAAACAAGCAGGTCCCCAACACCAGACACCCAATGTTAAATTAGCGTTGAATTCAGACATTTTTTTTTCCTTTTCATTTTTCTTTAATGTAGGTTTAAATTTTTTCATTTTTAAAGTGTTTTATATTTTATTTTTCTACAAAAATAAAGTTTTATGTTGTCTGTTATTATTTCTTTTTTCTATCACTAATTTTCCCTGAGGGGGACCAGCCTTGGTAATACTGCTAAAGTTTTTACAGGGTGAGTAAGCCTTCACAAGTGGCGACCTTGCCAGGACAACTCTACTGAATCAAGATAAACTCCCATCTCGAATTACCTTTTGGAACTTCAACGCCGCATACCACAACGGTTACCACCAGCCATGAGTAATCATTCCTATGGAGGATACAGTCAGGTATTTAAAGATTGGTGATTGTTAAGCTCAATTTTTTAAGTCAAGGTCAGGCGGGTTTTAAAATAGTTAATTTGCCACTTTTTATGTAAGTGAAACACTTTGGGAGGTTTGATCTAGGGACCCGAATTTTCCAGGACAACTTTTTTTCATTGAGCCTTTATTTTATAAAGGGGAAAGTTAGGACACTCTTGATTTGTTGGTGAGAGATTGGATGGTCCAAGGGACCCCATTCTACTTACTTTTCTGGGGCCGGGCTAAAAACCCTTCTTTTTATTAATACTATTGTTTAATTGAAGCGGGGATCGAGCCCTCGGGTTTTTTTTACAGTTTGACGAGCAGGAATTGAACCCTCCTTTTCTTTAAATCCCCATTTCATTTTTCCCCTGTAGTTTAATTTTATTTTGCAAGTATGGATAATACCATTTTTGGGAAAGAATGCGGAAGTTAGGAAAAAAGGGAAAAAATTTAGAACTTTCTTTAGTGCTAAGACCAGGAAAGCTTGAAAGAAAAGAATTGAGAGAGAAAAGAAGCTAGAAAGGGGAAAGAAAGAATAAGGGGGGAGAGAGAGAGAATCGAAAAGAGAAGAAAAAAGGGGAAAAAAGAACCTTTAAAGACAGGAGAAAAAGGAGAAGAGAGAATGAGAGAAAATCCGAGAAAAACAGTTAGAAAGAGACGAAAAGACCAAAAAAGCGGGATAACTTGATCGTGAGGAAAAAGCAAAAGTACGTGAGACAAGCTAAGAACTGGGGGAACGGGTTTTAATTAAGGGAACTTGAGGAAAGAGCAAAGGGCAGGAATATGATTTTTGAGAGAAAAGGGAAAAGGATCGCGAGCTTAACAAACCGCCTTCAATAGGAATAAGAAGTTAACTTTTACACAACAACAATTAGAGGAAGGATAATTGAACAACAGCGTCAGTGCAACATATTTCCAAAACCCAATTTTCCTCCCTTCCAAGGAAAAAAGATATAACTTTATACATTATCAGGTTGAAAATCCGCCCCCCACTCTGTGAAGGCCTGCGACACCTGGGGCACCAGGTTGGAATGTTATTTTCTGGTCTGCTTTTTAATATCTATGCAACTTTGCCAGGATTCAATGTAATTATAACCACTAAAGAAGGCAATCCTTTAAAACATATAAAAAAAAAAAATAATTTTTTACAGGAAAAATTTCAGGTATCACCTTACGCCTGGCCAGAACTTTCAACAGTTACAGGTAACATCTTTCGTTTTGTTCGACTTTTTGTAGAGAGTTCAGGAATTGATCACAGTTAAGAAAACTCTTTTGGACTTTTGGTTTTCGACCATTCCGACAGCTTTTTCCCCCACCAGATACGAACATTTAAGAGAACTAACCTGATTAAAACTGAGGAAAATTGCGAGGCTGCTGCCTACGCTCAGGCTCACAATTTCCCAAAAGACCTAAAAAGGGGCGAACCCTAAGGGCAAGGGTTTCATCAACCTTAAGAAAAACAAAGCCTCTAGGGAAATAAAAAGACTTCTTTATTCCCTTTTTTCTTTTGGGGGGGTTAAAAGGGGCATAAAAAATCCAAATTTTCCTTCAAAAAGGTCCAAAAAATTGGAAGTGTTTTAAAGACTGAAAAGACCCAAACACCCTTCTGTTCCGGAACAGTTAATGGCTTAATTACTACCATTTTACGAGACACTGGATGCACGTTAAAATCATTTCTGATAAGCAGTTCCCTAATCAAAGAAACCCCTTCCCCTGTTTTACTTTCAGACTACTGGGCCGTCAGACACTTTTCCCACCATTCTTGTTACATTAGGTCTAAATGGTTCACAGGGTTTGGCGGAAGCCGTACTAGTCCCACACTTTATGTCCGCAATGGAAAAAAAGGGGCCCCTTCTTCCTTTTGAGGTTGACCTTTCATCACCAAAATGGATAAAAGTGTTTCAGATCCTTTCCGTAGAGTCAGAAAGCCCCTCAAAGTTCAATGAACAATGCTCGTGAATTTTTTTGGGATTTTAAAAAACCCTGATGCTACTCTCAAACGAGGTGTGGATCACCGGGGTTTACTTTTTAGATGAAATGAAGATATCACCTCCGATACCAAAATGTCTTGACAGGGGGTCAGACCAAATCCCATGCCCCTTTCCCCTCTGTCCATTTTTATTTTCCCTGACTTTAAGCCTTTAACAATCGAAAAGGGCTCCTTTGTCAATTTACAACTAATTGCCCTTTTTTCAGAATTGCCATAATGCCGCAAAACAAAATCAAGTTATCCAAAGGAAAAACTTTTCATATAATTTTGAATATATAAAAGATATCTTGATACAAGTCATTTTTTCAAATTAAATGTGAAATGAGATAGAACTATTCCTCTTATTTGTTCCAAGTCAATGCAGAGAGACTGTTCTTAAAATGGCTCACGACCTGCCAGTGGCCGGACATTTCTCGCATCGTAAAACCTTAAATAAAATAGGTAAAACTATTTTTGGCCAAAAATTGTCCCTCAGATTAGATCACAACCTTTTGTAGATCTGAAAATTTGCCAACTGTCATCCCCCGATCCCCAGGCGAGTACCTAGTCAAAATGCCACTTTACGGTCCCGTTTGAAAGAAGTAGCTATTGCCATCGTTGGTCCTTTATCTCCACTTTCATCTGGGGACATAGATATATATTAACATTATTGATTATGCGTCGATTTTCCCTGAAGCCGTTCCTTAAAGACCATATCTACTACAGAGTGCTGAAGCCCTTTGTCCATCTTTTCTCCAGAAGTGGCACCCTAGAGAAATTTTGTTCTGACAGTTGGACACAAATCACAACTGACTTAATGCAACATCCTATACCAACTTCTGGGAGTGAAGCCTCTCTTCAACCACACCCTATCATCCCAGCTGTAATGGCAGGATTGAGTGCCAGCATTTCGATTCTCAAGTCCCATTTAAGGAAACCTGATCCCTTAAACCCTAAAGGAGTGGCATCGTTACCTACCCTGTGCTTTGTTTGCCATGAGAAGTTCCCATGACTTTTGGGGTGTTCTCCTTTTGAAAACTCCTCTAAATGTAGACGCAGGCCAGAGGCCCATTGTCCATCCTTAAGACTTATGGACTAATGCGAGGTAAATCTGAGTTCAGTCTTCTACCAGTTTCGCCTTGACCTTATATCCAAACTTGAGGAGACCTCTGACATAGTTTTCGAACAACTTAAGGGTCTTTGTCAATGGACAAGTAACAAAACCTATTTTGATTCCAAAAGTCAGAGGAGAAATTTAAAGTAGGTGATGAAGTGTCTTGTACTTTTTCCTATCAAGTCAAATAAATTATTAGTACAGAAAGGTCCCATATAAAGTATTAAGTAATTTGTAGGGAGAAGTTGACTACCTCATGGAAGTCAAGGGAAACCTACGCTTTATCCTATCAACATCCTTAAAGAAATATTACCGAAGAAATTCGGTTAACCGCCTAACACTTGACTTAGTTTTTCCCACACAAACTTGATAAGACCAACTGAAGAAATGTAAAGTGTGTGCGTAATTGACACCGTTCCTAGCTTAGACTATGATGAAGAACACATGACATGGAGACTCTTGTCCACTTCGGATGCAACCAACAGTTAATATTAATGAATCGTTGGATGGACCATAAAATATGAAACTACTTCAAGAGTGTGAGTAACTTGAGCAGGACGTCTTTACTGATATTCCAGGGTTACCCGTCCCACGGTAGTCCATAAGTTTGACTTTGAACGACAACCTATCAAACGAAATTAACCCAGGTTTCCAGGTTCACATAGGGATGCATTTGACCGAGAGGTAGACAAATATTAAAACTAAAGATCATTGAACCTTCCATATCCTCATATTTGTTCTATCCAGTAGTCATGTGAAAAGAGATAATTTAATATACCATGCTATTGACTTCAGAGCCTTAATGCTATAACGGCGGTTGGATGCTGAGCCTATTGCCCTTAAGTAGGAATAGCGTTCTACACAAATTTTAATGACGCTTCCTTCTTTTCAGAGATTGATATTGCGCAGGCATATCATCAGAGGGTAATGTTAGATCCATCTGCTAGAGCTGTACACCGCTTTTTCCTACACACCAAGGACTGAGCCAGTATAGAACTTGCCCTCGGTTGGTAACTGCCTTGGCTAACCTAGCGTGAGACTGATAGAAAAGGTCTTGGGTAATAGCGAAATGGTTTCAGTTTATTTGATAAATTGGTTTAATACATCTACTTGGGGCGAACGATAAACCAAACATTAACCACAGTTTTGCGTAGGTTTACGCTCAACATGCGGCCTCACTGTGCCAAGACCGAAGAAAATTCTTCCTGGGTATAACAAGATTAGTATCTTGGACTGATCTTTCTAAGTAACTCTCTGCAAGCCTCTCCCCAGTAAGATCAAAGCTTTATTAGAAGGATTAAAATCGCCCAAAACCAAGAAACTCATGCGAAGCTTTCTCGTTCTGTAAATTTTATGCAGCCATTGTATCTCCGAACCTTACTGATCTTACAGCATCTTATCGACTTTCCTTAAAGTCTGGTGGAAGGAACCTTTTACCGCTTTCGAGCGAGGGAGTGCTCGGATAAGTTTAATGAGATTATAAGTATCTTCGAAAGACCCTATACTTAAGATTCCTGATATTAATAAAACATTTTTTGTTTGAAACTGATGCTCCATACTGGCTTTGATCGGTGGTTACGCACAATACCATTATGGTACTGCCCTTCCGCTGTATCTTCCTTAGCCAGAAACTCGCTTCTGCAGAAACAAGAAACTCCACAATAGAAAGAGGCATGTTTAGCCCATGTGTGGGTATCTCCCATCTTAAATTATTTTGTTGGGAAAAAGAATTCATTTTAGAAACGACACAAACCTTTGATATAGCTAGAAACTTTTAAGGGAAACAAACATCAATCGCCTCTTTGAGGTGGACATTGGCACTCCAGGCTTTTAAGTTCCATATTGTTTATATCAAGGGTTCATCCAATTATTTCTCTGAGGGGTAAGTCGTGACGTCTAGAAGTTTTGTTGTTTTTCACGATTTTCCACATGTTAGAACTTTTCCTCGTATTCTTTTAAAACTCCTTGCTATAATCTTGGTAGGGGGGGAGTGGGGGGAAATTTCTAGTAGGAGTAGCAATATAAAAAACAATGTTTCTCACCCGGGACATTTAAGGAGGGTATTCACGCTCCCCCGCCTTTTCTTTCCCCCTCCCCAAAAGGGGTTTTCTTTGCCGGAAACTAGTTAGGTAGGGAAGTCACGCTCCCGTTTTTCCCACCTTTTCTCCCCCCCACCCCAAAAGGGTTTAGTTTGATTCCCGGCTGCTTGTTAACGTAGGGTCATCTACCCCCAACCCCTTCCCCCCCTCCCTACCCCCCCCTCAAAGGGACGTAGGGGGCCGGTCAAACAGTAAATCACTCGACTCGCAGCCCCCCAAACTACTTTTTGGATCAGTGAGGGTCCCTGAAATCAATGAGAAAAAAACCCGGAAAAGGGACAACGCCAGAACTTTCCCCATTTTGCATTTAAATTCCTGTACCCTGTAGAAATTGCGGGACTCCCCCCACACATTGAGAGAAAAAACCCCTGTTTCCCCTGTCATCGGGATACTACTCCGGCGTTAATCTGTGAAAACTAGCCAGGGGTGGTCACCAACACCTGCGACCCCCCCCCTCTTTAAAACCCGGCTACGATTTAAACAAGCGGTCCCCAACCCGACCCCCAAGGGAAAATTAGCGTTGAATTCAGTTTTCTTTTATTTTTTTCCCTTTTTCATTTTCTTTAATGTAGGATTATACTTTTTTAAAAAAGTTTTTATATTTTTATTTTCTACATAATAAATGTTTATGTTTGTCGTTATTATTTCTTTTTCTATTCACTAATTTTCCCGAGGGGAGCCGCCTTTTGGTAATAAATGTCTGAAAATTTTTAAGGGCTGAGTAACCTTCCAGGGGCAACCGGCCTAAGGGCGGACAGAAAAAGTGGGGGAAGTAAGAGATAAAGCCTCTTGGCTCCGGGAAAAAAGTAAAAGAAAAAAATTTTGGGTTTAAAAATTTTTAAGAAAAAGAAATTAAAGTGCAAACTCGATGCAAAGAGGCGCGGCAGGGGGGGTATGAAAAGATGATTTTGAACTGGGGCAAAATATTACCGCCTTCTATAAAACCCAAGAATAAGAATAATGCCTATCAGGATTTTTTAATTAACTCACTAACAGTGGTAAGTTGAGTATTTTTCCCTCAATAACATTGTGAAAGTGATGTTTGAGTATTTTACTAACATTGCGTGAGATGTTTCACTGCTAACAAACTCTGTAAGTGATGTTTCACTCCTCATTATTGTAATAGTGGGTTTTTGCATTGACTGTTGCTGTAGACTGGGAAGGTGGTTTGAAAAATGGTAAAAACAGGCGACTGATGGTGCTAGCCCCACGATAGGCAGAAAGTTAGGGGGAAAATTTAACTTGAGTTACCTCTTTCCCCCAGTTTGAACCACATCTGCTAGGTGGCAGCACAGATGCTTTTAAAAGTGAAGGTCAGTTTGAACCACATCTGCTAGGGGGCAGCACAGATGCTATAACGTGAAGGTCTAGTTGAACCACATCTGCTAGTGGCAGCACAGATGGGTATAACGTGAAGGGCTAGTTTGAACCCCATTGCTAGGTGGCAGCACAGATGCTATAACGTGAAGGTCTAGTTGAACCACATCTGCTAGGTGGCAGCACAGATCTATAACGTGAAGGTCTAGTTTTTTGAACCACATCTGCTGTGGCAGCACAGATGCTATAACGAGAGAAGGAGCAAAATACGAATGTCTAACGGGCTTTCATTGGCTCGAGCAAATCTGTCCACGGCGCCCTACATGAGACGAATAACTGGTAAAAAAAAAAAAAAAACAGCCTGTTCTCATAGAAGTAATTCAATTTAATATATAAAAGTTGACACAAGATGCATTTTAAAATTAACACAGAGAATCCAACAAACTTTTGTGTCCTACACATCCACCAGCCCTGACACTTTGTGTCTACACAACCCCAGCCATGAAACTTAGTGTCTACACATCCTCAGCAGCCCAGAAACATTGTGTCTACACATCCTCAACCCATAAACTTTGAGTCTACACCATCCTCAGCCCATGAAACTTTGTGTCGACACATCCTGAGTCCAAGAAACTTTTGTGTCTACCACATCCTCAGCCCATGAAACTTGATCTACACAATCCTCAGCCCATGAAACTTTGAAGTCTAACACATCCTCACCCGAAACTTTGTGTCTACAACATCCTTCAGCCCACGAAACTTTGAGTCTACACCATCCTCAGCCCCATGACACTTTGTGCTTACACATCCTCACCCATGAAACTTTGAGTCTACACATCCTGAGTCCATGAAACTTTGTGTCTAACACATCTGAGTCCATAAACTTTGTGTCTACACATCCTGATTCCATGAAACTTTCTGTCCTACACATCCTCAGCCCATGAACTTGTGTCTACACATCCACAGCCCATGAAACTTTGTGACTACACATCTAGTCCATGCAACTTTGTGTCTAACACATCCTGAGTCCATTGAAAACTTTTTGTCTACACATCCTCAGCCCATGAAACTTTGCGTCCTACACATCTCAGCCCATGAAACTTTGTTGTCTACAACATCCTGAAGTCCATGAAACTTTGTGTCTACACATCCAGATCAAAGAAACTTTGTGTACTACACATCCTCCCCCATGAAACTTTGTGTCTATCAAACGTCCCTCAGCCCATGAAACTTTGTGTCTAACACATCCTCACCATGAACTTTGTGTCTACACATCCTCAGCCCATGAAACTTTGTGTCCTACACATCCTCAGCCCAATGAAACTTGGTGTCTACACATCCTCAGCCCATGAAACTTTGTGTCTACACATCCTCAGCCCATGAAATACTTTTGTGTCTACACATCCTCAGCCCAAGAAACTTTGAGTGTCTAAACGTCCTCGAGCCCATGAAACTTTGTGTCTACACGTCCTCGCCCATAAACTTTGTGTCTACACATCCTCAGCCCATAAAACATTGTGTCTACACATCCTCAGCCCAGGAAACTTTGTGTCCTACACCATCCTCAGCCCAGAAACTTTGTGTCTAACACATACCTCAGTCCCATGAAAACGTTGTGTCTACACGTCCTCACCCATGCAACTTTGTGACTACACATCCTCAGGCCCATGAAACGTTGGTGTCTACACATCCCTCAGACCATGAAACTTTGTGTCTACACACCTCATCCCATGAAATTGTGACTATACACGATCCTCAGCACCATGAAACTTTGTGTCTAACATCCTCAGAGCCCAGAAACTTTGTGTCTACACATCCACAGCCCATTAAACTAACTTTGTGTCTACACATCCTCAGCCCCTGAAACTTTGTGTCCTACACATCCTCAGCCCATGAAACTTGTTGTCTACACATCCTCAGTCCCATGAAACATTTGTTGTCTACACATCCTCAGACCCTTGAAACTTTGTGTCTACTCATCCTCGCCATGAAACTTTGTGCTACACATCCTCAGGCCCATGAAACTTTGTGTCTACACATCCTCACCTCATGAAACTTTGTGTCTACTCATCCCTCGCCCATGAAACATTGTGTCTACACATCCTCAGCCCATGACACTTTCCATGTCATGTGATGCAGCATCCATTGATTGATCCTTCACAATTATTCTAATCATTTTCAGAGGAAAGCGCTATACCCCATATGGTCTTATTTACCTGTTGATTGGGAAATATTCAAATACATTTCAAGCAAGGGGAAGATAAGTCCAGTTCCTTGGATCTAGAACCCATCACAGGCCTTAAAACGAAAAATGAAAGAAGGAAAAAAAAGACTATAATTTTTGAGGCTATAAATGGCTGATCAAAAGTGGCTGATCAAAAGTGCCTGATCAAAAGTGGCCTGAACAAAAGTGGCTGATCAAAGTGGCCTGATCAAAAGTGGCTGATACAAAAGTGGCTTATCAAAGTGCTGATCAAAAGTGGCTGATCAAAAGTGCCGTGATCAAAGTGTACTGATCAAAAGTGGCTGATCAAAATGGCTGAACAAAAAGTGCCTGAACAAAAGTGCCTGATTCAAAAGTGGCTGATCAAAGTGGCTGATCAAAAGTGGCTGATCAAAAGTGGGATGATCAAAAGTGTCTGTTCAGAAGGGGGCTGATCAAAGTGGGCTGATCAAAAGTAAGCTGACCAAAAGTGGCATGACAAAAGTGCCTTGATCAAAAGTGCCTGATCAAAAGTGCCTGATCAAAGTGCTGATCAAAAGTGGCTGATCAAAGTGCCTGATCAAAAGTTCCTGATCAAAAGTGACTGAATCAAAAGTGGCTGATCAAAAGTGCCTGATCAAAAGTGCCTGATCAAAAGTGCCTGATCAAAAGTGGCTGATCAAAAGTGCCTGATCAAAAGTGGCTGATCAAAAGTGGCCTGATCAAAAGTGCCTACAAAAGTGCCTGATCAAAAGTGCTGATCAAAAGTGCCTGATCAAAGAGTGCCTGATCAAAAGTGCCTGATCAAAAGTGCTGGATCAAAGTGCCTGATCAAAAGTGGCTGATCAAAGTGCCTGATCAAAAGTGGCTGATCAAAGAGGCTGATCCAAAAGTGCCTGAGCAAAAGTGTCCCTGATCAAAGTGCTGATCAAACGCGTGGCCTGATCAAAAGTGCCCTGATCAAAAGTGGCTGATCAAAAGTGGCTGATCAAAAGTGGCTGATCAAAAGTGGCTGATCAAAAGTGGCTGATCAAAAGTGGCTGATCAAAAGTGCCTGATCAAAAGTGGCTGATCAAAAGTGGCTTGATCAAAAGTGGCTGATCAAAAGTGGCTGATCCAAAAGTGGCTGATCAAAAGTCCTGATCAAAAGTTGGCTGATCAAAAATGCCTGAACAAAAGTGCCTGATTCAAAAGTGCCTGATCAAAATTGGCTGAATCAAAAGTGGCTGATCAAAAGTGGCTGATCAAAAATGGCTGATCAAAAGTGCTGAACAAAAGTGCCTGAAATAAAAGTGGCTGATCCAAAAGTGGCTGATCAAAAGTGCCTGATCAAAAGTTGCCTGAATCAAAAGTGACTGATCAAAAGTGGTGGCTGATCAAAAGTGCCTGATAAAAAGTGGCTGATCCAAAAAGTGGCTGATCAAAAGTGGCTTGAATCAAAAGTGCCTGAATCAAAAGTGCTGATCAAAAGTGGTTGATCAAAAGTGCTGATCAAAAGTGGCCTGAGCAAAAGCGGCTGAACAAAAGTGGCTGTATCAAAATTGGCTGATCAAAGTGCCTGACCAAAAAGTGGCTGATCAAAAGTGGCTGATCAAAGTGCTGATCAAAAGGCCTGACCAAAAGTGGATGGATCAAAAGTGGCTGAATCAAAAGTGCCAAATCAAAAGTGGCTGATCAAAAGTGGGCGGATCAAAGTGTCTGATCAAAGTGCAGATCAAAAGTAGTTGATCAAAAGTGGCTGATCAAAAGTGGCTGATTCAAAAGTGGCTGATCAAAAGTGGCTGATCAAAAGAGGCTGATCAAAAGTGCCGATCAAAACTGCCTGATCAAAAGTGGCTGATCAAGTAAGTGACTGATCAAAGAGGCTGATCAAAAAGTGCCTGATAAAAAGTGGAGCTGATCAAAAGTGCCTGATCAAAAGTGGGCTGATCAAAAGTGCCTGGATCAAAAGTGGCTGATCAAAAGTGGCTGATCAAAAGTGGATGATCAAAAGTGGCTGTTCAAAAGGGTCTGATCAAAAGTGGCTGATCAAAAGTAGCTGACCGAAAGTGGCTGATCAAAAGTGCCTATCAAAAGTGCCTGCTCAAAAGTGCGCTGATCAAAAGTGGCTGATCAAAAGTGGCTGATACAAAAGTGCCCTGCTCAAAATGCTGATCAAAAGTGGTGAGTCACAAAGTGACAGATAAAAATTGGCTGATCAAAAGTTCCTGATCAAAAGTGGCTGATCAAAAGTGGCTGATCAAAAGTGGCTGATCAAAAGTGCCTGATCAAAAGTGGCTGATCAAAAGTGGCTGATCAAAAGTGTCTGATAAAAAGTGGCTGATCAAAAGTGGCTGAATCAAAAGTGATGATCAAAAGTGGTCTGATAAAAAGTGCCTGATCAAAAGTGCCTGATCAAAAGTGTCTGATCAAAAGTGCCTGATCAAAAGTGCCTGATCAAAAGTGCCTGATCAAAAGTGGTTGATCAAAAGTGGCTGAACAAAAGTGGCTGATCAAAAGTGCCTGATCAAAAGTGCTGATCAAAGTGTCTGATAAAAAAGTGGGCTGAACAAAAGAGGCTGATCAAGAAGAGGCTGATCAAAAGTGTCTGATAAAAAGTGCCTGATCAAAAGTGCCTGATCAGAAGTGGCTGATCAAAAGTGCCTGATCAAAAGTGGCTGATCAAAAGTGCCTGATCAAATGTGGCCCGATCAAAAGTGTTTGAATCAAAAGTGGCTGAACAAAAGTGGCTGATTCAAAAGTGCCCTGAAATCAAAAGTGCCTGAATCAAAAGAGGCTGAACAAAAGAGGCTGAATCAAAAGTGGGCCTGACAAAAGTCCTGAATCAAAAGTGCCGATCACAATTGGCTGATCAAAAGTGCCATTGATCAAAAAGTGGCTGATCCAAAAGTGCGGATCAAAAGTGCCTGATCAAATGTGTCCAAACATAACATGCCAGAAGGCACCAAGGCCTGCCAACCTCCAGTTAATATTGCCAACATACATTGTGCAGAAGCAGCCAGCCTGCCAACTCTCCATTATAATATTGTCTCAACATACATTGTGCAGAAGGCAGCCAGGCCTGCAACTCTCCAGTATAATTGCTCAACAAACATTGTGCAGAAGGGCAGCCAGGCCTGCCAACTCTCCATTATATTGCTCAACATACATTGTCCAGAAGGCAGCCAGGCTGCAACTCCTCCATAATATTGCTCAACCTACATTGTGCAGAAGGCAGGCCAGGCCTCCAACTACTCCAGTAATATGCTCAACAACATTGTGCAGAAAGGCAGCCAGGCCTGCAAAAACTAGAGCAATATTGCTCAACATACATCGTGCAGAAGGCATCCAGGCTGCCAACATCCCGTAATATTGCTCAAACACACATTTTGCAGAAGCAGCCAGGCCAGCAAAACACTAGAGCAATATTGCCAACATACATTGTGCAGAGGCAGCCAGGCCTGCCACACTTTCCAGTAATATTGCACAACATACATTGTGCAGAAGGCAGCCAGGCCTGTCAAACAATAGAGGCAATAATTGCTTCAACATACATTGTGCAGAAGGCAGCCAGGCCTCGCACAGCACTCCGGGGGTAACAATGCTCAACATACATTGTGCAGAAGGCAGCCAGGCCTGCCAACACTCCAGTAATATTGCTCAACATACATTGTGCAGAAGGCAGCCAGGCCTGCCAACACTCCAGTAATATTGCTCAACATACATTGTGCAGAAGGCACCAGGCCCTGCCAACTCTCCAGCAATATTGGCTGCACATACATTTCCAGAAGGCAGCCAGGCCTGCCAACACTCCATAATATGCTCAACATACATTGTGCAGAAGGCAGCCAGGCCTGCCAACACTCCAATAATATTGCTCAACATACATTGTGCAGAAGGCAGCCAGGCCTGCCAACACTCCAGTAATATTGCTCAACGTACATTGTCCAGAAGGCAGCCAGGCCTGACAAACTCTCCATTAATATTGCTCCCATACATTGTGCAGAAGGCAGCCAGGCCTGCCACACTCCAGTAATAATGCTCAACGTACAATTGTCCAAGAAGGCAGCCAGGCCTGCCAACACTCCAGAAATTTGCTCAACATACATTGTGCAGAAGGCAGCCAGGCCTGCCAACACTCCAGTAATATTGCTCAACATACATTGTGCAGAAGGCAGCCAGGCCTGCCAACACTCCAGTAATATTGCACATCATACATTGTGCAAGAAAGGCAGCCAAGCCTGCCAACACTCCAGTAATATTGCTCAACATACATTGTGCAGAAGGCAGCCAGGCCTGCCAACACTCCAGTAATATTGCTCAACATACATTGTGCAGAAGGCAGCCAGGCCTGCCAACACTCCAGTATATTGCTCCAACATACATTGTCCAGAAGGCAGCCAGTCCTGCCAACACTCCAGTAATATTGCTCAAAATACATTGTGCAGAAGGCAGCCAGGCCTGCCAACACTCCAGTAACATTGCTCAACATACATTGTCCAGAAGTCAGCCAGGCCTGCCAACACACCAGTAATATTGCTCAACATAACATTGTGCAGAAGGCAGCCAGCTGCCAACACTCCCAGAAATATTTGCTCAACATACATTGTCCAGAAGGAGCCAGGCCTGCCAACTCTCCAGCAATATGCTCAACATACATGTCCAGATGGCATCCAGGCCTAGCCAACACTCCAGTAATATTGCTCAACATACATTGTGCTAGAAGGCAGCCAGGCCTCCAACACTCCCAATAATATTGCTCAACAAACAGTTGTTGCAAGAAGGCAGCCAGCTGCCCAACACTCCAGTAAGATGCTCAACGTACATTGTCCAGAAGGCAGCCACAGGCCTGCCAACACTCCAGTAATATTCCACATACAATTGTGCAGAAGCAGCCAGTCCTGCCAACACCTCCAGTAATAATTGCTCAACGACATTGTCCATAAGGCCAGCCAGGCCTGCAACACTCCAGAATTATTGCTCAACGTACATTGTCAGAAGGCAGCCGGCCTGCCAACACTCCAGTAATATTGCTCAACATACATTGTGCAGAGGCAGCCAGGCCTGCCAACTCTCCAGTAATATTGCTCAACATAACATTGTGCAGAAGGCATCCATGCCCTGCAACACTCCATAATATTGCTCAACATACAATGTCCAGTAGGCAGCCAGGCCCTGCCAACACTCCCAGTAATATTGGCTCAACATACATTGTCCAGAAGGCAGCCAGGCCAGCCAACACTCCACAAATTAGCTCAACATACATTGTCCCAGAAGCCGCCAGGCCTGCCCAACACATCCAGCAATAGTGCTCAAACATACATTGTCCAGAAGTCACCAGGCCTGCCAACACTCCAGCAATATTGCTCAACATATCATTGTCCAGAAGGCAGCCAGGCCTGCCAACACTCACAGTAATATTGCTCAACATACATTGTCCAGAAGTCAGTCCAGGCCTCCCAACACTCAGTAATATTGCTCAACATACATTGTCCAGAAGCAGCCAGGCCTGCCCAACACTCCAGCAATATGCTCAACCAACATGTCCAGAAGGCAGCCAGGCCTGCCAACACTCCAGTAATATTGCTCAACATACATTGTCCAGAAGCAGCCAGGCCTGCCAACACTCACAATATTGCTCAACATACTTGTCCAAAGGCGCCAGGCCTGCCAAACACTCCAACATATTGCTCACATACAATGTCCCAGAAGCAGCCAGGCCATGCCAACACTCCAGTAATATTCTCAACATACATTGTTCCAGAATGCAGCCAGGCCTTGCAAACACATCCCTTAATATTTGCTCACAAACAATGTCCCGAAGGTCAGCCATGCCTTCCAACACTCCCAGCAATATCGCTCCCATACATTGTCCAGGAGGCAGCCAGGCCTGCCAACACTCCAGTAATATTGCTCCAACTACATTGTCGCAGAAGGCACCAGGCCGCCAACACTCCACAATATTGCTCAACATACATTGTCCAATAGGCAGCCAGGCCTGCCAACACTCAGCCAAATAATGGCTCAACATACATTTGTCCAGAAGGGCAGCCAGGGCCTGCCCAACACGCACATTAATATTGCTCAACATACATGTCAGAAGGCAAGCCATGGCCTGCCAACACTCCAGTAATATTGCTCAACATAACAATTGTCCAAAGGCAGCCTGGCCTGCCAACCTCTCCAGTAATAATTGCCTCAACATACATGTCCATAAGGCGCCCAGGCCTGCCAACACTCAGTAATATTTGCTCACATACATTGTCCAAAAGGCAGCCGGCCCTGCCAATCACTCCAGTAATATTCTCAACATACAATTGTCCCAGAAAGGCAGCAGGCCTGCAACTCTCAGTAATATTGCCAACATACATTGTCCAAAGGGCAGCCAGGCCTGCCAACTTCTTCTCAGTATTATTGCTCAACATACATTGTCCAGAAGGCAGCCAGGCCTGCCAACACTCCAGAATATTGCTCAACATACATTGTCCAGAAAGGCAGCCAGGCCTGCCACTCTCGCAGTAATATTGCACAACATACATTGTCCAGAAGGCACCAGGCCTGCCAACACTCCATAATATAGCTCACATATATTAAGTACGTTGTTCTTTGATATAATAAACAAATATATTTTAAAAACGAAATTCTTGAAGAAAAAGATCCGAGAAATTCGAAATTCTACCAGCCTCTTGAAATTAAAAAAAAAATAATCTGCCATATTATATTTTTTAAAATCTAAATTTTGTCAGAAAAGTATTTTAATTTGATATTCTGAAAAACACCGTTTGATTAAAGTAGAAAAAAACTATATAAAAGACATTTTTCCAAACCTTCACCGTCCACAAAATTAATAAAAAATACTTCATATTAAAATTCACTTCTATTTTGGGTTTAAAGTAATTTAGAAAGATGTCTTCTTTGTTTATTACAAAGAGGAAAGTAATTTTGATAAGTAATAATTAACAACTTGACCTTTGAGACAGCGAAGTGAGTGACAAAGCTTTTCCAAAACTGTCAGTAAGACACATATGTCAACAGTATTAGGTATTTTATATCGAAACGTTTCCGCTCTACACAGTAAGGCCTTCTTCAGTCGAGTACAGAAAATTGATCGAAGCAGAAGAAACTTTTCTGTACTCGACTGGATAAGCCAACTGTGTAGGCGAAACGTTTCGAAAATAAATATAACCTAACTGTTGCATATGAGTCTTACCTAACAATCTGTCGGTATTTTTTTACCATTTTTAATGTTTCATTTTCAATACTGCCGACCATGGTAAAAGGGCTTCAAGCAGTTCAGAAAATCATTCTTCTGTATGTATCTCATTCCCAACAACTGGTTTTGTCATAAATTGGAGATGGAGTTGTTTAGATGGAGAAATGGGAGGTCATCAGGAAGATGTGAGGGGAATATTTTGAGGAACTGTTAAATGTAATGAGGATAGGGAAGCTTGAAATTTCGTGTTCTGTAGGAATGAGGAAGAGCAAGTTATGAGAGTGAGGGAAGTGAGTGAGGAGTCCAGTGCTTACGTAAAAATAAAGGAGGGTAAATCAGCAGCTTGGCTTGATGGGATTAAGACGAAAAGTTGAAAATATGGGGGATATGTTTTTAGAATAGTTAGCGCTTTTTATTTAATAACGTATAAAAAGGGTAAGGTTCATAACGACTGGCAGAGAACATGCCATAGGCAAACGGGACAAAAAAGAAGGGTAAAAACTGTGGATTCGAAAAGGAGTATAATAGTGTGATATGGGGGAGGGTATGTGGCAATTCTGCAAATAGAGGTAGGTTACTGAAAAGCCAGTGAATGAGTTTATTTACGAGGAAAGTGAGGCTCAGGTTAAGTATGCAGGAGAGGGAGATTTTTTCCCCAGATAATGGGAATGGTTAATGGTGATGTCACCATGTAGTTCCATATATTTATGGATGGGGGATGTAAGAGAAGTCAATCTCAGGTGTTGGCAAAGAGGTGTGGGGGTTAAAAGATCAAGAATCTAACACAAATGGGAGTTTGGTCATAGTTAGTTCTTTTGCTGATGACATCTGTTGTTTCGGGAGATTCTGACAGAAGTTTGCAGGACGTTGTGGATGAGAAGTAGTAGGAGGGTAAAAAGAAGAAAATTAAAAGTGAATATAGGAAAGAGTAATGTGATGAGGAGAACAAAAAAAATAGGTAAAATGCAAGACAGTATATACAGATTGGAGTGAGAGAGTATGGTAGGAGGTGAATGTAGTTCAGATATTTAGGAGTGGACGTGGTCAGCGGAATGATCAGAAAGGATGAGAGGTGAATCCATAGAATTGGATGAGGGGAAAAGGTGAGTGGTGCACATTAAGAGTCTGTCGAGACAATAAACATATCCATTGAATTAAAGAGTGGGAATGTATGAGAGCATAGTTATATTAAATAAATGCTCTTATATGGGTGTGAAGCATGGTTTGAATAGTGCAACAGGAGAAGGACTGAGCAGTGCAGATCTCTCCGTGTCCAATGGGCAATGTGATGGTGATATAAAGCAGATAATCAATAGGTTGATCATTAAGTGGAAGTGTGAGGGTACTAAAAGTATCTACATTGCTGAGGAATGATTGTTGAGGCAGTCGGGACATTCAGAGAGATTGGAACGAAATTGAATGACTTGGAGAGTGTATAAATCTGTAGTGGAGGGAAGGAGGGTAAGGGTCGGTCTAGGGAAAGTTGAAGGGGGTAAAGGAGGTATAGTATGTGAAATGCTTGGCCTTTCAGCATACTGCATGAGCATGATAGATGGAAGTGGAGACAAATGGTTTTAAGGATTTGACATGCTGTTGGAGTGTGAGCAAGGTAACATTTATGTCATCCTCATAGTGCTTCTCCATAAACATATATGTCTCCTGTT
Organism: Cherax quadricarinatus; assembly: GCF_026875155.1. Lineage (NCBI taxonomy): Eukaryota > Metazoa > Arthropoda > Malacostraca > Decapoda > Parastacidae > Cherax > Cherax quadricarinatus. Next base: position 23,861,606 of record NC_069488.1, on the reverse strand, counting down.
TCTTCCATTTTCTTATAGAGGCATTGTGTTCAGGGATTATTTTACAGTCATTCTGCCCATCTTCGTAGTCATCTTCTTACCTTTTTTGCCATACTCGGGAAACTATGCTCTCCCATCTCCGCATCAGACTACTCCCCTTTACCCATGGGTATCTCATGGAACGACACCCTATTCCTCTTTGTGGGGTTTGTCTGGTCCCTATTTCAGTTTTCACTTTCTTGTGGATTATCGTGTTTACCAGCGAGCTCGCAGATTTACCTCCAACAACGACGACGCTGCCCTGCTGCTTTTTCCCTTCTTGCAGACGGTCCTGCCTTTGACTTATGATCACTTTTTGCTTTTTCTCAGAAACTGCTTTACTATATGACCTTTGACACATAGCCCCTAGCATCCCTTGCAGCCCTTTTCCCCCCTCACCTCGATCCTGGAGTTTACCTGGAGAGAGTTGGGGGGGTCAACGCCCCCGCGGCCCGGTCTGTGACCAGGCCTCCTGGGGGAAACCCGAGCCTGATCAACCAGTGCGCTGCTGGGCTGCACGCAAACAAAAGTACGGAGCCACAGCCCGGCTGATCAGCAACTGACTTTAGGTGCTTGTCCAGTGCCGCTTGAAGACTGCCGGGGGGCTGTTGGTAGTCCCCCTTATGTGTGCTGGGAGGCAGTTGAACAGTCTCGGGCCCCTGACCCCTTATTCTATGGTCTCTTAACGTGCTAGTGAACACCTGCTTTTCATTGGGGGGATGTTGCATCGTCTGCCAAGTCTTTTGCTTTCGTAGTGAGTGATTTTCGTGTGCAAGTTCGGTACTAGTCCCTCTAGGATTTTCCAGGTGGGATTAATCATGTATTCTCCCGCCTGCGTTCCAGGGAATACAGGTTTAGGAACCTCAACACCCCCCAGTATTGAGTGTGTTTTTATCTCCATTATGCGCTGCCGGAAGGTTTCCCGTACATTTTCTAGGTCAGCAATTTCACCCTGCCTTGAAAGGGCTGTTAGTGTGCAGCAATATTCCAGCCTAGATAGAACAAGTGACCTGAAGAGTGTCATCATGGGGTTGGCCTCCCTAGTTTTGAAAGGGTTTCATTATTCCATCCTGTCATTTTCTAGCAGATGCGATTGATACAATTTATGGTCCTTGAAGGTGAGATCCTCCGACATGATCACTCCAGGTCTTTGACATTGGTGTTTCGCTCTATTTTTGGCCTGAATTTGTTTTGTACTTGATTAAGATTTAATTTCCTCGTGTTTACCATATTGAGTAATTGAAATTTCTCATCGTTGAACTTCATATTGTTTTCTGCAGCCCACTGAAAGATTTGGTTGATGTCCGCCTGGAGCCTTGCAGTGTCTGCAATGGAAGACACTGTCATGCAGATTCGGGTATCATCTGCAAAGGAAGACACTGTGCTGTGGCTGACATCCTTGTCTTTGTAGGTTTTAGGAGGGAGGAACAAGATGGGAGCGAGTACTGGGGCCTTGTGGAACGGGAGCTTTTCCCCGTAGCTGCCTTGGACTTTACTTGTTGATACTATCTTTGTGTTCTGTTTGTGAGGAAATTATAGATCCATCGACCAACTTTTCCTGTTTATTCATTTTTGGGACGCTTTTTTTGCGCTATTACACTATGGTCACACTTGTCGAAGGCTTTTGCAAAGTCTGTATATATTACATCTGCATTCTTTTTGTCTTTAGTGCATCTAGGACCTTGCCGTAGTGATCCAATTAGGGTTGAGACAGACAGGAGCGACTGTTCTAAACCCATGTTGCCCTGGGTTGTGTAACTGATGGGTTTCTAGATGGGTGGTGATCTTGCTTCTTAGGACCCTTTCAAAGATTTTTATGATGTGGGATGTTTGTTGCATCGGTCTGCAGTTCTTTGCTATTGCTTTACTGCCCCTTTGTGGAGTGGGGCTATGTCTGTTGTTTTTAGTAACTGTGGGACGACCCCGTGTCCATGCTCCCTCTCCATAGGTGGTAAAAACTGTGATAGGGGCTTCTTGCAGTTCTTGATGAACACAGAGTTTCATGAGTCTGGCCTGGGGCAGAGTGCATGGGCATGTCATTTATCGCCTGTTCGAAGTCATTTGGCGTCAGGATAACATCAGATTGGTTGTGTTAACCAGATTCTGTGGGCTCTCTAATAAACAAATCATTTTTTATCTTTGACTTCAGTTGGCTGCGGCTTTCTGAAAACTGAGTTTATATTGGGACTTGGTAGCTCACTCATTTCGTTGCTGTCATCTGTGTAGGACCCATCTTGTTTAAGTAGGGGCCCAATACTGGACGTTGTTCTCGACTTTGATTTGGCATAGGAGAAGAAAATACTTTGATTTTCTTTCGATTTTTATTTATGGCTTTTAGTTCTTCCCGCGATTCTGACTCCTATAAGATTCCTTTAGTTAAGTTCGATGCTTTTCTATTTCCCCTACTGGAATAGTAAATAAGTAACAGTACTGGGGATAGGTAATAAAGTTAAAAATTACTGGGACAGTAAATACAGTAACCATACTGGAAAGGGTAATAAAGTAACAGTAGTGGGATAGTAAATAATGTAACAGTATTGGGATAGTAAATAAAGTAACAATACTAGTATAGGTAATAAGTAACAGTACTGGGATAGTAAATAAAGTAACAATAGTAGTATAGGTAATAAAGTAACAGTACTGGGATAGTAAATAAAGTAACTGAAATGGGATATAGTAATAAAGTAACAGTACTGGGAAGGTAATTTAAAATAATGTACTGGGATAGGTAATAAAATAACAGTATGGGATAGGTAATAAAGTAACAGTACTGGGATAGGTAAAAAAAGTAACAGTACTGGGATAGTAAATAAATAACTAAACTGGGATTTGGTAATAAATAACAGTACTGGGGACAGGTAATAAAGTAACAAGTATGGGAAGGTAATAAAGTAACAGTATGGGACAGGTAATAAAGTAACAGTACTGGGACAGGTAATAAAATAACAGTACTGAGATAGTAAATAAAAGCCCTCAGAACTGGGGATAGTAAATAAAGTAAGATACTTAGACATGCTTAGATAGACTAACCTTTCGGGTCCGTCCCGTAGATTTACGGCTTTATGTTGAGTGTCCAAACCATGGAGCTACGCCAAAATTCTAGCATCGTCAATTTTGCGCGAAAGCCATTATAGGCCTTCAGGCGAAGAGAACGGGTCTGCATGGTGGGTGGGCGCCATAAACAAAAAAATCTAGGCGCCCGCATAGCATTGTGGGAACGCCGGTCAGTTTTCCCTTTTTCACTATGCCTCGTCGCAAGGCAGCTTCACTCCACGGAAAAATTTGGGGTCTCCTCTTCCATTGATAGTTCTGACACTGATGGAAGTGGAAATGAAGACAAATTCTTTGGGGTTTGATCATTTTTGTGACCGAAAGGAATGACCAGATATCGATAATAGTGCAGAAAACCCTGCGATCCTCAACCTTTACCTCTGGTGTGGGCACTCCTCAGTCACGGTCAGTTTGTACCTCAACGCAAGAGAAAACTATTATTTTCGGGTGGCCAGGCCTTGACTTCAGTAATGATGATGTTAGTGACGTGGATTGTAAATTTTATTGTCTTTACTATCATTTCCCGAGTGTTGATAGTGAGGAATCATATTCACCAGTGAAGCGTCGGTATTACGCCGGCCCCCATGCGCTCGGGTAGTGTACCCCATGCTGTGCCCAGGAGACAGAGTACATTCCGGAGGTTTTCATCCCCTGGCCCCACACCAGGTTTAGATAGTGATAGTGAGGATGATGTGGCTACACTTGGCCCTGGATTTGACCACAGGCATCAGCAGATGGTGGTAGTGGTTATGATAGTGGTGATGTCCCGTATCCACCAGCAAACCGTATCTGGGATTGGCAGCAAAATCCCAACTTTGTTCCAAGCCCCACCACTTTGATGATTCTCAAAGGGAATTCTACCTACTTGTCCTCTTGGAACCACGGCCAATGAACTGGAATTCCCTTTGAATTATTCTTTGACCAGCCATTGATGGAAAACTATTGTCAGGGAAAGAAATAAAGTATTTTCAGTACACCATGGCAAATACGGTCATATCACCACAGTCAAGATACACAGGTGGAAAGAGACGACTGTTGCAGAAATGGTATTTGTTTTTTGCAACAAAAAATACTTATGCCTCATGTCTATAAGCATAAAAAAATCATACTGGTCACAGATCAGCTAATTTCTACCCATACTTCAGTGAAATAATACCAGTGAACAGTTTTATTTACTGTTAGGTATGTTGCCCTTCTCTGACAAAACCAGGCCTGACTGAAGTGAGGGGGTTTATACAAGATTAAAAAATGTTTTTATGTATCTCAAACAAAAGTTCGGGCATATACTTTTATCCATTCAAGAATCTTGTAATTGACAAAAGTCTTTGATTTTGTTCAAAGGTAGACTGTCATTCAAGCAGTATATACCGAGCAGGGGGAAACGCTTTGGTATAAAACTGTTTGTACTCTGTGACTGTGACAGTGCCTGGTGTTGGATATTGTTGTATACACGGGTAGTAAAACATTGAAAGATACCAAGATGTTATTGGGTATCTCAGGTGACTAGCGAAAAAGCATGATGGCACCTTATCTTGTTAAGGGCATACATTATATATCGATAACTGGTACACAATCCCATTACTCAGTGATTTTTTGCGAGTGAACAAGACAGATGGTGTGTGGCACAGTGCGTTCTAATCATAAACATATGCCCCGGCTCAACGCAGGTGCTCGTGGGTGATGACGTGCAGGTGTTTTTCTGGCAATGACATCATGGCATTACGGTGGCATGACAAACGAGATGTCACATTTGACAACCATTCACCGTAAAGAAATGCAAGACAGTGGCAAAGTTTGATTGAGTGACTAATGAAAGTATTCGAAACCAGTGCAGTGATTGATTATCACAAAACATGCGCTTGGTTTACAAGTGTGGGCATGCAGATTGGTTTTTGTTGACTGTGTTAGTAAGAGTTACAAGTGGTACATGAAACTTTTCTTCTATCTCATGGACATTTCAATGTTCAATGCATATAATGTGTACCAAATAAAGACTGCAACAGACCACCGTATGGTGAATTTTGTTTGTCTGTTTTTCAGATACTCAAATGAATTACAGGTAAGTACACCTGCTATACAACAGGTCCTCGGGAAATTTCCTCAGCATATACCCAAACGTTGAGGAGGGAAGGTGACCATTTCATAATACGCTTCCTTCAACTCAGAAGAAATTTGTCAGAAGAGATGCATTGTCTGTGCACAAAAAAAAACGACGGCAACAAAGACGCAAAGACACTCGGTTTATGTGTGAGGAATGTGTGGGAATTGTTTCAAGAAATTCCACAAGCTCCGCAGTTCTAAAACCATGTCCAGTGATTGTAAATATGTAAATATATGATAGAACTTAGTATTATACAATATTTTTGCAAAGTTTATTATAATAACAACAGTGGTAAACAATAATATGATAACTTTAGTGCGGTTATTGTGTTCAATACAGTGAGTATATATATATCAATTATATACAGTATTGGTCTCTCAGGCCCAAATGTTAGTAGGAATAGAAAAAAATTGGAAAAAAAGAAAAAAAAACAAAAACCGAAAATAAGTAATGGGTTTTGGGGGAAATTGTCGTGTTCCCGCCCCCAGTCATTTTGGAAAAAATTTCGGACTGTATTCGGTAAGACTGATTAAATTTTTTTTTTTTTCTTATTCTACACAAAAATATGCTCTTTAAACTGTAGAAAAAAAATTTTTTTTTTTCTCAAAATATCTTGGACATAGAGAAAAACGTAGATTTTGGCCCTTTGGGTCCTAAAGGGGTTAAGCAACAGGGCCCCCCCTTTACCTAGAACAGATTAATTCGGGGCACTCGAGATGCCCAAAGGTTTATTCTTTAAGAAAAAGGGGAAAATAGACGTAAAAAAGAAAAAGGGAAAAGGGCTCCCTTTAAGGCGCGGAAAGAATAAAAAGAGGGCTAAAGAGGTCAAAATTGAAATGGTGGGAGTCACGGTAGAGAAATGCAAGCATCGAACTTAAGCTTAAGGGAAACTTATAGGGGGTCAGGAATTTGCGGGGAAAAACTTTTAAAAACCCTAAAAGAAAACGAAAGAAAACCAAAAAATTTTTTTTCTTTTGCCAAAACAAAGTCGAGAAAAACATCCCGTATTGGGCCCCCCACTTAAATAAATAAAACATAAGAACATAAGAAGAGGGAAAATGCAGAAGGTTATGGCCCATGCGAGGCAGGTCCCAAATCTTCCCGGCTTAAGCCAAAGCACCCCAAACCCAGTCAGGTCAGGTCACATTACTTAAGGGAGGAAACGGAACCGAATGGTAGACAAGCACAGGTTAATCACATCCCAAAATCCCTCATGTATTTTTTTCAAAAAATTTTTAAAGCTACACAAGTTCGGCCCCTCTAAACGGACTTTGGGAGTTTGTTCCACTATCACAATCTATTCCAAACCGTATTTCCTATTCCCTTTTGAAACTGAAATTTTTCCAACTTAAAACCATTGCTGCGGTCCTGTTGGTAGATATTTTCAGCACCCCCTTTTTAAACCCTTTATTTATTCCTGTCTTCATTTATAAAACCCCAATCATATCCCCCTAAATTCTACGTCTTTTTAGAGGGGAAA
>NC_069488.1:23785745-23854456 GCF_026875155.1 Cherax quadricarinatus | reverse complement strand
TTCCCTACTATGGTCCGCCCCCCTTGAGGTCATTTTATGTTTTCCTTCCTGCGAAACCCCCGACTATGGACAAAATCCCGCTTCACCATTTACTGCTCCCGGGACAGCATCTCCAGCTTCCCCATTACTGTCCCCCGGAAGCATCTCCCTTCCCATTATGTCTCCCAGGACAGCCCCCTCCAGCTTCACCATATGTCCCCAGACAGCACCCCCCGCTTCCCCATTATGTCTCCCAGGACAGCAATATCAGCCCCCTTTTTCTGACTACCAGGACATCACTCCACCTTACAGTTTCGACTACATGGCCAGTATCAAGGGCATACCTTTCACCCGGACTTTTTTCCCATCTGTTTTAAAAAGTTTCCTTTTTTTTCTTTTAAAAGATTTTGATGTTACCTTTTTAATCCCGTGATTTTAGTCCACAAATTTATCTCTTTGGGCATCCCCCAAAAACCTTCCCTTTTTAATACGCTGTAGCTAGTTCTTGGATATCTGAAAAGGGGGCGGAAAACAATTTCCCACAAAAATGACAATTTAGCATGGGGAAGCCCGTTTGTTTGACGACCACAGACCAAATTCATAATGATTTGAATGGTTTTTTACTGCATTTCTACTAGAAACCTTTTTGAATATTCTTTTAAATAACCCTAGGTGGTGCAAAACGAAACCGTTTGAAACCAGCCGGGGTTTCGGCCCCTAAAGGGGTTGGGCCAGTCAAGGGGTTGGCCAGTCTATCTGTCTGATCAGTGGTCATTTTTTAAAAACCATACTGGTCGGTATTAGTAACACAGAGGTTACTGGAAATTATCTACCCAGAAATATTTGATTTAAATGATTAAAAGTATAACTTCGTGTTGAAGACCGGTGACGCTGGCACTCCTCAAGACGAACGGTCGAGCCTCCACCCTTTTTTATAAATCGCTGTTTTCTCTTCTCTTTTTTTTTTTTTTTTTTCCGTCCCCACCACAAAAAATGCAATTTCATTTTGTGATTTTACTAGTAACATAGGTCACCTTGTGATTTTGTTATTTACTATTGTTCGCTTAAACATTAGCTGAATTGATATTTTCCCCTCTGTCCTTTACTAACCATATTTTTTTTTAAAAATACTTCATTGTTTTACTTACAAAAATTATAAATATCATTTTTACTAAATTTAAATTTACTCTTAACAATTTTGACATTTAAAACCATTATTGCAAATTTACCTTCCTGTTTTAATACCACTTTTTTCTATCCTAGATTACTTTTATTCCCTTTTGTACGCCAATAACCTCAATATAAACTACCAGTGCAAAAATTGAATAAAAATAAACATTACTTTTTCACTTTTTTGTAATCATATTATTACTAAAAATTTTTTTAAAACAAAATTTACTACCATAAATTTTTAAATTTTGTACTTAAAACATTTTTTATATTTCCCAAATAACATTTTGTAGCCAAAATTTTCAAGTTTTATTTTAAACCCCCAACCTTTAATTATCCCTTGTACCTTGTACCTGTCCCCCTTACTAAATTTTATAACAAGACATTACCTTTGTTTTTTTTACTATTATTCTTTTGTACTTTAATTTGTGAATTTTATTTTGTCTTTTAAAATCTAGGTTAATTTTAAACTTGCAACAAACCTATACCAATCAGTGAATTTGCAAGTACCTTTTAAAATTGTTTTTTATTTTAAAAGGTTTATTTAAATTCCTACCATCTCCCATTTAACTTTGCTTCCATTATTTAAAATTTTAGCCCCCTTTAAAATGTTTTCCCTTTATTTTAGTTTTATATAACTATCCTAGTTTATATTTTTCAAAATTTGTTAAAATAATCAAGGTGTATTTTAGGGCTAAAGTAAAATAAGTTCACAATTTTGCCTTTATTTCCCAAATCATTTTTTTGATTACCACTTTTTGGTCCCCACAACCTATATAGTCCCTTTTATATTAAATTTTTAAACTATTTCAAATTTTTAAAAAAATTCCTTTTATAGTACTACCACATCTTTTCCCAAGCTCACTATTTGATCACATTTTTTTGTTTAGCACTTAGCTCTTTTTTTACATTTTTTAAAAAACCCCGGTCTATTTTTTAGCTTAAGACTATTTACTTTGTTTTATACTTAATTAAAACTATAATTCACTACAAATTTAAGATTACAAGCATTGATCCTGATACCAACCTTTTTTTAAGACTTAAATAAATCAAACTTAACTGAAATTTACTACACTGCAAAACAATCAAAGGCACCTCTTACCAAAACAACAAATAAAATTTTTCTAAAATATCAGATCTTTTAAGCAAGCATTACGATGACCCATAGCTTTACTAAATTCCTTAAAGCCAAATGCCCATCTTTACACTAACTGAAACCTGGCTAAAGCCTGATAGTACAATTCTATCCTTTTCCGGGTTACACAGCCACACACAAGTAGGCCAGAAAAACAAGGGGTGGCACGCCATTACTACTCCCAATAAATGATTCACAATACTTCACAAGGGAGAAACGGGGGGAATATAAAATAGAAAAAACAAATAAAAGTACCACAAAAACCTCCACATTGAAAACATCTACAAGTTCCCAGTAAAACATTAGCCAAATTTTATCAAAATCTAGGAGTAATCGATCACGCATGAAAAAAGATCACTTACTACTCTCAGGTGACTTAAATTAAATCCCCAAAAGCCCGGGACCCACACGTTACGGAATTCACAAACACAATGATAATGATGTTACTCCCAACAGTAACAAAACCAAAAAAGATTACAGAACTGGTTTCCCTACTTGACCACATCGGGACCCCCATACCCTTTTTAAAAAACGGGAAATAACAGATTACCAAAAGACCAATACCCTACTTCCTCATAAACAACTCTTTGGGAAACTAAAACCCCCAAAACACTACAAAAGTCACCCCTTTAGATTTACAAATTTAGGCAGCCTTTTAAAATTTTACAACACAAAGCAAACATTGATTGGGACACTGATAAAACATACAGATTTGAGATTTTAATAATTTTCTAAAAAAAACCCAAAACCTTATCAAGCACGCCCTAAAAAAACAAAAAGATACCAAAGGACTGAAAAGTCCCTGGGTAACACCCAGCTTCTCAATCCAAAATCAAAACCCCAATAAAAACGTAAGAATGGGTACATAAACCGAGACCAACAAAACGTTATCCAATCCTAACCAGCCTGATAAAAGGGCAAAAAAAAAATTTTATTTTAAAAAAATTTTCCAACTTACGAGGGGATATAAAAAAGACCGGGGAAAAAACCCCATCAAAATTCTGGGAACAAAAAAAATATCACGAAATAGCGAAAAAAAATTAGCAAAAACAGTGAACCCCAATCCCACCAACAGAAAAAGCAAACAGACTCAATGATTTTTTATCCCTATAGGACAAAACCCTTTCCAAAAAAAACCCAATCCCAAAACCCCCCCAAAAACTACCTCACCGGCACTACCCGAACACACTGTTCCTAGCCCCCTAACCCATACAAGTCTCCCTTATTATCAACGCACTAAAAAACAAGGCAGGGAAATTTTTAAAAACCCTTTCCACCCCTTATAACAAAAAGTGTCCAAGTCTATCCCCCAAACATTTCACACTTTTAAAAAAAATCCATTGAACCTCCACTTCCCTACAGTATCAAAATAGCAAAGGGCCCCCGATCCCCAAGGAGGGGCCAAACAAGTTGAATAAATAGGCCAATATCCCAACTTACCCTCTCTCAAAAAACTTCGAAAAAATTAAATTTATAAAAAAGAATCTACTCCTACTTAAAACCCCAAAACTACTAAAACCCCCCAATTTTGGTTTAGGCCTAATAAAAAAAACAAAGAGCTTTTTACACCTGTAGAACTATATACACTGCAAAGAAAAAAAGAAGTCCCACGGGGATCTTTATTGACTTTCGTAAAGCTTTGATACAGGACCCTGACTTGCTCCCCTAAAAAAGTCACACAAGGGATAAGAGGCCCCCTCAAAACCTCAATCCTACCTCAGCAACAGAAAAAAACCAAAATGGTCCAAATGGGGGGAAAATTTTGCACAACCAATTACAGTTGGGTCCCCCAGGGAAGTCCCCTTGGCCCTCTTCCCCTTCCATACATAAAGGGGCCCTTCCAAATGCTTTTGCAATTACCAAACCCCCATTTGCAGATACCACAACGTTTTTCTCACCCAGCCCCGTCCGCAGCCAATAAGTAAATACCGAATTACAGAAAAAAACACCTGGGAGGCTAACAAACTTACACTAAACATGACAAAACCTACTTTTATTTTATTTGTAACAAGCTACGATGTCCCTTTAACATAATGTTTAAAAGGATCACCTATCACAAAAAAAAACAGAGGGAAAATTCTTAGGAATCCACCTTGATAAAGACTCAAATTTTACACATATCTCAAATTTCAAGAAAATTTCCAAGACGTAGGCATACTATCGAAATACGGTACTTGTTCCCCATCAGCCCCCTGGCCCTTATCACTTCCTTATTTACCCCACTCACCTATGGAATTTGTGCATGGGTCAACAAAAATTAACCCCCTCAGCCCCAAAAAATTTCCCAACAAAAAGGGTGCGTTAGAAGATAACAAAATTTTACTACAGGCACACACTCCCCAATATCAATACACTAAACCCACTCACCAAACAAAAAAATCCATATTTTTACGACCTATTAATACAAAACACTAAAATCTGATATTTAACCCTCCCCCCAAACATCCCTTGCCAACCTCAAAAGAACCACATGACCAAAAACACAAGGACAGATCACCCTTTTATTTCCTCGGGGCCCTCTCACCTATGCAAAAAAACCCAAAGCACAAAAAGGGCCCTAAAATCGAATTATTTCCTGTAAATATAAAAAAACAAACCGTTTTTAAATTTCAATCTTTCCAAAGATTACTTCTCACCCCCAAAACCAAATAAATACTGAATAACTGAACATTATAAATTGTATATCTTAAATGTTTCTCACAATTATATCACATAAATGTTAAACCTAAAACCCAATCTAACTTTATTATTTTTAAATACACTACCTAACAGAATCACTACCTAACTGAATGCAACCATATGACCTGTCTTTGTAATCTCACTTGTGCTTTATAGTTATCTGTTTACATTAATGTTTTATCACTGATTTCATCATTGCTTAGTAGCAGCGCTGTATAGTCCTTGTGGCTTAGCGCTTCTTTTTGATTATAATAATAATAATAATCATTGCTTAGTTTAATCTTAAGTTAATTTTAAGCCAGCCCGTAATGCTATGCATAGTATAAGTGGCTTTGGCATACTGCTCTTATCTGTATTTTTTTTGTACCTCTGTATGTGTGCACAAATTGGAAATAAATAAATAAATAAATAAATAGTTGACTGGTGCAAATTTTGGAGGAAGGGCGCTTTTTCTGTAGTAATAATTGCTTCTCGTTGTGTATATTGCGACCGCTGGTAACTACAGGTTATATGAAATTCACAGTAACGTCTGGTATTTCAAGAAAAAGAAACTAATGAAAGTCACTCCACTCCACTAAGTACCATTATAATACTGGTTAGTTGCTACTACAACACTGTATTCTGCTATTCACTGTATCACTAGATTATATGCGAGTACAACTAGCAGGCCAGGAAGATTATTAAAAACAGCTGACCTGGGGTAATTTCTGGCGACTTCTGGCACCTGCCTCTATAGGCTTATCACTTCATTTACAAATTCACCTGTTTTCAAATGACACTTTAGCCTTTATCATCAATATAACTAGGGAGCCACTGTAGTATACACTATACACTATGTATACTCAATGCTTTCAGGGAGACTTTCTTTCCTCTGACACAAAGTTCAATTATTATTATTTTTTTCACACGGGACACAGGCCTATGATTCCCCTCTGGCAGTAAACTCTGCTAGGTAGTGCACACAATTCTCCTTTTTTTACTCAGTATATAATGTTTTCCGCCCAAGATTGGTTCCAGGCGCTAGAGGGATGTATCGTATAGGATTGATGACACAAATTAAAGTTCTAGCACGTAAGAGCGACCGTGAAAACACCAGAAAACCGGGAGCACAACGAGGCACGCTGACACAGTAGTAGTAATATTACAAGCATAGTACTGTGCCTTGTGGAATAGAGCTTTTCACCGTAGCTGCCTCGGACTTTACTCTGTTGACGACTACTCTCTGTGTTCTGTTAGTGAGGAAATTATAGATCCATCGACCGACTTTTCCTGTTATTCCTTTAGCACGCATTTTGTGCGCTATTACGCCATGGTCACACTTGTCGAAGGCTTTTGCAAAGTCTGTATATATTACATCTGCATTGTTTTTGTCTTCTAGTGCATTTAGGACCTTGTCGTAGTGATCCAATAGTTGAGACAGACAGGAGCGACCTGTTCTAAACCCATGTTGCCCTGGGTTGTGTAACTGATGGGTTTCTAGATGGGTGGTGATCTTGCTTCTTAGGACCCTTTCAAAGATTTTTATGATATGGGATGTTAGTGCTATTGGTCTGTAGTTCTTTGCTGTTGCTTTACTGCCAACTTTGTGGAGTGGGGCTATGTCTGTTGTTTTTAGTAACTGTGGGACGACCCCCGTGTCCATGCTCCCTCTCCATAGGATGGAAAAGGCTCGTGATAGGGGCTTCTTGCAGTTCTTGATGAACACAGAGTTCCATGAGTCTGGCCCTGGGCAGAGTGCATGGGCATTCATTTATCGCCTGTTCGAAGTCATTTGGCGTCAGGATAACATCGGATAGGCTTGTGTTAATCAAATTTTGTGGCTCTCTCATAAAAAAAATCATTTTGATCTTCGACTCTCAGTCTGGTTAGCGGCTTGCTAAAAACTGAGTCATATTGGGACTTGAGTAGCTCACTCATTTCCTTGCTGTCATCTGTGTAGGACCCATCTGTTTAAGTAGGGGCCCAATACTGGGCGTTGTTCTCGACTTGGATTTGGCATAGGAGAAGAAATACTTTGGGTTTCTTTCGATTTCATTTATAGCTTTTAGTTCTTCCCGCGATTTCCCTGACTCCTAAAGGATTCTTATAGCTTAAGTTCGATGCTTGCTATTTATCTGACCAGTGTCTCCCATGCGCATTTCAGATATATTGACCTCTTTAGCCGCTCTGTTATCTTTTCCGTCGCCTGTAAAGGGAGCGCCTGTCTCTTTCTATTTTACATCTACTCCTCCTTTTTCTAAGAGAATAAGCCTTGTGCATACATCGAGTGCCACCGAGTTAATCTGTTCTATGCATAAGTTTGGGTCTGTGTTGCTTAGTAAACTTCCCAGCTTATATCGTTAGGACTTGGTTTACTTGGTCCCACTTTATGTTTTGTTATTGAAGTTGAATTTGGTGAATGCTCCCTCGTGACAGTCTCATTTGTCGTCTGGGGCTCCTCGCATACATGTCTGAACCTCAATTATGTGTGATCTGTTTTTGATATGGTGACATTTCTTTTCAGATCATCATTGTTAGTGAAAATGAGGTCTAGTGTATTCTCCAGTCTAGTAGGCTCATTATTGCTGTTAAATTGAATTTTGTGCAGTAGATTTAAAAGCTCGTGTTGAGTGTGAGTTTTCAGCAGAGCTGCCTCCTGTGTTTATTACTGCAACAATATTATTTGCTAATTCCTCCATTTTAGGTGCCTAAGTGAAATCCCCCAGGACAAGATGTTAGGTGCAGACTGGAAGATTTTCCAGACAGTGGTCAATTTTAACAGCTGTTCCTGGAATTGCTGGGATGTTGCATCCGGAGGTTAGACTACCACAATGACTAGGTTTTGTGTTCTCGACCTTTACTGCTAAAACTTCCACTACGTCATTTGAGCATTAAGCAGTTCTGTGCAAACAAGTGACTCTGCAATGTACAGGCAACCCCCCCCCCCTTTTGCCTGTTCACTCTGTCACATCTGTATAGGTTGTAACCTGGATCCATATTTCATTGTCCAAGTGATCCTTTATGTGGGTCTCAGTGGAAAGCCGCGAACATTGCCTTTGCCTCTGCAAGCAGTCCACGGATGAAAGGTATTTCGTTGTTTGTTGCTGGCTTTAGACCCTGTATATTTGCAAAGAAGAAGTTATCGGACTGGTGTATGGTTGGTACTGGGGGGGATTTTTTTTCCGGCATTAGTATCTGTATCTGTTGGTTTGGAGTGGAGGCCATCGACTGTGGTTCCACTCCAGGAATGACTGGATTTGGTGTACGATTTCTGCCATTTCCTGCCAGTTTTTTTCCCTTCCTGGCACTAAAAAACCTCTCCCTCTTGAGTGGCTGTGGCTACTCAGGTTTTCCCATGGCCTGTCACCATCACTACTGTAGTGATACACCATACAGTCACTATCACTACTGTAGTGATACACCATACTGTCACTATCACTACTGTAGTGATACACCTTACTGTCACTATCACTACTGTAGTGATACACCTTACTGTCACTATCACTACTGTAGTGATACACCTTACTGTCACTATCACTACTGTAGTGATACACCATACTGTAACCATCACTACTGTAGTGACACACCATACAGTCACTATCACTACTGTAGTGATACACCTTACTGTCACTATCACTACTGTAGTGATACACTATTACAACCCAGGATTCCAAATGGCCTGTTACCGCGGGTGTAATGGGAGCAAATAAACACAGTAGAAAAAGTTTAGACTTATATTATCCTTCATCAATTTATAACAGCAATATGTACACTATGTACAGTGATAAGTATAGTGCACTCCACGGTAAGCAAAGCAGAAATAGAAGCCACAAGATAGCAGACCGTGCTTCAACCAGCTCTAGAATGGGAATGACAAGGGCAGACAGGAGAGCGGTACCCACATAACCTCTGCGATTGCCAAAACCATCTTCTTATTGGCTAGAACCTGGTCACTAGTTGAATGACGGGGCCCCATCATCAACTCTTAGCAACCTGGTTCGCTGGTTGGGGGAGATAGCCTGTAAATGAGGGTGTGTACATGCGCCGAATAAAGGTTGCGCACTCTTTGCATGCCACATACACCTTACTGTCACTATCACTACTGTAGTGATACACCATACTGTCACTATCACTACTGTAGTGATACACCATACTGTCACTATCACTACTGTAGTGATACACCATACAGTCACTATCACTACTGTAGTGATACACCATACTGTCACTATCACTACTGTAGTGATACACCTTACTGTCACTATCACTACCGTAGTGATGCACCTTACTGTCACTATCACTACCGTAGTGATACACCTGTCACTATCACTACTGTAGTGATACACCTTACTGTCACTATCATTGCTGTAGTGATACACCTTACTGTCACTATCACTATTGTAGTGATACACCTTACTGTCACTATCACTACTGTAGTGATACACCTTACTGTCACTATCACTACTGTAGTGATACACCTTACTGTCACTATCACTACTGTAGTGATACACCTACTGTCACTATCACTACTGTAGTGATACACCATACTGTCACTATCACTACTGTAGTGATACACCATACTGTCACTATCACTACCGTAGTGATACACCATACTGTCATCACTACTGTAGTGATACACCATATAGTCACTATCACTACTGTCGCGCCCCTCCTTCACACTCCATTATATACAAAAATAAAAGGCCTGGTTAAAATAAGTTCTGTAATAATATATCTCAAAGCAGTTTATTACTAGCTAGATAAAGCAGGTTTGACTATATTATCTGTTATGGTATAAATCATCAAAGGTACTCTCAAGTAACGTTGTATTCAATGTTATTCGTTATGCATTATTATATTAGGTTAGGTATTACAAATGTGTAACCGCTACTGGAGGGACCAAATGGTGGTTCCAGAACTGAATCCACGAGTCGCCTTCTGACCCAACTGAAGTCAGGCTGTTGAGTAGTTGAGTGAGTCAGCTTCTAGCTCTAACTCCATACGGGTCCTCAACCCGAAGCTCTTAGCTCGATCTAGAACTTTAAACCAAATTCATTGCCTTGCCTTGCCTTTAGTTCCATAAAGTTTGGTAATTCATTTAGTCACCTCAGACCTTCCTAAAACACTGAGTCACCTCAGACCTTCCTAAAACACTGAGTCTCCTCAGACCTTTCTAAAACATTGAGTCACCTCAGACCTTCCTAAAACACTGAGTCACCTCAGACCTTCCTAAAACATTGAGTCACCTCAGACCTTCCTAAAACACTTAGTCACCTCAGACCTTCCTAAAACACTGAGTCACCTCAGACCTTCCTAAAACATTGAGTCACCTCAGACCTTCCTAAAACACTGAGTCACCTCAGACCTTCCTAAAACATTGAGTCACCTCAGACCTTCCTAAAACACTGAGTCACCTCAGACCTTCCTAAAACACTGAGTCTCCTCAGACCTTTCTAAAACATTGAGTCACCTCAGACCTTCCTAAAACACTGAGTCACCTCAGACCTTCCTAAAACATTGAGTCACCTCAGACCTTCCTAAAACACTGAGTCACCTCAGACCTTCCTAAAACATTGAGTCACCTCAGACCTTCCTAAAACACTGAGTCACCTCAGACCTTCCTAAAACATTGAGTCACCTCAGACCTTCCTAAAACACTTAGTCACCTCAGACCTTCCTAAAACACTGGAGTCACCTCAGACCTCCTAAAACACTGAGTCACCTCAGACCTTCCTAAAACACTAGTCACCTCAGACCTTCCTAAAACACTTAGTCACACTCAGACCTTCCTAAAACACTTAGTCACCTCAGACCTTCCTAAAACATTTAGTCACCTCAGACCTTCCTAAAACATTTAGTCACCTCAGACCTTCCTAAAACACTTAGTCACCTCAGACCTTCTAAGACATTTAGTCACCTCAGACCTTCCTAAACATTTAGTCACCTCAGACCTTCCTAAAACATTAGTCACCTCAGACCTTCCTAAATCACTTAGTCACCTCAGACCTTCCTAAAACACTTAGTCACCTCAGACCTTCCTAAAACACTTAGTCACCTCAGACCTTCCTAAAACACTTAGTCACCTCAGACCTTCCTAAAACAGTCACCTCAGACCTTCCTAAAACACTTAGTCACCTCAGACCTTCCTAAAACACTGAGTCACCTCAGACCTTCCTAAAACACTGAGTCACCTCAGACCTTCCTAAAACACTTAGTCACCTCAGACCTTCCTAAAACACTTAGTCACCTCAGACCTTCCTAAAACACTGAGTCACCTCAGACCTTCCTAAAACACTGAGTCACCTCAGACCTTCCTAAAACACTTAGTCACCTCAGACCTTCCTAAAACACTTAGTCACCTCAGACCTTCCTAAAACACTGAGTCACCTCAGACCTTCCTAAAACACTGAGTCACCTCAGAGCTTCCTAAAACACTGAGTCACCTCAGACCTTCCTAAAACACTGAGTCATCTCAGAGCTTCCTAAAACACTGAGTCACCTCAGACCTTCCTAAAACACTGAGTCACCTCAGACCTTCCTAAAACACTTAGTCACCTCAGACCTTACTAAAACACTTAGTCACCTCAGACCTTCCTAAAACACTTAGTCACCTCAGACCTTCCTAAAACACTGAGTCACCTCAGACCTTCCTAAAACACTGAGTCACCTCAGACCTTCCTAAAAACACTGAGTCAACCTCAGACCTTCCTAAAACACTTAGTCACCTCAGACCTTCCTAAAACACTTAGTCACCTCAGACCTTCCTAAAACACTGAGTCACCTCAGACCTTCCTAAAACACTGAGTCACCTCAGAGCTTCCTAAAACACTTAGTCACCTCAGACCTTCCTAAAACACTGAGTCACCTCAGACCTTCCTAAAACACTGAGTCACCTCAGACCTTCCTAAAACACTGAGTCACCTCAGAGCTTCCTAAAACACTGAGTCACCTCAGAGCTTCCTAAAACACTGAGTCACCTCAGACCTTCCTAAAACACTGAGTCACCTCAGAGCTTCCTAAAACACTTAGTCACCTCAGACCTTCCTAAAACACTGAGTCACCTCAGAGCTTCCTAAAACACTGAGTCACCTCAGAGCTTCCTAAAACACTTAGTCACCTCAGACCTTCCTAAAACACTTAGTCACCTCAGACCTTCCTAAAACATTTAGTCACCTCTGACCTTCCTAAAACACTGAGTCACCTCAGACCTTCCTAAAACATTTAGTCACCTCAGACCTTCCTAAAACACTGAGTCACCTCAGACCTTCCTAAAACATTAGTCACCTCAGACCTTCCTAAAACATTTAGTCACCTCAGACCTTCCTAAAACATTTAGTCACCTCAGACCTTCCTAAAACATTTAGTCACCTCAGACCTTCCTAAAACATTTAGTCACCTCGACCTTCCAAAACATTAGTCACCTCAGACCTTCCTAAAACATTTAGTCACCTCAGACCTTCCTAAAACATTTAGTCACCTCAGACCTTCCTAAAACATTTAGTCACCTCAGACCTTCCTAAAACATTTAGTCACCTCAGACCTTCTTAAAACATTTAGTCACCTCAGACCTTCCTAAAACATTTAGTCACCTCAGACCTTCCTAAAACATTGAGTCACCTCAGACCTTCCTAAAACACTTAGTCACCTCAGACCTTCCTAAAACACTTAGTCACCTCAGACCTTCCTAAAACACTTAGTCACCTCAGACCTCCTAAAACACTTAGTCACCTCAGACCTTCCTAAAACACTTAGTCACCTCAGACCTTCCTAAAACACTTAGTCACCTCAGACCTTCCTAAACACTGAGTCACCTCAGACCTTCCTAAAACACTTAGTCACCTCAGACCTTCCTAAAACACTGAGTCACCTCAGACCTTCCTAAAACACTTAGTCACCTCAGACCTTCCTAAAACACTTAGTCACCTCAGACCTTCCTAAAACACTTAGTCACCTCAGACCTTCCTA
Source organism: Cherax quadricarinatus (assembly GCF_026875155.1). NCBI lineage: Eukaryota > Metazoa > Arthropoda > Malacostraca > Decapoda > Parastacidae > Cherax > Cherax quadricarinatus. The sequence goes on along the minus strand of NC_069488.1, from coordinate 23,841,552 downwards.
AAAACACTTAGTCACCTCAGACCTTCTAAAACACTGAGTCACCTCAGACCTTCCTAAAACACTTAGTCACCTCAGACCTTCCTAAAACACTGAGTCACCTCAGACCTTCCTAAAACACTGAGTCACCTCAGACCTTCCTAAAACACTTAGTCACCTCAGACCTTCCTAAAACATTGGTGAGATTAATGTATTATCAGTTGAAATTATTGTATTATTCTGTGTTAATAAGAATTTAGAACTTATCATCACATTCCTCGTTGTATAGTATTATTTTATTTATAATTGTAAATGTTTATCTGTATTCACTAATCAGGTATTAGTAACACTAAGTGATTGGTCATAAATAAAACTAACTGATTGGTAATAAATAAAACTGATTGGTCATAAATAAAACTGATTGGTCATAAATAAAACTGATTGGTAATAAATAAAACTGATTGGTAATAAATAAAACTAACTCATTGGCAATAAATAAAACTGATTGGTCATAAATAAAACTGATTGGTCATAAATAAAACTGATTGGTCTAAATAAAACTGATTGGTAATAAATAAAACTAACTCATTGGCAATAAATAAAACTGATTGGTCATAAATAAAACTGATTGGTCATAAATAAAACTGATTGGTCATAAATAAAACTGATTGGTAATAAATAAAACTAACTTAATAATTGGAGAGATAATAATGCCCCTATTGTTACGGTGAAGATTGTTACGGTGAAGATTGTTACGGTGAAGAGTGTTACGGTGAAGATTGTTACGGTGAAGATTGTTACGGTGAAGATTAATACGGTGAAGATTGTTACGGTGAAGATTGTTACGGTGAACATTGTTACAGTGAAGATTGTTACTGTGAAGATTGTTACAGTGAAGATTGTTACTGTGAAGATTGTTACGGTGAAGATTGTTACGGTGAAGATTGTTACAGTGAAGATTGTTACGGTGAAGATTGTACAGTGAAGATTGTTACAGTGAAGATTGTTACGGTGAAGATTGTTACAGTGAAGATTGTTACGGTGAAGATTGTTACAGTGAAGATTGTTACAGTGAAGATTGTTACGGTGAAGATTGTACAGTGAAGATTGTTACGGTGAAGATTGTTACAGTGAAGATTGTTACGGTGAAGATTGTTACGGTGAAGATTGTTACGGTGAAGATTGTTACGGTGAAGATTGTTACGGTGAAGATTGTTACGGTGAAGATTATGTCGGAACAATCCTCACAACATCAGTGTTGTCAAGGTGGTCAGTGTTGTTAGGTTAGACAGTGTTGTCAGGGTGGAGAGGGATGTCAGGGTGGAGAGTGATGTCAGGGAAGACAGTGTTCTCAGGATGAACAGTGTTGTCAGTGTGAACAGTGTTGTCAGGGTGGACAGATATGTCATAGTGGACAGTGTTGTCAGGGTTAACAGTGTTTTCAGGGAGGACATTGTTTTCAGGGTGGCCAGTGTTGTCAGGGTGGACAGTGTTGTCAGGATGGATAGTGTTGTCTGGGTGGACAGTGTTGTCAGGATGGACAGTGTTGTCAGGATGGACAGTGTTGTCAGGATGGACAGTGTTGTCAGGATGGACAGTGTTGTCAGGATGGACAGTGTTGTCAGGTGGACAGTATTGTCAGGGTGGACAGTGTTGTCAGGATGGACAGTGTTGTCAGGGTGGACAGTGTTGTCAGGATGGACAGTGTTGTCAGGGTGGACAGTGTTGTCAGGATGGACAGTGTTGTCAGGGTGGACAGTGTTGTCAGGATGGACAGTGTTGTCAGGGTGTGAAGTGTTGTCAGGGTGGACAGTGTTGTCAGGGTGTGCAGTGTTGTCAGGGAGGACAGTGTTGTCAGAGAGGACAGTGTTGTCAGGGAGGATAATGTTGTCTGGGTGGACAGTGTTGTCAGGGAAGACAGTGTTCTCAGGGTGGCCAGTGTTGTCAGGGTGGACAGTGTTGTCAGGATGGACAGTGTTGTCAGGGTGGACAGTGTTGTCAGGAGGACAGTGTTGTCAGGGTGGACAGTGTTGTCAGGATGGACAGTGTTGTCAGGGTGTGAAGTGTTGTCAGGGTGGACAGTGTTGTCAGGGTGTGCATTGTTGTCAGGGAGGACAGTGTTGTCAGGGAGGATAGTGTTGTCAGGGTGGACAGTGTTATCAGGGAAGACAGTGTTCTCAGGGTGGACAGTGTTGTCAGAGTGGACGGTGTTGTCAGGGAGGACAATGTTGACAGGTGGACAGTGTTGTCATGGTGGCCAGTGTTGTCAGGGTGTGAAGTGTTGTCAGACTGGACAGAGTTATCAGGGAGGAAAGTGTTGTCAGGGTGGACAGCGTTGTCATGGTGGACAGTGTTATCAGGGTGGACAGTGTAGTCATGGTGGACAGTGTTGTCAGAGTGGACAGTGTTGCTAGGGTGGACAGTGTTGTTAGGGTGGACAGTGTTGTCAGGGTGGACAGTGTTGTCATGGTGGACAGTGTTGTCGGGGTGGACAGTGTTGTCAGGGTGTGCAGTGTTGTCAGAGTGGACAATGTTGTCAGGGATGACAATGCTGATAGGTGTACAGTGTTGTCAGGGTGGACAGTGTTGTCAGGGTGGACAGTGTTGCCAGGGTGGAAAGTGTTTTCAGGGAGGACACTGTTGTCAGGGTGGACAGTGTTGTCAGGGTGTGCAATGTTATCAGGGAGGACAGTGTTGTCAGGGTGGACAGTGTTTTCAGGGTGAACAGTGTTGTCAGGGTGGACAGTGTTGTCAGTGTGGACTGTGTTTCAGGGAAGACAGTGTTGTCAGGGTGGACTGTGCTGTCAGGGTGGACAGTGTTGTCAGAGTGGACAGTGTTGTCAGGGAGGAGAGTGATGACATGTGGGCAATGTTGTCAGGGTGGATAGTGTTGTCAGTGAAGACAGTGTTGTCAGGAAGGATTGTGTTTTCAGTGTGGACAGTGTTGACAGTGAGGACAGTGTTGTCAGGGTGGGCAGTGTTGCCACGGTGGAGAGTGTTATCAGGGAGGACAGTGTTGTCAGGGTTAACAGTATTGCCAGGGTGGACAGTGTTGACAGAGAGGACAGAGTTGTCTGGGTGGAATGGTTTTTTCAGGGAGGACAGTGTTGTCAGTGAGGACAGTGTTGTCAGATAGGACAGTCTTGTTAGGGAGGACAGTGTTGTCAGGGAGGACAGTGTTGTCAGGGAGGACAGTTTTGTCAAGGGTGTAGACAGCCCATACTGTCTGCACAGACAGCCTGTGCTGTCTGCCAGTTGAGTTCATATTTCGTGCCATGCTCGTGCTGCCACCTATAGGCCTACCACTTCAGTATGCTCACAACTGCCTCTGCCTCACTCAGACAACAGGCCTTACTCCTCTCTCCCTCGTGGGCATGGTCCTCCCGGGCCATGGGCACTTAACACACTGCCTGTGTACTCCACGATACTACAAATAAAGTAAGAAGCCTCCAAAGCCCTTTATCATTACCAGTCGACCCAATAAACTCATTCAGCTTTGGTGGAAGCGGTGGTCACAGCAAGTGTGTTTGCCCGGAGAGAGGAAGGATGAGGGATGAAGCCGTCTTCACTTCATCACCCCACACAAGAAGCATCCATCTCTCAACGAGTTATCCTGATGTTGTGTCTGCATGTTTCAGCATCCAGACACTGGTACAAGCAGGATTTGGCCCAAATTTACCGTATTCCTTCGAGACTTGTAAGTGGCCTCCCTGTGACTCCACGCCACAGCGTCCCACACTGTTTCTCAAGTCACATGTTCAGCATCACTTGTATGTTGCTGTTGTTTTTTGGCTCGGCACAGCTATTTCAGCAAGTCAGAGGTGAGTTTGTGGTGATTTCTGCGTCCAGCGTGAGTATCACACCATGTTTTAGGTGGGAGAGGAGGAAGTGGCCAGATCCTCCCTCGCCCTACAATCACCCATGCTCCTCGCCACCACACTACCATACACCACCATGCCATCACTTCCTCTGTTGTGTTTTCTGCTGTTTTTCGTGTGAATTCATTGACAGAGCTGTGTATCTGAGTGCCCGAGGCCTCTCGAAGCCACGTGGATCACTAAGCCAAGTGCGGACGAAGCCCTATGGCTCACCAAGCTATGTGGATCACCAAGCCACGTAGATCACCAAGCCACGTGGAGGAAGCCAAATGGAGTGTCGACGATGTCACGTGGATCTACAAGCCACGTGGGTTACCAAGCCAGACGTCCCAGGCCACATGCTGTGGTCTGCTGCTGCATCACACTGACGTCACCTTATGACGTCACCCATGATGCTGCCCGACTTCACACCACCAACGATGCTGCCCAACTTCATGACATCACCCACAATGCTGCCCGACTTCATGACGTCACAATGTCTGCCTGACGCCTCCTCGAGACGTCTGCTGACATCACCATGCTGCTGATGTCACCTTGCAATGTCACCCCATGACATCACCTCATGACGTCACGCCTGATCGGCAGTGTTAGTTTTACAGTGAGCAATATGTTGTGTTGTCGAGAAGACTGAGAGAAGATATATGTCATGTGTTAATTAATTTCTCTCAGTCAGTATTCTCACATGTTCATGTATAGCTTAGCGTCGATTTTTGCAGAGAAAAGTGTAATTTGCTAGTGTAAGCCATGTAGTACCGCATGTGCAGTGTGGGTGTGTGCAGTTTTCTGTGTGTCCTGTGTGGTCTTGAACCCAGCTGTGTGTGGACCACAGGTCTGCACCCAGACCACTGTGTAGCACCTCCTATTACTTGTCACCCGGTGTGACCTGCATGCTTGACAGCTGATATTAGTCAGCCCTGAGCGTCTGAGCCTCTAGTTCCGAAAGCTTTTTATGTTTGCCACTCGTGATGCCCTGCAGAATCATACCTGCTACGATTCTCATCGAGATTTGTTTCACTTCGCCTCCTGACCTTCAGAGTGCAGTTATATGTAGAGAAACAAGTCTGGGGATGCTTAAACTAACCTTTTCTATAACTCCAACTGACGAGAGAATGACACTCGTCAAGCCGCAGTTAGACCCTGACAGCAGGCGGTGTGTCAGCCTCGTGTCACAAGCTTCAGTGAGCTCCTGCACAAAGATGATGTCACTTTGACTGCTAGCCCGCTCACTGCAGTATGGTGTATGATGTTACAACTCCCAGATGTTTCGCCGAATCGTCTCTGCCACGACTCACTCTACGCTCGCTGGCAGTGACAGCCCCAGCGACAGTACCAGTCGAGAAATGTCCTCCTGAGTCTCTTGCCAGAAGAAGTCCTGCCCAGTTGCCGAATACTGACGATGCCTCTCTCCAGGGCACCAGCAGGTTGTGCCCCAGGTTGAGTGGAACCTGCAGTGACTCCTACAATGACTGCTTCACCATTCCGCAGGAGACCATACCCTGTTATGCCACAGCTCAGCTGCAGTGATGTCCCCTGTGTTGCAGTATCTGTCCAGATGCAGGAAGGCATGCAGTGATGCCCCTCAATGCTCACTGCCTATGACCACGATGTTTAGCACACTCTACCTGTTTTTTCCTACCCTCCCTGTACGAAGTTTTTTTTTTCCATGTCCATATGCATATATATATGTTTTTATTCTGTGTTCTGTGCCCTGTTCCTACACGAGAGAGAGACTGAGTTTTTTTTACCGCCAGTCATGGTCAGGGATGACCATGTGGTAGGTGGCCGAGCGAATTTAGATAGCCTGAACTGTTGGCACAGACAGCCTATGCTGTCTGCCAACTAAGTTCATATTTTGCGCCATGCTTGTGCTGCCACCTATAGGCCTACCACTTCAGTATGCCCACACTTGCCTCTGCCTCACTCTCTCAGTGGCCTTCACTCAGACAACAGGCCTTACTCCTCTCTCCCTCGTAGGCATGGCCCACCAGGGCCATGGGCACTTAACACAGCCTGTGTACTCCACGACATTGCAAATAAAGTAATAAGCCTCACAAGCCTTATCACTGAACCTCGCTCTGAAGGAACAACCAATAAACCCGTAAACAGGGAGGACAGTGTTGTCAGGGAGGACAGTGTTGTCATGGAGGACAGTGTTGTCAGGGAGAGCAGTGTTGTCCGGGAGGACAGTCTTGTCAGGGTGGAAAGTGTTGTCAATGAGAACAGTTTTGTCAGGGAGGACAGTATTGTCAGGAAAGACAGTGTTGTCAGGGAGGATGGTGTTGTCAGGGAGGACAGTATTGTCTGGGAGGACAGTGTTGTCAGGGAGGACAGTGTTGTCAGGGAGGACAGTATTGTCCGGGAGGACAGTGTTGTCAGGGAGGACAGTGTTGTCAGGGAGAGCAGTGTAGTCAAGGAGGACAGTGTTGTCAGGGAGGAGAGTGTTGTCACTGTGGACAGTGTTGTCAAGGAAGACATTGTTGACAGGGAGTAGATTGTTGTCGGGGAGAACATGTCATGCTGGAGAGTGTTGTCAGGGAGGAGAATGTTGTCAGGGAAGAAAGTGTTGTCTGGGGGGACGGTGTTGTACTGGAAAAGAATGTTGCTAGCATCGACTGTGCTGTCACGCAATCCAGTGTTGTCATTGAAAGTGTTGTCAGTGAAACTGTTGCCACCGTGGACATTGTTGTCAGGAACGACAGTGTTGTCAGTGAGGACAGTGTTCTCAGGGAAGACAGTGTTGTCAGGGTGGAGAGCGTTGGCAGAGTGGACAGTGTTGTCAAGGTTGATAGTGTTGTCAGCGAGGACAGTGTTGTCAGGGAGGACTATGTTTTCAGGGTGGACAGTGTTGCCAGTGAGGACAGTGTTGTCAGGGTGGACAGTGTTGTCAGGGTGGACAGTGTTGTCAGGGTGGACAGTGAGGACAGTATTATAAATGAGGACAGTTTGTCAGGGAGGATAGTGCTGTCAGGGACGAAAGTGTTGTCAGGTGTACAGTGTTGTCGGGCCCGGACCAGTGTTGTCAGGGTGAACAGTGTTGCCGAGAGGGCAGTGTTGTAAAGTGAGGACATTGTTGTCAGATATGACAGTGTTGTAAGGGTATACATTGTTAACAGGGAGGACAGTGTTGTCAGGGTGGACAGTGTCTTTTAGGGTGGACAGTGTTGTCAGGGTGGACAGTGTTGTCAGATAGGATAGAGTTGTCAGTGAGGACAGTGTTGTTAGGGAGGACAGTGTTCTCAGGGAGGATAGTGTTGTCAGGGTGGAAAGTGATGTCAGTGAAGACAGTGTTGTCGAGAGAAGAATGTTGTCAGAGGACAGTGTTGTGAGGGAGGACAGTGTTCTAGGATTGACAGTGTTTGTTCAGCGTGGGTATTGTTGTCAAGGATACAGTGCTGTCAGCATTAACGGTGCTGTGGGGTCAATAGTAGTGTCAGGGAGGACAATGTTGTCAGCGTGGACAGTGTTCTCATAGTGAACAGTGTTGTCAGGGAGGCCCAGTGTTGTCACGTGGACTTTGTTGTCAGGGTGGACAGTTTTGTCAGGGGGGAAAATTGTAGATGAATGGTTCAGAGAACCGACATGTTGATAAATTAGACACATGTGCAACTCTTGGGTATCTTTATTGAGGAAACGTTTCGCCACACAGTGGCTTCATCAGTCCATACAAAGGAGGAATCTTGAAGAACAGGAGGAGAATGAGGTAATCGTCCCTCAACCTTGATGGACTGAACACATCGACCAAGGTTTTTAGGAACTGATTACCTCATTTTCCTCCTGTTCTTCAAGTTTCTTCCCACGTATGGACTGATGAAGCCACTGTGTGGCGAAACGTTTCCTCAATAAAGATACCCAAAAAGTTGCACATGTGTCTAATTTATCAGGGTGGAAAAATGTTGTCAAGGAGGAAAAGTGTTGTCAGTGGGTGAGTGTTGTCAGGGAGGCAGTGTTGTCAGGGATGACAGTGTTGTCAAGGAAACAGTATTGTCAAGAAGGACAGTGTTGTTAGGAAGGACAGTGTTGTCAGGGAGGACAGTGTTGTCAGGGAGGACAGTGTTGTCTGGGAGGACAGTGTTGTCAGCGTGGAAAAATGTTGTCACTGACAAGAGTGTTGCCAGGGAGGAGAGAGATATCAGGGAGGACAAATGTTGTCATGGAGGGACAGTGTTGTCAGGGAGGACAGTGTTTTCAGGGAGGACGTGTTTGTCAGAGGGGCAGTGTTGTCAGCGTGGAAAGTTTGTCACTGACAAGAGTGTTGTCAGGGAGGAGAGAGATATCAGGGAGGACAGTGTTGTCAGGGAGGACAGTGTTCTCTGGGAGGGACAGTGTTGTCAGCGTGGAAAGTGTTGTGACTGACAAGAGTGTTGCCAGGGAGCAGAGAGATATCAGGGAGGACAGTGTTGTCAGGTTGGAGAATGTTGTCAGGGGGGACAGTGTTGTCAGGGAAGGCAGAGTTTTTAGTGTGGACATTGATGTCAGGGTGAATAATTTTCTCAGGGTGGAGTGTGTTGTCAGGGTGGACAGTGTTGTCAGAGTGAACAATGCTGTCAGGGTGGACAGTGTTGTCAGAGTGAACAATGTTGTCAGGGTGGATAGTGTTGTCAGGGTGGACAATGTTGTCCGGGAGGACAATGTTGTCAGGGTGGAAAATGTTGTCAGGGTGGACAGTGTTGTCAGCGTGGACAATGTTGTCAGGGTGGACAATATTGTCAGGGTGGACAGTGTTGTCAGGGTGAACAGTGTTGTCAGTGTGGACAGAGTTATCAAGAAGGAGAGTGTTGTCAGCGGAGACAGTGTTGTCAGGGTGGACAGTGTTGTCAGTGTGGACAGAGTTATCAAGGAAGGCAGTGTTGTCAGTGGAGACAGTGTTGTCAGTGTGGACAGTTTTGTCAGGGTGGACCGTGATGTCAGGCACTCCAGTGATATCACTGAAAATGTTGTCAGAGAAAAGCGTTGTCACAGTGGACATTGTTGTCAGGAACGACAGCGTTGTCAGTGAGGACAGTAATATCAGGGAGGACAGTGTTGTCAGCATGGAAAGTGTTGTCACTGACGAAAGTGTTGTCAGGGAGGAGAGAGATATCATGGAGGACAGTGTTGTCTGGGAGGAAAGTGTTGTCTGGGAGGGCAGTGTTGTCAGGGAGGGCAGTGTTGTCAGGGAGGGCAGTGTTGTCAGGGAGGGCAGTGTTGTCTGGGAGGAAAGTGTTGTCTGGGAGGGCAGTGTTGTCAGGGAGGGCAGTGTGGGCAGGGAGGGCAGTGTTTGTCAGGGAGGGGAGTGTTGTCAGAGAGAGCAGTGTTGTCAGGGAGGGCAGTGTTGTCAGGGAGAGCAGTGTTGTCAGGGAGGGCAGTGTTGTCAGGGAGAGCAGTGTTGTCAGGGAGGGCAGTGTTGTCAGGGAGAGCAGTGTTGTCAGGGAGGGCAGTGTTGTCAGGGAGGGCAGTTTTGTCAGGGGGGCAGTGTTGTCAGGGAGCAGTGTTGTCAGGAGGGCAGTGTTGTCAGGGAGGGGAGTGTTGTCAGGGAGGCAGTGTTGTCAGAGAGAGCTGTTGGTCAGGGAGGGCAGTGTTGTCAGGGAAGCAGTGTTGTCAGGGAGGGCAGTGTTGTCAGGAGGAGCAGTGGTTGTCAGGGAGGGCAAGTTTTGTCAGGGGGGCAGTGTTGTCAGGAGGGCAGAAATTTTCAGGGATGACAGTGTTTTTTCAGGGAAGCAGGATTTGTCAGGGTGAACAGTGCTATTTCCTCAGATAGAGGGTGTCAGCGTGAACAGTGTTGTCAGGGACAACAGTGTTTTTTCAGGGGTGGATAGTGTTGTCGGTAGGAACAGGGTTTGGGGGTTGTTGTAGGGGAGGACAGTGTTGTCAGAGGCAATGTTGTCAGGTAGGGCGTGTTGTCAGGTAGGACAGTGTTGTCATGGTGGATGATGATGTCGAGTGGACTTGTGTAAAGGGGGGACAGTGTTGTCAGGTGGACAGTTTTTGTCAGGGGGGGCGTGCTGTCAGGATGGACAGTGTTGTCAGGGTGGCCCGTGCTTGTAGGGTGGACAGTGTTGTCTGGGTGGACAGTGTTGTCAGGGTGGATAGTGTTGTCAGCGTGGATAGTTTAGTCAGGGTAGACAGTGTTGTCAGTTTGGATAGTGTTCTCAAGGTGGACAGTGATGCCAGGGTGAACAATGTTGTCAGGTTGGGCAGTGTTTTCAGTGTGGATAGTGCTGTCAGAGTAGACAGTGTTGGAAGGAAGGAGAGCGTTTTCAGTTTGGACAGTGTTGTCAGAGTGGACAGTGTTGACAGGGTGGACAGAGTTTTCGGGATGGACAGTGTTGTCAGGGTGGACAGTGTTCTCAGGGTGGACAGTGTTGTCAGCGTGGATAGTGTTGTCAGGGGAGACAGTGTTGTCACGGTGGACAGTGATGTCAGGGCATATACAGTGTTGTCAGGGTGGACAGTGTTATCAATGTGGATAGGGTTGTTAGTGAGGACAATGTTGTCAGGGTAGACAGAGTTGTCAAGGTGGATAGTGTTGATAGGGTGGACAGTACCCAACTAGCATCATCACACACAGTAAGACACAGTACACAACTAGCACCATCACTCACAGTACGACACAGTACACAACTAGCACCATCACACACAGTACGGGACACGTACACAGCTTTGGCAACATCATCACAGTACGACACAGTACACAACTAGCATCATCACACACAGTAAGACACAGTACACAACTAGCATCATCACACACAGTAAGACACAGTACACAACTAGTATCATCACACACAGTAAGACACAGTACACAACTAGCATCATCACACACAGTAAGACACAGTACACAACTAGCAACATCACTCACAGTACGACACAGTACACAACTAGCACCATCACACACAGTACGACACAGTACACAACTAGCAACATCACACACAGTACGACACAGTAACAACTAGCACCCTCACCACAGTAGACCCCAGTACACAACTAGCATCATCACTCACAGTAAGACACAGTACACAACTAGCATCATCACACACAGTAAGACACAGTACACAACTAGCATCATCACACACAGTAAGACACAGTACACAACTAGCATCATCACACACAATAAGACAAGTACACAAAATAGCATCATCGCAAAAACGTAAGACACAGTACACAACTAGCATCATCGCACACAGTAAGACACAGTAAACAACTAGCATCATCGCAAAACAGAAAGACACAGTACACAACTATCATCATTTACCACACAGTACGACACAGTGCACAACTAGCATCATCACAACAGTAAGACACAGTACACAATAGCAACATCACACACAGTAAAACACAGTACACAACTAGCGTCATCACACACAGTAAGATACAGTACACAACTAGCATCATCACACACAGTAAGATACAGTACACAACTAGCATCATCACACACAGTATGACACAGTACACAGCTAGCATCATCACACACAGTATGACACAGTACACAACTAGCATCATCACACACAAATAAGATACAGTACACAAAATAGCATCTCACACACGTATGACACAAATACACAGCTAGCATTATTACACACAGTAAGATACAGTACACAACTAGCAAACCCTCACAACGGTAAGACACAGTACAACAACTAGCACCATAAAACACAGTAAGACTTAGTACACAACTAGCACATCACACACAGTAAGACACAGTACACAACTAGCACCATCACACACAGTAAGACTTAGTACACAACTAGCACATCAACAAAACAGTAAGACCCCGGTACAAAACTAGCATCATCACAAGAGTAAGACCACGGTACAAAAAATAGCACAATCACACAGAGTAAGACACGGTACAAAACTAGCATCATCACACACAGTAAGACACCGTACACATCTAGCATCATCACACACAGTAAGACACGGTACACAACTAGCACCATCACACAGAGTAAGACACGGTACACAACTAGCACCATCACACAGATTAAGACACGGTACACAACTAGCACCATCACACAGAGTAAGACACGGTACACAACTAGCACCATCACACAGAGTAGACACGGTTCACAACTAGCACCAAACACACAGAGTAAGACACGGTACACAACTAGCAACCATCCACAGAGTAAGACACGGTACTCAACTAGCACCATCACACAGAGTAAGACACGGTTTCTCAACTACACCATCACACAGGGGTAAGACACGGTACTCAACTAGCACCATCACACAGAGTAAGACACGGTACACAACTAGCACCATCACACAGAGTAAGACACGGTACACAACTAGCACCATCACACAGAGTAAGACACGGTACACAACTAGCACCATCACACAGAGTAAGACACGGTACACAACTAGCACCATCACACGATTAAGACACGGTACTCAACTAGCACCATACACAGAGTAAGACACGGTACTCACTAGCACCATCAAAACAGAGTAAGACCGGTACACAACTAGCATCACACAGAGTTAAGACACGGTACTCAAACTAGCCCCATCACACAGAGTAAGACACGGTACACAACTAGCACCATCACACAGAGTAAGACACGGTACACAACTAGCACCATCACACAGAGTAAGACACGGTACTCAACTAGCACCATCACACACAGTAAGACACAGTACAGAGTGAAACACTTACTGAGCCGCTTAAGTTGAGGTAGTGTGGAGGTCACAGTGTGGTGTAGTTGTGGCAGAAGACAGCCAGCATGGTAGTCACTCACCACAGCCAGGTGAAAGTCCCTCAGCTTATTACACTCCTCCAACAGTCTCACTCCTCCACCAGTAAGACAACCCATGAAGTCCTCCAGGTGTCTCCTGTACCAGGATAAAACACTGATGAACACCTTACACTTACCGACTCATCACTTACACTGTATATTACACCAAGTGGTAGTGAACAATGTTACACTGTATATTACACCAAGTGGTAGTGAACAATGTTACACTGTATATACACCAAGTGGGGAGTGAACAATGTTACCTGTATATTTCACCAAGTTTGGTAGTGAACAATGTTACACTGTATATTACACCAAGTGGTAGTGAACAATGTTACACTGTATATTACACCAAGTGGTAGTGAACAACACTACACTGTATATTACACCAAGTGGTAGTGAACAACACTACACTGTATATTACACCTAGTGGTAGTGAACAACGTTACACTGTATAATAACCAAGTGGTAGTGAACAAAGTTACACTGTATATTACACCAAGTGGTAGTGAAAAATGTTACACTGTATATTACCAAGTGGTAGTGAACAATGTTTTCACTGTATATTACAAACCAAGTGGTAGTGAACAATGCTACACTGTATATTACACCAAGTGGTAGTGAACAATGCTACACTGTATATTACACCAAGTGGTAGTGAACAATGTTACACTGTATATTTTCACCAAGTGGGGAAAGGAACAATGTTACACTGTATATTACACCAAGTGGAAGTGACAATGTTACAATGTATATTACACCAAGTGGGAGTGAACAATGTTACACTGTATATTACAAACCCAAGTGGTAGTGAACAATGTTACACTGTATATTACACCAAGTGGAAGTGAACAATGTTACACTGTATATTATACCAAGTGGGAGTGAACAATGTTACACTGTATATTACACCCCCAAATGGTAGTGAAAAATGTTACACTGTATATTACACCAAGTGGTAGTGAACAATGTTACACTGTATATTACACCAAGTGGTAGTGAACAATGTTACACTGTATATTACACCAAGTGGTAGTGAACAATGTTACACTGTATATTACACCAAGTGGTAGTGAACAATGTTACACTGTATATTACACCAAGTGGTAGTGAACATGTTACACTGTATATTACACCAAGTGGTAGTGAACAATGTTACACTGTATATTATACCAAGTGGTAGTGAACAATGTTACACTGTATATTATACCAAGTGGTAGTGAACAATGTTACACTGTATATTTAAAACCAGTGGTAGTGACAATGTTACACTGTATATTACACCAAGTGGTAGTGAAAAATGTTACACTGTATATTACACCAAGTGGTAGTGAACAATGTTACACTGTATATTACACCAAGTGGTAGTGAACAACGTTACACATTATTATACCCATGGAAAACATCACTTATACTATTATACTGGGTATAATGTAAGTGATGTTTCTGGGTATAATAAAAAGTGAGCTTATATGGGTATTTATAAGTGATCTTATTTGGATTTACATTAGTGATCTTACATGGGTATAATATAAGTGATCTTTAATCTTTCAACTTGTCGGTTTTTTCAAAACCATTCATCACAACTGTCAGAAAACTGCAGCATCATGGGAAACTTCTTACAAAGAATTCTTCAACACTTGTTCAACCTTTGGACAAAGACCTACTTCGACTAGTGGATGGTACCACTATGACCCCGCCTCCGCCTGCTTCATCTCACCAGCATAAAGTACATAAGCCACGTCTACGGCCCTATGCTGTACATGCTTCAAGATTGATGGACTGAACACATCGACTCCAGGCTGAGGGACTGATTACCTCAAACTCCTCCTCTCCTTACACCTTCCAGCTTTGTATTGGACTGATGAAGCCACTGTGTGGCGAAACGTTTGCTGAATAAAGATTCCCATATGCTGCATAAGTGTCTCAATCTTCAACTTGTCGGTTTTTCAAACCAGTCATCACTTCCATCATGTCTCCCCTTATTCTTCGTCTAACAGGTGAATGTAATTTAAGGGTCTTCAATCTTTCTTCATAAGGAAGATTTCTAATGCTATGTATTAATTTAGTCATCCTACGCTGAATGTTTTCTAACAAATTTATGCCCATTCTGTAATATGGAGACCAGAATTGAGCTGCATAATCTAGGTGAGGCCTTACTAATGATGTATAAAGCTGCAGTATAACCTCTGGACTTCTGTTGCTTACATTTCTTGATATAAATCCCAGTAACCTGTTTGCCTTATTACGTACGATTAGGCATTGCTGTCTTGGTTTAAGATTACTGCTTACCATAACCCCCAAGTCCTTTTCACAATCTGTATGGCTAAGCTCTACATTATTTAGCTTATAAGTGCTAGGGTTGTAGACACTCACGAGCTTCAGAACCTTACATTTATCCACATTAAACTGCATCTGCCACTTTTCTGACCAGGTATTGAGTTTGTCTAAACCGTCCTGGAGTTCCCTGATATCTACGTTTGAATCAATTATCCTACCTATCTGTGTGTCATCGGCGAATTTGCTCATATCACTAGTAATTCCCTCATCAAGATCATTGATATATATTACAAACAACAACGGGCCCAAGATTGATCCCTGTGTGAACGTCACTTGTTACAGATCCCCACTCGGATTTAACCCCATTTATGGACACTCTCTGCTTCCTGTCTGTGAGCCATGATTCGATCCATGACAGCACTTTTCCCTCAATGCCATGAGCAACCACTTTCTTTAACAGTCTCTGGTGCGAAACTCTATCAAAAGCCTTACTAAAATCAAAGTAAATAATATCAAATTCTTTATCGTGATCAACGGCCTCAAAAGCTTTACTGAAGAAAGTTAATAAATTAGTTAGACAAGACCGGCCTCTTGTGAATCCATGCTGAGTATCATTAACCAGATTATGCTTATCCAGATGGCTTCTTATAGTCTCAGCTATAATTGGCTCTAGTAATTTGCCTACAATTGAGGCCAGGCTTATTGGGCGGTAATTTGACAGTAACGACTTGTCCCCTGATTTAAAAATAGGAATTACATTAGCCATCTTCCACATATCAGACACTACACCTGTTTGAAGAGATAAATTAAAAATATTAGTTAATGGTTCACAGAGTTCCATTTTGCATTACTTAAAAACCCTTGAAAAAAGTTCATCAGGTCCCGGTGACTTATTTTGTTTCAGACGATCTGTTTGTTTCTTAACCATTTCACTAGTGACTGTGATGTTACATAATTTATCTTCTTCAGGCCCACTATAAACACTAATTACTGGAATATTGTTAGTGTCTTCCTGTGTAAAAACCGAGAGAAAATAATTATTTAAAATCGAGCAAATTTCATTCTCCTTGTCAGTAAGATGTCCAGAGTTACTTTTAAGGGGACCTATCTTATCTCTAACTTTTGTTCTTTAAACCTGGAAAAAACTTTTTGGGTTAGTTTTAGAATCCCTAGCAACTTTAATTTCGTAGTCCCGTTTAGCTTTTCTTATCCCCTTTTTAACGTCCCTCTTAATGTCAATATTCTGATTCGTAGGATGACTCTCACCTCTTTTGATACGCCTGTAAATTCCTTTCTTATTGCCCTAAAAGATATTTGAGCCTATTATTCATCCATTTTGAATCATTTCCGTTTGATCTAATTTCCTTATAAGGGATAAACGTTCTTTGAGCAGCATGTATTGTGTTCAGAAAACTGTCATATTGATAGCTCTCTTCGTTACCCCAGTCAACAGATGATAAGTGTTCTCTAAGCCCATCGTAATCTGCTAAGCGAAAATCTGGGACTGTTACTGAGTTATCCCTACTATCGTACTTCCATTCAATGCTAAATGTAATTGATTTGTGGTCGCTAGCACCCAGTTCCTCTGAAACTTCTAAATTATTAACAAGGGACTCCTTGTTTGCCAGAACTAAGTCAAGCAGGATATTTCCCCTTGTAGGTTCTTTCACAAACTGCCTCAAAAAAACAATCCTGAACTACTTCTAAAAAGTCGTTAGATTCTAAATTCCCAGTTAGAAAATTCCTATCAATATTACTAAAGTTAAAGTCCCCTAGAATTACAATGTTATCGTGCCTTGTGGCCTTAACAATTTCCTCCCAGAGTAGTCTTCCTCGGTCTCTATCCAAGTTTGGTGGATGGTATATCACACCTAAAATCAATTTTTCATGCCCCTCTGTTTTCTCTTCTGTACCAGGATGCCATTGTGTTGCAGTGTGTGACAGAGTGAATATCAAAATAGTATACAATACCGACAGGTTGGCAGGTAAGACACTGCTACTACTCTGCACCTCTTCTTCCGACAGTATTTAAGTCTCAAGACTGTCACTTGATCTTCAGTTAGTTCCAGTCTTTGGAACAGAACTTCTCCAGGCTGAGGGACTGACAACCTCAAATCTACGACTTCAAAGGTGATGGACTGATTACATCCTCTTCACCTCTCTACTGCTCCTGCGTACTTTCTGTACTCGACTGAAGAAGCCTATTGTGTAGGCGAAACGTTTCGGAATAAAGTTGCCTAAATGTTTCCTACATAGGCAGCATGTATAGTGTTCAGAAAATTCTCGTATTGATAGCTCTCTTCGTTACTCCAGTCCACAGATGACAAGTGTTCTCTAAGCCCATTGTAATCTGCTAAGCGAAAATCTGGGACGATTACTGAATTATCCCTACTATCATACTTCCATTCAATGCTAAAGGAAATTGATTTATGATCACTTGTGCCGAGTTCCTCTGTAATTTCTATATTATTAACAAGAGTTTCCTTGTTTGCCAGAACCAAATCAAGCAGGTTATTTCCTCTTGTGGCTCTGTCACAAACTGCTTCAAAAAACAATCCTGAACTATTTCTAAGAAATCCTTTGATTCTAAATTCCAGTCATGAAATTCCAATAAATCTGACCAAAGTTGAAGTCTCCTAGAATTACTACGTTATCGTGCCTTGTGGCCCTAACAATTTCCTCCCATAGTAGTCTCCCTTGATTCCTATCGAAGTTTGAGGGACGGTATATCACACCTGAAATAAATTTTTTCATGTCCCTCTGAAAATTCTATCCCAACAGACTCTGTATGTGTTATTTCAGATTTTATACCCGTTTTTATGCAACAGTTCAAGCGATCTCGGACATACAATGCCCCCCCCCCCCTTCCCTTTACTTCTATTATTTGGGAAACAATTTAAAACCATAAATGTGACATTCTGCGGGTTTATGCCCCGACTTTTTAAAATTTAAACCACGTCAAAATTTAGGGGCCCAAATTCATCATGTTACCTACCTAGAACTAATCTCAACTCGCCCTTTCCTTTTTCCCTTTAGCACTAAGCTCTTAGCTTAATGTACATTGAAGACACCCCTTTTCTTTTTAAATCCTTCCTGCTAATTTCCCCTATTTGTCACGGGTTTTCTCCAATATGTCCCCTCGTTTGATTTTTAAAGGGTTCCCCCCCAAAAAACCCATACCGTTTAACTTTTCCTATTTTAAAAGGGTCCTAAAAAAGCTCCCCCCCAAGGGCAGTTGAAAGGGCCCCCCGAGACCAAAGATAAGTGTACCCCATCCCGGGCTTACATGTTTTTCTCCCTTTAGAAGGGGGTCACATTTGTTAATAAATTTTTTACCGCTTTTTCCTTTTTGTTTTTGTCCACCCAAAAAATTTGGGACCCCAAATTGATGGATCTTTAAATTTTTTCCCCAACAAAAAACAGAACTCATTTTGGTTTTACCCAAAACCCAGATTTAAAGTCCGAGGAAAGCCCGGTAAAAAATGCTCTTTTCCCAAAAGGACGTACTCGTTTCCCCATTTGTTCCCATCCTCATTTTGGGACATAGAAAAGGATGGTCACCCCACAGCCCCGTGTCTTCCTTTGCAGATAAACCCCCAAAAATCTGCATTGCCCAAGTGTTTCCATTGCAGACACTGCAAAGCCAGGCGGCCCATAAAACCAAATCTTTCATTTTGGGCCCTGCAAAAAAACAATATAAAGTTCACGAGGGAAAAATTTAAATTATTTCAGTTATGGTAAACCGGGGGAAAAATTTAAATTTTTCATCGGGAGTACAAAAAAATTCTGGCCCCCAAATTAGAGCGAAACCCCAAACCCGTAAAGCCCTTGGGGGGTGACCCTGTCGGGGGGATCTCACTTCAAGGAACATAACATTGTATCAATGAAATTGCTAAAAAAAGACAGAATGGATAATGAGAGTTTTTCAAAATAGGGATCCCAAACCCCGGGGTTTGACAATCTTCAGGTCAGGGGTTCTATCTGGGGCTAATATTTGCTGCACTCTAACAGCACCTTAAAGGGGCCAATAAAAATTGCTGACCTAAAAAATTTGTACAGAGAACCCTTTACGGCCGTTTAAAACGGAAAAATTAAAACCCTCAATTATGGGAGCATTGGGGTTTCCCAAAAACCCTGTATTCCCTGGAATGCGGGGGGGAGAATACATGATTATTTTAACCTGGAAAATCCTGGGGTGGGATTTAGTACCGAACTTGCACACGAAGATCATTTCACTAGGGAAAGCAAAAGAATTGGGGAACGAAAGCACTTTTCCCCCCCCCAAAAGAAAAGCAGGGGTGTCAAAGCAAATTAAGAGACCATACAATTAGTGTAAAGGGGGCCCAGCTGTTTAACTGCCTCCCCGCTTTAAAAAGGGGGGTTTCCCAAAAGACCCTTTGGGAGTCTTTTAGCTGGCACTGGACAAGCACCTTTAAAAACGGGGTTTCCCGATCAGCCGGGGCTGTGGCTCGTAACCCTTGGGTTTTTTGGGGTTTCCCCCAGCAGAGTAACGCCTTTGGTTTATCAGGCTTGATCCACCAAAGGGGGCCTGGTCACAGACCCGGCTGCCCGGGGGGGTTAACCCCCGGGGGAAAATTTCTCCAGGTTAAAATCCAGTTTAATTTTCCGGGACAACCATTAGTTTCCAACTCCTTCCTTGGCAAAATACCAATTGTGACCCGGGGTTCCCCCCCTTTTCTTTTTTTTTTCTATTCTGACCCATACCTGTAAACAGATCCTCACCTACATCTGCCAAAGTGGGTTTCCCCCCATGCCTGAGGCAGATAATAGGTTTTCTCCCCCAAACCTTTTATGATGTGTCCCGACGGCTTAAAAATTTCCCCATCCCAGTTCCAGGAAAAAATACCCTTGCCTCCTCGCCCCGTCCCCAAAACAAAAGGCCATATCCAATAAGCTAAAAACCCGACTGTTCCAACTAAAATGATGTCTTACCTTCATTGGTTTGGGAATTTTGTTGTTGACATTCTTCTGGTTTTTCGCTGGGGGGGTTTCCCGGGATGTTTCACGAACCCTCTGCCCCTTTTTTCCTTGGTGCTCGTTGTGACGTTCCCGGGAAAACTTTTCCCTTTGTCGGGGCACTGAAAATGGGGTTTAAATTTCCCAGCCCGTCCCTTTTGGTTCTTCCCTTGTTTCCCGCCTCTTTCCCCAGTCTTCTTTATTCCCTAGCTTGGTTCCATGGTTTTTGCAGCCCCTGCCAAGTTCCTCTCTTTTCCTGAGGTCTCAAAACAGGATTAATACAATTTGTTGTTTTTTCCTCAGTTTTTCGCCATATATTTCCCGCTTAGTAACCCTAAGCTTCTTTTAGTGCCCGGTTTGAGTTGCTTTAAGAGAGGGATCCCGGTTCAGATTCACAGGGCACACAAAAAGTCCTTTACAGAGTAAGGTACACGGGCACTTTCTCGAGTTAAATTTCATGTCACCCCTGCTTATTTTTCTATGTTTAATTTATAATCCCCTTTATCATAAGAAAATAAGAAAGGAGGAAAAACTGCGCAGGCCGTTGGCCAATTTCTTTAAAAAAAAGCGGCCTAAAAAATGATCTGTGGAAAGCCAAATAGTGACTAATAACCATTTTTTTTTGAAACCCTTTTTTTGAAAATTCCCGCCCTTTTTATTGGTTTTGTCATGCCTCTATCCATGCCAGAAAATTTACGTCCTTTTTCCAAATTTGCTGCACTTTTTTTAAGTTCTTGTGAGGTTCTCTACGAAGGCTTTCTAAAATCCAAAAAAAACCAAAATTCATATTCTTTATCCTGGCTAGTGCCTTTAAATGTTCTACTGAAAAAACGTCGTAAGGTTTTTCAGGCCAGGAACGAAACCCCTCGTGAACCCATGTGAGTTTTATTTATCAAGTTATGTCTTCAAGGTGACTTTCTGTAATGTTTTGCATAAATGATTTTTAGTTACTTGCCCACTATAGATGTCAAACTTATTGGACGGTAATTTGAAGGGTGAACTTATCCCCCGATTTTTAATATGGGAAAACCCCATTAGCCAGCTTCCACAACTTTTGGCAAAAACACCAATAAGGATGGGCGCATTAAAACAACCCATTAATGGCTGGGTAAGTTCCATCTTGCATTTTTTAAGTTCCATGGAAAAAAAAACCCAGCCCGGGCCCCGGGGTTTATCTATTTGTTTAAACATGTCCCCTCGTGAAGTTATATTAGTTTTTTTGAATTCATCAGGAAATGAATAATTGTTTTTTTTTCTGGAATCCCCTTTTTGTCTTCCCCGTGTTAAAAAAAAATGCAAAAAATTTCCCGTAAATAAGGAATACTTTTCCCGTTCGTTATACGTCAGCTGTATATTTTCCCTTTTTTTGAGGTCCTTTTGTTTTCCCTTTGCCTTCGGGGGCCCATACACTTTTAAAGAAAACCCCTTTTGGGTTAGTCTTTTTATTCTTTTGCAACCTAATTTTCCTAGTACGTTTAGCCTTTCTTATCCCCCCTTTTTTTCTTCCTTTTAAGTGAACATATTGGTTTAGTTAAGGGGTTAAAACCCCTCCTTTTTTGATGGCCCATAAAGTTTTCCCCCTTTTTTCCCCTTTTTTGGCTTTAGCCTCCTGTTTAAACCATTTGGGTTTGTTTTTTATTAGTCTTAATTTCTCTCTGGGGTATTTTATATTTCTGAGCCGGTTTTACATTATTAAAAAAAAAAGTCACAAGTGGAGTCCCTTGTAATCTTTATATCTCATTTTAAAAAGATTTATTAGCGATAAAACCCCCGTCGAGATTTGGGCAGGGGTTTTTCCCCCAAGGGCCATTATTAAACGGCCCGACGAAAAACAGGGGGTTTTTTCCGTTTTTATCTTTTTTCCGGGATTCCCAGTTAATTTCTAAAAATGATGGATTTGTGATCACTTTTCACCAAGCCTCTTCGTGATCTCCGATTATTCCCCGAGTTTTTCCTTTTTTGATACGTCAGGTCTAGCGATTATTACCCCTGGTAGGCTTTGTTACACACCCGCTTCAGAAAACAGTCCTGAAAAAAAAAAATTTTTTTTCTGTTTTAAAATCATGGATTTTAATTAAACCCGGGCAAAGGGAAATTTTCCAAATCAATTTGATGAAGTTAAAAAAACCCCCAAAACTATCACTATGTTATTGTGTCTAGGAAGGGCCCCAAAAAATTTTGTCCCAAAGAAAGGGCTCCCCCTATCGTGTTCCCAAGCCTGGAGGTCGGTATATTACACCTACAAATAGTTTTTCTTGACCTTCTACAACTCTACCCAAACAGATTCTGTTTCTATTCTGTATATTTTTATACCTGTTTTTATACGACAATTAACATTTTCTCTTCGGTGGCAAAATCTTAACATTTTCTCGAACATATAATGCAACTCCTCCCACCTTCCCATTACATCTATCCACATGGAACAACTTAAACCCTTGAATATTACACTCAGCAATTATACCCCGATGTTTCAGTTAATGCAATGATATCAAAGTTCCCAGCACATGCTACAAAACGTAGTTCATTAATCATATTTCTTGCACTTCGACTGTTAGCATAGAATACAATCATATGTTTTTTTTCTGCACATTTTTTTCTATTCACCTTTGTTTTTTCACAATTTCTGAAGTTATCATTACCCAGAGTTACTCCATAACAGTTACTATTAAAATTCTTAATATCAGAGCATAAGTCAATATATCCATACTCATTATTTACCATTTGTAAACCCATACCTCTAACTAATCCTAGTTTAAAGTCCTAACAACCCTGTTCAACTGAGCTAGCAAGAAAACCCACACCTGCCCTGGATAAGTGAACCCCATCCCTGGCATACATGATATTCCAGCCACGGAAGTTGTCCCAGTTGCCAATGAATGGTACTGCATTATCCTTACACTGTTCATCCAGCCAACAATTAATACCAATTGTTCTGGACAACCATTCATTTCCAACACTCCTTCTCGGCAAAATGCCACATATAACAGGGTGCCCCCCCCTTCTTCCTAATTATGTCTATTGCTATCCAGAACCTTCTAAATCCTCACTTCTGCGCTTACCTACATCATTGCCTCCAGCACTGAGGCAGATAACAGAACTGATCCCATTACCGTTAATGATGTTGTCAAGACGGCTAACAATGTCCTCCATCCCAGCCCCAGGAAAACAAACCCTCTGTCTCCTACTCCTGTCCTTCAAGCAGAAGGCCCTATCCATGTACCTAACCTGGCTGTCCCAACAACAACAATATTCTTACCTTCCTTTGTGTCGTTCGTCGTGACGTTCCCAATATTCAACTCACATTCGTTGGGTAACATGGAGAATGCATTAGAAGTTTCCACAACAGTTTCCACAGCAGTCACTTTCTTCTTCATCGTTTCTACCTTTCCATTCCTTTTTCTTTATCGTCAACTTCGTTCCATGCTGTCCAGCCACTGTCCAGGTTCCCTTCTTGACCTGAGGACTCAAAACAGGAGGACAACTACGAATCCTCTTGTTTTCCTCAGTCAATCGCTCTATCTCCGTCTTCGCCATCCTCAATTCTTCCTTAAGCGGCTGGTAAAGTTGCTCGATGGAGGGCATCTTGGTTCAGTCCAAGGAGAGTACACAAACGTCCTTACTGAGATTATCAAGGAATAATCAAGGAGCAATTCCCACAATGATCAGCACAAGACTGTGCAGGTGGTGCAACATTCCCACAATGATCAGCACAAGACTGTGCAGGTGGTGCAACATTCCCACAATGATCAGCACAAGACTGTGTAGCACAAGACTGTGTAGCACAAGACTGTGTAGCACAAGACTGTGCAGCACAAGACTGTGCAGCACAAGACTGTGTAGCACAAGACTGTGTAGCACAAGACTGTGCAGCACAAGACTGTGCAGCACAAGACTGTGCAGCACAAGACTGTGCACACAAGACTGTGCAGCACAAGACTGTGTAGCACAAGACTGTGCAGCACAAGACTGTGCAGCACAAGACTGTGCAGCACAAGACTGTGCAGCACAAGACTGTGCAGCACAAGACTGTGTAGCACAAGACTGTGTACCCACAAGACTGTGTGCACAAGACTGTGCAGCACAAGACTGGTGTAGCACAAGACTGTGCAGCACAAGACTGTGCAGCACAAGACTTTTGCAGCACAAGACTGTGCAGCACAAGACTGTGTAGCACAAGACTGTGTAGCCCCAAGACTGTGCAGCACAAGACTGTCCCAGCACAAGACTGTGTAGCACAAGACTGTGAAAGCACAAGACTGTGTGCACAAGACTGTGCAGCACAAGACTGTGCAGCACAAGACTGTGTAGCCAGACTGTGCAGCACAAGACTGTGCAGCACAAGACTGTGCAGCAAAAAGACTTTTCCCAGCACAAGACTGTGCAGCACAAGACTGTGTAGCACAAGACTGTGTAGCACAAGATTTGTGTAGCACAAAGACTGTGCAACACAAGACTGTGCAGCACAAGACTGTGTAGCACAAGACTGTGCAGCACAAGACTGTGCAGCACAAGACTGTGCGACAAGACTGTGCAGCAAAAAGACTGTGCGCACAAGACTGTGCAGCACAAGACTGTGCGCCCCAAGACTGTGTAGCACAAGACTGTGCAGCACAAGACTGTGTAGCACAAGACGTGCAGCACAAGACTGTGCAGCACAAGACTGTTTTAGCACAAGACTGTGCAGCACAAGACCTGTGCAGCACAAGACTGTGAGCACAAGACTGTGCAGCCCAAACTGTGAAAGCACAAGACTGTGTAGCACAAGACTGTGTAGCACAAGACTGTGTAGCACAAGACTGTGTAGCACAAGACTGTGTAGCACAAGACTGTGTAGCACAAGACTGTGCAGCAATAAGACTGAGGGACAACACAATAAGTGGTCAGGGGAACAAGACTGTTCAACTGCCCCCAGAATACTGAAAGGGATTACCCCAGAGACCACGGCTGTCTCTAACCCCACAACGATATTAACACAAAACAACAATGTTAACACCAACAACAATGTTAACACCAACAACAATGTTAACACCAACAGCAATGTTAACACCAACAACAATATTAACATCAACAACAATGTTAACACCAACAACAATGTTAACACCAACAACAGTGTTAACACCAGCAACAATGTTAACACTAACAACAATGTTAACACCAACAACAATGTTAACACCAACAACAATGTTAACACCAACAACAATGTTAACACCAACAGCAATGTTAACACCAACAACAATGTTAACACCAACAACAATGTTAACACCAACAACAATGTTAACACCAACAACAATGTTAACTCAAACAACGATGTTAACACCAACAACAATGTTAACACCAACAACAATGTTAAACCAATAGTGTTAACACCAACATGTTAACAACTACAATGTTAACACCAACAACAATGTTAACCCAAAAACAATGTTAACTCCAACAATGTTTAAACCAACAATGTTAACACCAACAATGTTAACAAAAAAAACCAATTTTAACCCCAAACGTTGTTAACGCCAACAATGTTAACAAAAACAACAATGTTAACACCAACAATGTTAATCCCAAAGAATGTTCACACCAACAATTGTTAACAACAACAACAATGTTAACCCCAAAAACGTTAACAAAAGACAACATGTTAACAACAAAGTTAACACCATCAATGTTAACACCAACAATGTTAACAACGACAACAATGTTAACACAACAACAATATTAACAGCAACCCAACATTGTTAACATTAACAACAATTAACACCAATGATGTTCACCCCAACAATATTAACACCTGCATTGTTAACACAAACAACGAAGTTAACACCAACAACATTATTGTTGCATTTAACACCAGCAAAAATGCTAACCCCAGCAAACTTAACCCCAGCTGCAATGTTAACACCAACAATGTTAACACCAACAATGTTAACACCAACCACAATGTTAACACCAGCAATGGTAACACACAGCAATGTTAACAACAACAACAATTTTTTAACAACAACAATGTTAAACCCACCAACAATATTAACACCAACAACAATGTTAACACCACGATGTTAACACCAACAATGTTAATACCAACAATGTTAACAACAACAACAATGATTTAACACAACAGCAATATTAACAGCAACAACTTTGTTAACCCCAAAACAACAATATTAACACCAACGATGTTAACACCAATGTGAGGGAAAAGTTCAATAGATGGGAGTAGTGAGGGAGTATATAGTAACAATAGTTTCAGTGCCGGCTACTTGTTAAGGTAGGGTAAGTCAACTCCAGCTATTCCCGCCTTTTTCCCCACCCCGAAAGTGAAGTTTAAACTGCCGGCTGTTGTTAAGGTAGGGTCAGTCTAGCTCCCGCTATCCCTTCCCTCCTCCTTCCCCCCCCAAAAAAAGGTGATGTGTGGGGTCTGGTCCAAACAGTAATCACTACACTCACAGCCCCAGCACTACTGTAAGTACATGCCTGCCTTGTATTCTAGTGGATTTAGGGGGTTGAAAGTTTCACTTTTGACCAATAAAAACTTAGTCTTTTCAGTCTTGCTCTATGTTGACTGTTGTAATAATCACCCCATCCCTTTTTGGTATTGTACTTATCATGGAGAGTGATTATTTAAGCAGTGGGTAACCTGTCTATCTTTTCAGCTTGGATGACAGAGAGGGTCACCTGTCAATCAACGAGAAAACTGGGGGAGATGGACTAACATCCTGAGACTTCCCCTTTTTGGATTGAATTACCTGTGCAAATGTATGAATTGCAGGGCGTAACCCCTCATCATTGCACGGTGAAAAACCTGCTTTCCTGTCATCGGGATAGAATACTCAAGGCTATACTGGGAAAAAACTAGCCAGGGTCGTAACAAAGACCTGGGGACTCCCCCCCCCATCATCAGCAACGGCTACGATTCAACAACACAGTGTCACCAACACCAGACACCCCTATATATATTAGCGTTGAATTCAGTTATCATTTATATTTTTCATTTTCATTTTCTTTAATGTAGGATTAATATTTCATATTTAAGTTTTTTAAATATTTTATTTTCTATATAATAAAGTTTTTATGTTTGTCTGTTATTATTTATTTTTCTATTCATTAATTTTCCTGAGGGGGAGCCAGCCTTGGTAATACTGTCTGAAGTTATTACAGGGCTGAGTAACCCTTTTCATAAGGGGCGACCTTGCCAGGATACAACACGAAAGAATCAAGATTAAATTCCATCTCAAATCTACCAAATTGGAACTTCAACGCTGCATCCCACAGACGGTTCCCACCAGCCATGAGTAATCATTCTCTATGGTAGGACTACGGTACAGGTATTTAAAAGATTTGGTGATTGTTATAGTCTCAATTTATTGTAATTTCAAGTCAGGCAGGATAAAAATAGTAAATTCTCCCCATTTTCTTGTGAGCTTGAAACATTTTGGAGGATTAGACTCTAGGGACCCAAGATTTTCCAGTGACAATTTGTTTCATTGAGCTCTTTATTTTATCAGGGAACTGTCGTTGGACACTCTTGATTTTTTGGGTGAGAAGATTGGAGGGTCAAGGGAAACCCATTCTACTTACAGTTTGCTCGGAGCCAGCATAGAACCCTTCGTTTTAATTAATACATGTTGTTAATTTGAAGCAGGGATGAGCCCTCTGGTTTATTTACAGTTTGAACGGGCAGGAATTGAACCCTCCGTTTTCTTTAATACCCTTTCATTTCCCCTGATAGTTTAAGTTATTCTTGCAAGCATGGAGGAATACCAGTTTTGGATGAACGCTGGAAGTAAGTTAGGGAATAACAGGGAAAAATTTAAAATTTTTCCCATTAGTGCTAAGACCCGGGAAAGACTTGAAAGAGAGAGAATTGAAGAGAAGAGAGACAGTTAGAAAGGGAAAAGAGAAGAAGAAAAGGAGAGAGAGAGAATCAAAAGAGAAGAGAAAAGGAGAGAGAGAGAATTGAGAGAGAAATCCAAGAAAGACAGTTAGAAAGAGAAAGAGAAGACAAAAAGGAGCGTGATAGACTTGACCGTGAAGAAAGAGCTAGAGAACGTGAGGAACAGGCTAAAATACGTGAGGAACAGGCTAAAATACGTGAGGAACAGGCTAAAATAAGAGAACTTGAGGAAAGAGCAAAGGATAGAGAAGTTGAGGAAAAAGCCAGAGAACATGAGGAAAAAGCTTGAGAGCTTGAGTTAATAGAGAGGGAAAAGGATCGCGAGCTCGAGAAATCTCACCTTGAATTAGAGAATAAAAAGTTAACTCTTACACAACAATTAGAGGAAGGAGTAATGGAACTACATGCAGTCAGTGCACATATTCCAACACCTAATTTACCTCCCTTCACAGAGGGGGAATACATAACTTCATACATTATCAGATTTGAAAATACCGCTACCCTCTGTGAATGGCCTGCTGACACCTGGGCTACCAGGTTAGGAATGTTATTTTCTGGTACACCCTTTTGAATATCTATGCAACTTTGTCGCAGGATATCATATGTAATTATAACCTACTGAAGAAGGCAATCCTTAAAGCATATCAAAAAACCACTAATTCTTACAGGAAAGATTTCAGGTATGCCACCTTACAGCCTGGCCAGAACTTTCAGCAGTTACAGGAACACTCTTTCCTTGTTCGACTTTTGGATAGAGAGTTCAGGAATGATCACAGTTATGAATCTTTAGAGACTTCATGGTTGCTGACCAGTTCCTGACAGCTCTTCCCCTCAGATACGAACATTCATCAAGAACGTAACCTGTTTTAAAGCTGAGGAAGTTGCTGAGGCTGCTGACCTGTATGCTGAGGCTCACAATTCCTATAAAGACCTAAAGGGATCGAACCCTAAGGGCAAGGGTTCATCAGACCTTAAGAAATCAAAGCCTCTAATGGAAAGTAAAATGACTTCTTTTATTCCTGTTTGTCATTTGTGTGGTTTTTAAGGGACATAAACGTCCAGATTGTCCTTCTAAGAAGGTCCAAAAAGTTGGAAGATGTTTTAAAGACTGTAATGACCAAACACCCTTCTGTTCACCTGGAGTTTACCTGGACAGTTAATGGACTTAATGTATCTATCATTTTACGAGACACTGGATGCACATGTATAGTCATTTCTGATAAGCTGTTCTCTAACCTTAAAGAAACTCATTCCTCTTCTATACTTTCAGACTACTTGGGCTGTACGGACACTTTTCCTACCATCCGTTGTTACATTAGGTCTAAATGGTTCACAGGTGGTCTGAGTCCATACTAAGTCCCATCCACTTTCTTGCTCCTACTAATAAGTAATGTAAAAGGTGCCATTCTTCCTTCTGAGGTTGATCTTTCATCGTCAAAGGTGGACATAAGCTTTTCAGATCCTCTTCCTGTAGAGTCAGAGAAGCCCCTTGAAAGTTCAGATGAGACAATGTCTCGTGAGATTCATGTGGATTAAAAACCAGTGATGCTACTCTCGAAAGCGAGGTAGTAGGATCACCGATTCACTTGTTAGATGAAAGTAAAGATATCACCTCCGATACCATAAATGTCTTGACTAGGACTCAGACCAAAGCCCAGGTTTTCTCCTACTGTCCATCCTTTGATTTTCCTGACTTTAAGCCTTTAGATATATCGAAGGACTCCTTTTTCAAGTAATAACATAATTGCCCTTCTCTTCAGAATTGCCATAATGCTGCTAAACAAAATCAAGTGATCCAAAGGAAAAACTTTTTATATGAATTTGAATATTTTTAAAAGGTATCTTGTACAAGTCAGTATTCAAATTAAATTCAGATGAGATAGACTATTCCATCTTAGTTGTTCCAAGTCAATGCAGAGAGACTGTTCTTAAAATGGCTCATGACCTCCCAGTGGCCGGACATTTCTTGCATCGTAAAAACCTTAAATAAAATTAGGGAAACCTATTTTTGGCCAAAAATGTCCTCAGATGTCACTACCTATTGTAGATCGTGTAAAGTTTGCCAACTGTCATCCCCCCGGGGTACCAGGCGAGTCCCTATGGTCAAAATGCCTATCTTTATGGTACAGTTTGAAAGAGTAGCTATTGACAATCTTTGGTCCTTTATCACCACTTTCATCTGGGGGACATAAAATATATATTAACATTAGTTGATTATGCTTCGAGTTTCCCTGAAGCCCACACCCTTAAAGACCAAACGACTACAGAGGTGGCTGAAGCCCTTTTGTTTCTTCTCCAGAGTGGGCATCCTTAGAGAATTTTGTCTGACCGTGGGAAACAATTCACATCTGACTTAATGCAACATCTATACCAACTTTGGGAGTGAAAACCTCTCTTCACCACACCCTATCATCCCAGCTGTAATGGGAGGATTGAACGCCAGCATTTGATTTTTCAAGTCCATTTAAGGAAACTTTGCTCCCTTAAACCTAAGGAGTGGCATCGTTACCTACCCCGTGCTTTGTTTGCCATGAGGGAAATTCCCAGTGACTCTTTGGGGTTTTCACCTTTTGAACTTCTCTATGGTAGACAGGCCAGAGGCCCATTGTCCATCCTTCATGACTTATGGACTAATGAGGAGGGAAATGCTGAGGTTCGTCTTTATCAGTTTCTCCTTGACCTTTGATCCAACTTGAGGAGACCCTGACATAGTTTCGAAAAACTAGTTTGTCAATGCACCAGTACAAACCTATTTTGATTCCAAAGTCAGAGGAGAAGTTTTAGAGTAGGGATTGAAGTTCTTGTACTTTTGCCTATCAAGTAAATAAAATTTTTAGTAGCATGGAAAGGCCATATAAAGTATTAAAAATTTTGTGGGAAAGTGTTACCTCATAGAAGTCAAGGGGAAACCTAAGCTTTATCATATCAACATCCTTAAGAAATATTACCGAAGAAATTCGGTCAACTGTTTGAATGACTTTGACTTAGTTTTTCCACAAAACTTGATAAGACAACTTTAAGAATGTAAAGTGTGCGTAATTGACACCTCTAACTTAGACTATGATGAAGAACTACATGACTTGGTGACTCTTGACCACTCGGGGGGAACAAACATTTAAAATTAATGAATCTTGGGATGACCATAAGAGACATGAACTACTTCAATGTGTGAGTAACTTTTCAGACGTCTTTACTGATATTCCAGGTGTTACCTCCACGGTAGTCCATAAGATTGACTTATTGACGGACAATCCCATCAAACGAAAATTTTACCCAGTTCCAGTTCACCTTAGGGATGCATTTGACCGCGAGGTAGACAAATTATTAAAACTAAAGATCATTGAACCTTCGTATCTTCATGTTGTTCACCGTAGTCATGGTTAGGAGGATTATTTATATAGACTTGCTATTGACTTCAGAGGCCTTAATGCTATAACTCGGTGGGATGCTGAGCCTATGCCCTTAATAATAGCGATCTACACAAATTTTATGACGCTTTTTCTTTTCAGAGATTGATATTGCACAGGCATATCATCAAGTAATGTTAGATCCTTCTTCTAAGCAGTACACTGCTTTTCCTACACACCAAGGACTGATGCAATAAGAACTATGCCCTTCGGTTTGGTAACTGCCTGTGCTACCTACGTGAGACTGATGAGAAAGGTCTTGGGGAATGTGCCAAATGTTTCAGTTTATTTTGAAACATTTACGTAATGACATCTACGTGGGCGAACATATCCAAACATTAACATCAGTTTTGCGTAGGTTATGCTACATGGCCTCACTGCCAAGCCGAAGAAATGCTTCCTTGGGTATAACAAAATTAGAATATCTTGGGTGATACTTTCTAATAACTCTCTGCAGCCTCTCCCCAGTAAGATCAAAGCTTTATTAGAATTTTTAAAATTTCCCCAAAAACCAGAAGCTCATGCGTAGCTTTCTTGGTTCTGGTTTAAAATTTTTTTGCAAGGTTTATCACGAACCTTATTGATCTTACAAAGGGATCTTATCCGACTTCCCTTTAAAAAATCTGTGAAGGAACCTCTTGAACTTTCCGACGTAGCTCGGGAAAAAGTTTAATGAGATTAAAAGTATCTTTTCGAAAGACCCTATACTTAAGATTCCAGATATTAATTAAAAAATTTTGCTTAAGAATGATTGCCTCCAATACTGGCTTAGGTGCGGGGTTACTACAATACCATGATGGTACTCCCTTCCCTGTATGCTTCCTAAGCCGGAAACTTCTTCCGCAGAAACAAGATACTCCACAATAGAAAAGGAATGTTTAGCCCTTGTGTGGGGTATTCCCCAAACTTAAATTTTATTTACTGGGAAAAGAATTCATTTTAGAAACAGACCACCAACCTTTGATATACCTAGAAACTTTTAAGGGAACCAACAGTCGCCTCTTGAGGTGGACATTGGCACTCCAGGATTTTAAGTTCCATATTGTGTATATCAATGGTTCATCCAATTATTTCTCTGACTGGTTAAGTCGGGACAGTCAGTAGAAGATTTGTTGCCTTACGCGACTTCCACATGTTAGAACTTTTTCCTCGCCTATTCTTCTTACACTCCTTGACTATAAGTCTTAGTAAGGGGGAGTGTGAGGGAAAAGTTCAATAGATAGGAGTAGCGAGGGAGTATATAGTAACAATAGTTTCATTGCCAGCTACTTGTTAAGGTAGGGTAAGTCAAGCTCCCGCTGTTCCTGCCTTTTTCCCCCACCCTGAAAGTGATAGTTTGACTGCCGGCTGCTTGTTAAGGTAGGGTCAGTCCAGCTCCCGCTATCCCTTCCCCTCCTCCTCCCCCCCCCCCCCCGAAAGGTGACGTGTGGGGCTCTGGTCCAAACTGTAATCACTAGACTCACAGCTCCCAGCTCTACTGTAAGTACATGCCTGCCTTGTATTCTAGTGGATTTATGGGTTGAAAGCTCCACTTTTGACCAATAATAAACTTAGTCTTTTCAGCCTTGCTCTGTGTTGACTGTTGTAATAATCACCACATCTTTTAGGTATTGTACTTATAATGGAGAGTGATTATTTAAGCAGGGGGTTTAACCTGTCTATCTTTTCAGCTTGGATGACAGAGAGGGTCACCTGTCAATCAACGAGAAGAACTGGTGGA
This sequence comes from Cherax quadricarinatus, assembly GCF_026875155.1. Classification (NCBI taxonomy): domain Eukaryota; kingdom Metazoa; phylum Arthropoda; class Malacostraca; order Decapoda; family Parastacidae; genus Cherax; species Cherax quadricarinatus. The sequence goes on along the minus strand of NC_069488.1, from coordinate 23,808,715 downwards.
GATGGGTTTAACGTCCTGAGACTTCCCCTTTTTGGATTTTAATTACCTGTGCACCTGTATGAAATTGCAGGACGTAACCCCTCATAAATTGCAGCGGTAAAGAACCTGCTTTCCTGTCATCGGGATATAATACTCAAGGCTATACTGTGAAGAACTAGCCAGGGGGTCGTAACCAACACCTCGACCCCCCCATCATCAGCAACTGCTACGATTTCAACAACACAGTGTCACCAACACCAGACACCCCTATATATATTTGCGTTGAATTCAGTTATCATTTATATTTTTCATTTTTCTTTTTCTTTAATGTAAGATTAATATTTCATATTTAAGTGTTTATATTTTATATTTTCTATATAATAAAGTGTTTATGTTTGTCTGTTATTATTTCTTTTTCTATTCAAAAATTTTTTCCTTTGAGGAGGAGCCAGTCTTGGTAATACTGTCTGAAGTTGTTTCAGGGCTGAGTAAGCCTTCACAACCAACAATATTAACACCAACAACAATGTTAACACCAACAACAATGTTAACACCAACAATAATGTTGCTGCTATTAACACCAACAACAATGTTAACTCCAACAAAGTTAACACCAACCAAAAATGTTAACACCAAACAATGTTAACAACAACAACAATGTTAACCCCACAACGATGTTAACCAAACAATGTTACACAAACAATGTTTAACAACAAAAACAATGTTAACACAAGAACAATATTAACAGCAACAACATTGTTAACACCATCAGCAATGTTAACTCCAACAATGTTAACACCCAACCACAATGTTACCTGGATTTTTACCTGGAGAGGTTCCGGGGGTCAACGCCCCCGCGGCCCGGTCTGTGACCAGGCCCCCCTGGTGGATCAGAGCCTGATCAACCAGGCTGTTGCTGCTGGCTGCACGCAAACCAACGTACGAGCCACACCCCCGCTGCTCAGGAACCGACTTTAAGGTGCTTGTCCAGGCCAGCTTGAAGACTGCCAGGGGTCTGTTGGTAATTTCCCCCTTATGTAGCTGGGAGGCAGTTGAACAGTCTCGGGCCCCTGACACTTATTGTATGGTCTCTTAACGTGCTAGTGACCCCCTGCTTTTATTGGGGGATGTTTTCATTGTCTGCCAAGTCTTTTTGCTTTCGTAGTGAGTGATTTTCGTGTGCAAGTTCGGTACTGTCCCTCTAGGATTTTCCAGGTGTAAATTTAAACATGTATCTCTCCTGCCTGCATTCCAGGGAATACAGGTTCAGGAACCTCAAGCGCTCCCAGTAATTGAGGTGTTTTATCTCCGTTATGCGCGCCGTGAAGGTTCTCTGTACATTTTCTAGGTCAGCAATTTCACCTGTTAGTGTGCAGCAATATTCCAGCCTAGATAGAACAAGTGACCTGAAGAGTGTCATCATGGGCTTGGCCTCCCTAGTTTTGAAGGTTCTCATTATCCATCCTGTCATTTTTCTAGCAGATGCGATTGATACAATGTTATGGTCCTTGAAGGTGAGATCCTCCGACATAATCACTCCCAGGTCTTTGACGTTGGTGTTTCGCTCTATTTTGTGGCCAGAATTTGTTTTGTACTCTGATGAAGATTTAATTTCCTCATGTTTACCATATCTGAGTAATTGAAATTTCTCATTTGTGAACTTCATATTGTTTCTGGGGAGCCCACTGAAAGATTTGGTTGATGTCCGCCTGGAGCCTTGCAGTGTTAACACAATGTTAACAATAACAACAATGTTAACCCAAGAACAATTTTTAACAGCAACAACATTGTTAACACCAACAACAATGTTAACTCCAACAATGTTAACACCAACAATGTTAACACCAACAATGTTAACACCAACAATGTTGACACCAACAATGTTAACAACAACAACAATGTTAACACAAGAATAGTATTTACAGCAACAACATTGATAACACCAACAACAATGTTACACTAATGATGTTAAACATGAACAATATTAACACCAAGCTAATAATGTTGTGCTGTTTACCACAACAACAATGATAACACCAACAACAGTGTTAACTCCCACAATGTTAACACCAACCACAATGTTAACGCCAACAATGTTAAGACCAACAATGTTAACAACAACAACAAATTAACCACAACAGTGTTAACACCAAACAATGTTACCACCTTCAATGTTAACAACAACGAAAATGTTAACACCAACAATGTTAACACCAACGATGTTGACACCAACAATGTTAACACCAACCAACAATTGTTAACACCAACAACAATGTTAACACCAACAACAATGTTAACACCAACAACAATGTTAACACCAACAACAATGTTAACACCAACAACAATGTTAACACCAACAACAATGTTAACACCAACAATGTTAACACCAACAACAATGTTAACTCAACAACAATGTTAACACCAACAACAATGTTAACACCAACAATGTTAACACCAACAACAATGTTAACACCATCAACAATGTTAACACCAACAACAATGTTAACACCATCAACAATGTTAACACCAACAACAATATTAACACCAACAACAATGCTAACACCAACAAAGTTAACACCAACAATAATGTTAACAACCTCAACAATGTTAACACCAACAACAATGTTAACACCAACAACAATGTTAACACCAACAACAATTTTAACACCATCAACAATGTTAACAACCGCCACAATGTTAACACCAACAGCAATGTTAACACCAACAACAATGTTAACACTAATAACAATGTTAACACCAACAACAATCTTAACACCAACAACAATGTTAACGCCAACAATGTTAACACATCTTTGTTGCACCAACAACAATGTTAACACCAACAACAATGTTATCACCAACAATGTTAACACCAACAATGATGTTAACACCAACAATGTTGAAACTAACAAGTTTGTTACACCAACAACAATTTTAAAACCAACAATGTTAACATTTCAGCAATATTAGCATCTGCAACAATATTAACACCAACAAGATGTTAACACCATCAACACTGTTAACACCAGAAACAACACTGTTAACACCTTCAATGTTAAAAGAAAGTTAATGTAATGATGAACATTTAGAATAATGTTAGGATAAAGATCGTTTTGTCAAATATGTATAGTAACATTGTTAACATTAACATTAATGTTAAGATAATGTTATCATGAGCAGTAACATTATTAACAATAATAACAACTTACCGATCTTGTAGAAGCTCCAGCAAGTTGTCGGAAGTGGTGGTTGTGTCAGCATTATAGTAGTGGTGCCACAGTAGCAGTTGTGTACAGTGGTGGTGGGTGAGGGCAGCCAGCAGGTCAGGCAGGTGAGGCAGGTCACCTGGGTCATCCAGGATGTTAATCTCCACCTTGCAGGAGCTGAGGTGAGGCAGGAGAGCAACGCAGCTTCTCACACGTTCATCACTTACTTCAATTGTTTTTTCAGTATTGAGTAAGTGCGATATTTGTTTGACAATTACTGGAGACATGTTAGTGTTGTCAAGGAGTTCGAGCCACTGGTCGTTGTCTCTCATACCAGACTCTTGTAGGAGTTGAACCACCTCCCGTGCAGGTGTCTCAGGGATCTGGTCTAGTACCAGGTGCAACAGCCCAGCCACATGTATCAAAACATTCTGGTACTTGTTCATGTCTGCCACACCTGACCTGATGCTCTTTTCTAACACTCCCTTGACACTGACAGGTGAGGCAGTTGTAGATGAGGCAGGTGTAGCTGAGGCAGGTGTAGCTGAGGCAGGTGTAGCTGAGCGAGTGAGTGAGCTGAGGCAGGTGTAGCTGAGGCAGGTGTAGCTAAGGCAGGTGTAGCTGAGGCAGGTGTAGCTGAGGCAGGTGTAGCTGAGGCAGGTGTAGCTGAGGCAGGTGCAGCTGAGGCAGGTGTAGCTAAGGCAGGTGTAGCTGAGGCAGGTGTACCTGAGGCAGGTGTAGCTGAGGCAGATGTAAGTGTAGAATACTGTGGGTTATTAAGCATGTTGACAATATAGAGAGCAGCGAAGTAGTCTTGTATACCCTTGTGAGGAGCTGAGTACCGCTCCTTGATCCCCAGCATCGTCCATGTTGGTCTCAAACAAAGGAACGCTGACAACACTTCTTTATAAGGTAAACACAGTTCATCACAGGTAGTTAGCAGTTTATCTACAGTTTCTTCCTCAAGGTTTAACTGATCAACTGAAAGACTTTCTAGCGCTATCTTGTATATTGTTATCAAAACATTGTTAATGTTAACTTTTAATTTCCTGTCATCCATATTCTTTGTATCTTGATGGTTGATCAGTCTGTGTATTAACTTGTGTTTACACAGTTGATGAATATTATAATATAGCTCCGTGTGAGTGACAGATGTTAAGTTTAGCTGGTCAGGCTCTTGGTCCCAGATGTATATCATGAGAATCAAATTCATTGGTAGTCTTAAGTGTTCGTGAAGTCTTTCTAACTTCCTCAACTTTGTTACAAGTTCTTCAGTATTTGTGTTATTCCCTGTTTGTTTGGTTATTTCCTGGTGGTTCAGACGCACGAATTGTTCCACATTTGTCTTAGATATACCATGTAGTGTTGCATGTTGCACAGTATACTCTGCAGGGATTGTTCTCCTAAAGTTCTCAACTTTTTCTGGTCGTGAAGTGCACAGAAAAGCAATATTAGAACAGTACTTAAATTCTTGCAATAGACTCTGGACTAGTGTTCTAGAACTTTCATTGTCTTCATCAAGGCGCCCAATTATAATTAAGATCTTGCAAAGCTTCATCAGTTTCTGAAGAATATCCTTGAATTTTATAGCAACTTCTGGCATCAGTCTGTCCAGGAGTTGCTGGTAGCAGGTCATTGTTGGGTCCCGGCACTGTACCCACAGTAGAAGCTCGTAATTATCTAAGTCACTAATATTACCTTGACCTCCCTGAGTCCATTCATCTATTACTAGTGTCACTAGAGTAGTCTTGCCACTGCCAGCAACACCTTCAACCAATATTATATGTGGGGGAGTAGATGTACCTTGTTGTTGTGAGACACTTCTTGTAGAAGTTGGTACTGCTGTAGTCTGAGCAAGGTTAAGAAGGTGTTGATAACTTATATGTGACCTTGACCCCCACTTTGTCCATGTTTCCCCTCAATATTTTAAAAAGGTTTTTTTGTCTACTTTAAGTTTCAAGCCCACTAGTGAAAAAAGGGACCCCGGGGTTTGACGAAAGCTGATATTTTGGAAGTTTCTTTTTAATTTTTGTCCGACTGTATTAATAAAAGTTTTTGAGCTTTCCCCCACCATAACCAGTATGTTTTCCTCTCCAAGAATCCCATTCTTTAATTGGTCCAGGCCCATCATTAAATCTTTGGGGACCCCCTTTGCTTCATTTCATCCTGGTCTCCCCCCATATTCCTCCAAATGCTTAAGAAACTATTTAAAACTCCCGTAGTTCTCTTTTTATTTTCAAAAATATTTTTAAATCGTAACTGAAAGTTGACCATGAAAAAACATTGTTCCTTTTTTTCTTTATTGCAGTAATTTTGAAAATTTCATTACTTTCCCTTTGGGAAAAACCTTTTTTAATTCTTTGAATGGAGCTCCCATGCTTCCCGGCGATTTTGAGGGCTAAGATACAACAGTGACACATCAAATCTGATCCATCGGGAACTTTGTTAATCATCCCCTTTTTGTTTTTTAAAAGGGTTTTTGATGTTATTTGGAAAAATTTAAATATTTTTTAAAGTAATGTTCCGCGTCATACTGGAGGTTTGTCTGGGGTTTCCCCCGGGAAAAATGTTTAAAACAAGACATTTCTGGCACAAAATCTTAACAGCCTTGACAAGTCTACACCCAAATTAAACACTTGATGTTGCCATAGTGTATTATGCCCACTTGTCCCTGTGATGTTAGGAGCTTGAGGAGACCCAGTTTTGGGTACTTTGTTGCGGGCTGTTACTGAGCTTTTGCTATGCTTTTGGCGGCTGTTACTGATGCTGTTGCTACTGCTGTTGTGCTTTTAAACTTTGTTTGTTACGGGGTTTTGTTGTTGCTGCGCTTTTTCTTTTCAACTGCTGTTTTTGGCTGTTACTGTTCTCCCTACTGTTGCTGCTGCTGTTGCGGGTTTACTGTTGCTATGCTGTTGCGGGCGGGTTTACTGTTGCTGCTGCTTTTTGTTGCTGCGTTTTTGGGTTTTGCTGCTGCCGTTGTTGTTGCTGCTGCTGTTACGGGCTGCTGCTGTGTGTTTTTTGTTGCTGCTGTTTTATTGATGCCTGCTTTGTTGTTGTTGCTGCTGCTTTTTCCTACTGCTGCTACTTTTGTTGATGTTGCTGCTAAAGCTGCTGCTGGTGTTACTTTATTTGCTGCTGTTGTTGTGCTGGTGCTGTTTCTGTTGTGCTGCTGTTGTACTGCTGTTATTTTGACGCTGCTGTTACTTTGCTGCTGCTGTTGTTGTTTTTGCTTTTTTTTTTTACTGTTGCGGCTTTTCCCGGGCTTTTTAAAGTTTTTGCTGTTGCTTTTGCTGCTCTTACTTTTGGGTTGTTGTTGCTGTTGCTTTTGCTGTTAGTGTTGCTTTTTGCTGCTGTGTTATTTTGCTTTTGCGCTGCTGTTAACAGTAGAAGAAGGACTTTTAAACCCTGTCCCCCTTTCTTCTCCCCCAACATCTGAAAAAAATAATATAAAGTTTTATAATTATAAAAAAGTGCAACTGAAACCAAGTGAATTTTAAACAAGTGTCAGACGAAAACCATGTAAAATTATTACAATGTCAGACTGTAACATGTGAAAAATTTTAAACAAATTGTCGAACGGGTAACATGTATAATTTTTACAAGTGCAGCCCTGTAACATTAAAATATTACAAGGGGTTAGACTGTAACATGTATAATATTACAAGTTTTAGACTGTAACATGTAAAAATTTTACAAGTGTCAGACTGAAAACCATGTAAAAAAATTTTACAAGTGTTGGGCCCTGTAACATGTAAAATAAAAACAAGGGGTCAATTTTAAAACTGTATAAAATTCCAAGTGTCAGACTGAACATGTATAATATTACAAGTGTCGGGACCGTAACATGATAATATTACAAGTGAGACTGTAACATTTTATAATATTACAAGTGTCAGCTGAAACATGATAATATTACAAGTGTCAGACTGTAAAAGTTTTAATATTACAAGTTTTCAGACGTAACATGTAAAAATATTAAAAGTGTCAACTTTTAACATTTTAAAATATTACAAGTGTCACCCTTTTAAAAAATGTATAATTTTAAACAAGTGTCAGCCCGTAACATGTAAATTTTCAAGTGTGACTGTAAAATGTATAATATTACAAGTTCAGACGTAACATGTATAATATTACAAGTGTAAGACTGTAAATGTAAAATTTAAAAAACAAGTGTCAGACTGTAACATGTATAATATTAAAAGGGTGTCAGACGTAAAAATGTAAAAATATTAAAAGTGTCAGACTGTAACATGTATAATATTCAAGTGTAGACTGAACATTTTAATTTTAAACAATTTCGGGGACTGTAACGGAAAATAATATTAAAAGTGTCAGACGTAACATTTTATTTTTGGCGGGTTTCCTGCAGGGACACGAAATTTAAATATAGGGGAGAAGTTTTCCATAAAAATGTGAATTTTAATAGTTGTAAAGAAAAATTTTAAAATTTGGGCTAATGTGCTTTGGGGAGGACTGAAAATACTCAAAACTGAAAATTATAAAGAAATTCTGTTAATGTTTATTTTCCAAGGATGTTTTGGGTATGCGGGTAAGGTGCAGTGTAGTCCCCTAACCAAGTGTAAAAATGACAGGGGTTTTGGTGCCTCCCCTTTTGTAGGTGCACTGTAGTGCCTCTAAACACGTCATTGTGTAGAGGCGGCGTCGGAGATGCGTGTTTTTAAAATAAGTTTGTAGTTGTGCACTCTTTTTGGTTTTTCCAATCAAGCCATGGGCTTTTCATATGGCTTCCCTTATGTTCACCCGGGCTCTGACTGGTCGGGGTGTGTGGGGGGAGTAAAGGAAAAAATAAGAAAAAAAGTTGGGAGTTGAGTTGTGGGCCGGGCCACGGGACGAGGCATAGTGGTTATGCCAAGCTGTTGCTTTGTACCCTCATTTGGGCTTTAGGATTTAAGGTTTTTCTTTTATGTTATGTTATGGTGACAAAAATAATATATTTTCCAAATTGGGATTTTTACCTAACCCTTGGTCCCCAAACCCCCTTTAAGTACAAAAAACCATTTTTAGGGCTTTCTGTTTTGTCTGGGATGTCCGGGGTGGCCGGTTTGGGCTTGAGCGTGTGAAAATTTTTTCCTTTTCCCCTTAGCCCAGCCTCAACCCCCAAAGCTATCCCACATTTTTTGGAAACCCAACGTACAATGGTTGAGGCCCCAAACACTGTGCCCACTGCCCCCACTGGGTGAGGCCCCGAAACTGTGTGACTGCAAAATGGGGAGGCAAAAGCACTGTCACTACAGGGGTTTGAGGCAAAAACACTGTGTACTGTACCCCGGGATGAGGCACCACACTGTGTCCTGTACCCCTGGGTGGGGCACCCCCACTGTGTCACTGTACACGGGGTGAGGCACCGCACTGTGTGACGCAAAAATGGGTGGGCCAGCATTTCCCCACTACACTGGGGAGGCACAACATTTTTGTGACGGGTACCTGGATAAAGGCACCACATGTGTCACTGTACACGGGGAGGGCACCCCCCTGTGTCACTTACACGGGGTGGGGACACCACACTGTGTCACGTACACCGGGTGAGGCAGCACAATGTGTCCCCTGTACACGGGGTGAGGCACCTCACTGGCCCCCTCTAAAAGGGTGAGGCACCCACTGTGTCACTGTACACGGGTGAGGCACCGCACTGTGTGAGGGCACACTGGGTGGGGCACAGAAACTGTCACTCACGGGGTTGGGGCACAACACTAGTGATGTACACTGGATGGGGGCACCACCAGTGTCACGTACACTGGGTGGGCACCACACTTTTCCCCGCTGTACGCTGGGTGAGGCCCCCCAAACTGGGGCATGTACCACGGGGGTGAGGCACCGAAACGGGCACTGTACATTGTGGGGGGCCCCCAAAATGTCACGTACATTTTTGTGGGGCCCAACCACACTGTTCACTAAAACAGGGGTCGGGAAAAAAAACCACACTGTGTCATTTTAAACACTGGGTGGGGCCCCCACCTTTTACTATACACTGGGTGAGGTCCACACTGTGCCACGGTACACTGGGTGGGGAAACCAACTACGTCACTGTACAATGGGTTGAGGCCCCAAACCTGTGTCATGTACACTGGGGAAGCACCACACTGTGTCACTTTCACGGGGTGCGGCCCCAACCCCGGGGTCACTTTTCACTGTGTGAAGCACCACCCCTGTGTCCTTTTAAAACTGGGTGAAGCACCACACTGTGCCCACTGTACACTGGGGGGGCATCACACGTCACTTTAAAACAAGATGAGGCACCCCCACTGTGTACTGTACACTTTTTGGGCACCCCACTGTGTCACTGAAACACGGGACAGGAACCCACTGTCACTGTACACTGGGTGGGGCACAACACTGGGGTAAATGTAAACGGGTGAGGTACCACACTGTGTGAGTACACGGGATTAGGCACCACACTTTGGGGAACGTACTTTGGGGAGGAAACCACACTGTGTCACTATACCCCTTGGTGGGGGCACAACACTGCGTCACTGTACACTGGGTGGGCCCCACCCCTTTTTTTCAATGTACACGGGGTGGGGGCCCCACACTGTGTCGCTGTACACTGGGTAGGCACCCCCAACTGTGCCCCCTGTACACCGGGTGAGGCAACAATGTGTCACTGTACACTGGGTGAGGCACCTCACTTTTGTGACTTTTAACTGGGTGGGCACCACACTGTGTCACTGTAACGGGGGGAGGCACCCCCCTGTTTAAATGTACACTGGGGTGAGGCACCACCTGGGGTCACTGTACACGGGGGTGAACACCAAAACCTCTCATTTGTACACCGGGGGGAGCCCCCCACACTGTCACTGTACACTGGGGGGGGGGCACCACACTGTGTCACTGAACACGGGGTAGGCACCGCACTGTCACTGTACATTGTGTGGGGCACCCCTGTAAATTTTCTTTGGTGAGGCAAAAACACTGTATAACTAAACCCGGGGTCAGGAACCAACGGTGTCACTTTACATTTGGGTGAGGCACCACCCCCTTTTAAACAATCCCACGGGGTGAGGCTCCACACTGTCCATTACACTGGGGAGGCACCAACACGTACGTAAAAAACCCTTTTAAACCAAAAATTGGGGCCCCCAAAACACTGTGTCACTGTAAGGGGTGAAGCCCCACACTGTGTAACTGTCACGGGGTTTGCGGCACACGCTGTGTCACTGTACACTGGGGGAAAGCACCACATGTTCACTGTACATTGGGTGAAGAAACCACATGTGTCACTGTACACTGGGGGGAGGCAAAACCCCTGCCCAATACCCCAAGAGAGGAAACCCCACTGTGCCCATGTACCTGTGTAAAGGCACCACCTGTGTCACTGAAACAGGGGGATCAGGAACCCCCCTGTCACTGTACACGGGGTTTAGGCACCAAAATGTGTCACGTACACTGGTGGGGTACCACACTGGGGTGATGTAACTGGATTAGGCACCACACTGTGTGACTGTAAAAATGGGTGAGGCACCAAAAACTGTGTCCCCTGTACACTTGGTGGGGCACAAAAATGCGTCACTTTTACACTGGTGGGGCACCACACTGTTTTAAAAGACATGGGTGGGCACCACACTGGCCCAGTTACACGGATGAGGCACCACACTGTGCCACTGTACACTGGGTGAGGCACGACACTGTTACCCCTACACAGGTGAGGCACCAAACTGTGTCATGTACACGGGATGAGGACCACACTGTTTCAATTTTCCCATGGGGGGCCCAAAACACTGTGCCCCTGTCCACTTGGTGGGGCACAACACTGTGTCACTGTTAAAATGGGTGAGGACCACACGGTGTCACTTTTACATGGGTTTGAAGCACCACACTGTTGGGGAATGTCCCACGGGGTGAGGCGCCCAACTGTGCCCACTGTACACGGGGTTTAAGCACCACACTGTGTGACTGTAAAACCGGGTGAGGAAACCCCCAGTGTCCCCCTGTACCTGGGGGAGGCCCCAACACTGTGTAAACTGTCCCACTGGGTGGGGCACCAAAACTGTGTCACTGATAATTTTTCAAAAAAATTTTTGGGGTTTTTGAAAGACACGTAACAAACATTTATGCCCTTTGATATTTCAAAAAAAAACCCTTACAGAGATAAAAAGGGGACATTATATATAGGCGGAGAGTTTGTGTGAGAAAACGCATGGTGCCCTAAAGTGAGGTGTGAGAAAGGCATGGGGACCGGGAAGTGAGGTGGGGGAGTAATGCATGGTGCCCTGAAGTGGGGTTTGAGTAACGCCTGGTGACCTGAATTCAGTGAGGGGTAAGTAACACATGGTGGGCCGAAGAATGACCTTGTTGGGATGGGTGGCTAACGATGAGATCATGTGACTTTCCCGTGTGTTATTTTGGGGGTGCTTCAGCCTTTTGGCCTTAATATCAAGTATGCTAATGCTTTTCAAAATTTTTTGGTTTCCCGGGGTTAAGTTCTATTTGTCGGGGACGGCGAATTTAAATTGAATTTTTAGGGCCCGTCCGGGGTCCGAGATCTGGTTCGGTGAGAATGAGTTGTTCCTCATTTTCCCGTTCATCAAATGCCCCGTGGAGTCTCTGTGGAGGGCCCCAGGGCCCTTAAAATCGTCTCTGTTTCAAAGGGAAATTCGATGCTCGTTTAGGGGGACCGCAAGACTCTACCCCTTTCGCCTACAAAATTTCTTGGGACAGAATTTCCCCAAAGGGGTGATGTAGGGCGCCTGCTTTAGAAGTTAGAGTTGTGGTGCTGCGTTTTTGCACTGAGGTCTTTGAAAAAGGGTTGGGGGACCTGGAAACGTTTTATGTTACTCATAGGGAAATTTTTTTACCCCCGGGGAGTATTTGTGGCAACTTTTCCCCCCATGGGGCACTATGGATTGCTTTGAAAGGGTGTTCCAGGGGGGTTTGTTTTAGGAAAACTTCTGCCTTTATCTGCCCTTTTCGGATGTAGAAAAATTTGGGGAAATGAAAACTTTTAAAAGGGTTGTGTTATGTAAGTGGGATTCTTCTTCGAGAAAAAAAAGGGCCCGAGATGCGCAAAAGCTCTCAAGAAGAAGGCCCCCAAAAGGAATTCTCTTCCGTGCGGGTGTTCCCTTTGGGTTTTTTTAATGAATATTTATAGTGTTTGCTTACGTGACTTTCTAAACCCCAATTGCAGTGTTTATTTCCAAATTTATGCCCCAAAACTTTTTAAACAGTAAAATTTAAACATGTTTTTAATTTACAAGTTAAAACCCTTTTGTTACAATTGTTCACAGATTGAAAAAACTGTGTTTTTTCCCGTGTGGTGTTGAGAGAGTGTTGTTGGTTTTTAAATAACACGTGTTTCAGTGTGATGTTTTAGAGAATTTTGTTGGGGTAACTAAAAACTGTGTTGAAATGTGTGTTGAGGGGAGTGTTGTTGGTGTAACTAACACTGTGTTGTCAGTGTGGTGTTGAGGGGAGTGTTTTTGGTGTAACTAACATTTTGTTGTCCCGTGTGGTGTTTAGAGATTGTTGTTTTTGGGGTAACTAACACTGTGTTGTCAGTTTGATGTTGAGGGGAGTGTTGTTGGTTTTAATAAAAAGCGTTGACCTTGAATTTCTGCCCCCACCAAAACTGGTTGATCTTTATACTGCCCCCCACCAACCTGTGTTGACCCTTTGGGTCTACCCCACCAAACCCCCTGTGTTGACCGTGATACCCACCACCCCCAACACTGGTTGACCGTGATACCCGCCGCCCCCCAAAACCCGTGTTGACCTTGATACTTCCCCACCCATTGTTGACCTTTTATACTGCCCCACCAAAAACTGTTTTTGACCCTGATACTACCACACCCCAAAACGTGTTGGAAACCCTTTTACTGCCCCCTCAAAAACTTTTCGCGACCTTTATACTGCCCCCCACCAAAACCCGTGTTGCCTTTATCTGCCACCCCCAACACTGTGTTGACCCTTTATACTGCCACCACCAACAATGGGTTGCCGTGTTCCCCCACCAAAAACCCCACTGTGTTGACCTTGAAAATAAAAACAACACTGGTTGACCCTTTATACTCCACCCCCCCAAAAACTGTGGGTTTACCGGATCTACCCCAAAACCAAAAACGTGTTTTACCCTTTATTTTCTACCCCCCACCCCAAAACCTGGTTGACCTTGATACTGCCACCATCAAAAACTGCGTGTCTTGAACTACACCACCAACACTGTGTTAAACCTTTTATACTGCCACCATCAAAAACTGCGTGATCTTGATAATACCAAACCTCAAATGTGTTGCCCTTTATACCAATGTTAACGTACCCCTACAAACACATTTTATCCCAAATAAAAAATTTTAAATACCGGGCAAATAAAATTATCTTAGGTAGAATATTTTACAGACATAAATTTTGTGTTTAAATGTTCAGAGAGATTTTGTTTAAAATACATGTGTATGTTTTGAGGCTTTTGGGTTTTAACCTCCTCAGCTTACACTTAGATCCGGGACGTCCCACAAGTGGGAAACCGCTATATTTTCTTAAAACCTTTCAGCTCCCCGATTACCTAGCAATAAAATTTGGTAAACCCTTTGGAAAATAGCAGATTGTTGTGGTTGGCATTCTGGTGGGGCAAACAATTTTGTGGGAAATTTTGTGAAAAACCCGGGGAAATTTTTATTTTTGTGTCCCAAAAATTTTCCCCGGGTAAAAGATCTCTTGTATTGTACTTGTAGAAATAAACATTTTTTTATTTTATTTTTAGCGTGTCCCGCGTGGGCAGCGTGCCTTTGTTGGTTTCTTTCCCGGGGGTTTTTTTGGTTTTCACGGGCGCTCTTAATGCTAGAAATTTTTTTGTGTCATCAATCCTATACGAAAAAATCCCCCTAGCGCCTGGAACCAATCTTGGGCGGAAAAATTTTTATACTGAGTCAAAAAAGGAGGGAATTTGTGTGCACTACCTAGAAAAGTTTACTGCCAGAGGGGAATCATAGGCCCGTGTCCCGTGTGGAAAAAAAAAAAAATAAAAATTGAACTTTTTTGTTGTCAGAGGAAAAAAAAGTTCCCCGATAACATTGAGGAAACATAGTGTATGTGGGATACTAACCCTGGCTTTCCCCAGTATTTGATGTAAAGGTAAAATGTCATTTGAAAACAGGTGAATTTGTAAATGAAGTGTTTAAACCTATAGAAAAGGGGCCAAAGTCCCAGAAACTTACCCCAGGTCAGCTGTTTTTAAAAAATTTTCCCCGGGGCCGCTAGTGTACTCGCATATATCTAGTGATACCAGTGAAAAAGCGGAAAAAAACCCGTGTTTTAGTAGCAACAACCAGATTATAATGGTACTTATGGAGTGGAAATGACTTTCATTTTGTTTTTTTATTTTTTGAAATTCCAGACGAAAATGTGAATTTTTATAACCTTTAGTTACCAGCGGGCGCAATATACACAACGAGAAGAATTATTTCTTTCAGAAAAAGGTCCTTCCCCCCAAAAAAAGCACCAGTCAACTATTGTGGGTAATATTTGCATTTATTGTGGGGAGACGGAAAAAAAAAAAAAAAAAAAAAAATAGAAAAGGGCCCGATACAGCGATTGATAAACAAGGAGGTCGACCCTTCGTTATTGGGGGAGCTGCCAATATCACCGCTCTTCCAAAAACGCAAGTTTACTTTTGTATCAGTCAAATCACTATTACTCGGGAATAATTTCCAGTAATTCTTCATGTGTTAGCTCAAATCACCGGGCCAGTTTGTTTTAAATAAGTGAAACCCCCTTTTCCCGTGCAGATCGATGGGCTGAACCCTTGATGGTCCCAACCCTTGACTGGCCGAACCCCGGGAAAAAGGTTTCAAAAAGTTTCGTTTTCCTGGAGTTTACCCGGAGGGAGTTTGGGGGTCAAAGCCCCCCCGGGCCCCGGGCGAGGGCCCGGCCTCCTGGTGGGTCAGGCCAGATCAACCAGGCTGTTTTGCTGGTGCAGCCCCCCAACCCCGGGCCCCAGCCCCGGGTTTATTTTCCCGGGAAATGACTTTAGGTGGTTGTCCTGCCAGCTTTTAAAATGCCAGGGGTCTGTTGGTAACCCCCCTTTTGTGTGCTGGGGGGCAGTTGAACAGTTTTTCGGGCCCCCGACATTTTTGTATGGTTTTCTTAACGTGCTAGTGACACCCCTGCTTTTCATTGGGGGGATGGTTTCTCGTCTGCCAAGTCTTTTGCTTTCGTAAAGAGTGATTTTTGTGTGCCCAAATTCGGTACTAGTCCCCCTAGTATTTTCCCGGGGTATATAATAAAAGGGGATCTCTTTCCCGGCCCGCATTCCCGGGAAAAACAGGTTCAGGAAACCCCAAAAGTCCCAAATAATTTAGGGGTTTTAAACTTGTTTTGCGCGCCGGAAGGTTCTCGTTTGGGCAAAAAAAGCAGACTGTAAACGGATGGGGTTGTAGGCGCCCTTTTTTTAAACACAAACATTTAAAAAACAGGAACGTGGGCGTTATGGCTGGGCCCAAATACAAAAAGAGTTAGAAAAAAGAAATACAAATAGCTAAAAGGCTTCATTTAAGGTTATTAATATAAATTTTTCAAGAGGGGTTTCTTTGTAGAATTGCAGTAAATCAACCATTCAAATCATTTTGAAAACTGTGTGTAGTCTGTGGTCAGTCAAAAAAAACGGGCTTTTCCCCATGGGTAAATTTTCATTTTTGGGGGAAATTGGTGTCACGCCCCTTGTGGAGATATTCCCCAAAAAGTACAAGCAGTATTAAAAAAAGAGAAGTGTTTTTTGGGTATGCCCCCAAAAGAGGAAAATCTGTGGACTAAAATCCAAAAGGGTTTTTAAAAAAAGGAAACATCAAAGCTGCTTTTTTTATGGAAAAATGGAAACTTTTTACTCAGATGGGAAAAAATAAAAAGTCTGGGGTGAATGGTATCCCCTTGATACTGGCCCTGGGAGCAAAACTGTAAGGGGGGAGGTGATGTCCTGGTAGTCAGTAAAGTGGGGCGTAGTGCTGTCCTGGGAGACAGTAATGGGGGAAGCTGGGGGGTGCTGTTCCCCGGGAGACAGAAAAAAATGAAGCTGGGGATTTCTGTCCCGGGAGACAGTAATGGGGAATGGAGATTTTTTCCCGGGTTTGGGCGGGATTATACGCAGGAAGGGAAAAAATATAAAATGACCTCACAAGGGGGCAGGGGCCATGTAGGGAAAGAAATGTAGTCAAAGATAAGGAAAAAAACCAATATTTCAAAAATAAAATTACCCCAGGAAAAATCAAACAAAAGGGGCTCCAATAGGGAATAGTGAGGATAAAATTTTCCAAAAAAAAACTGGGGGGAGCTCCCTTTTTGGTGCTTTGGGAGGGTAAAATAAGGGCAGGGAAACATGCACCAACAGGAATCCCCGTCACCCGAAACCCAAGCCCGCCGGGAAACCAAGCCTGTGCCCCATAAAAAAAGCATTGGTATCTGCTGGCATGGGAAAACGGAAAAACAGATGGGACATGCCCAAATATGCCCCCCCTAGAAAATGCCATGCCCAAAGACAACCGGAAAATGCAAAAAATCCCTTCCCCGTTAAAATTTTTTACCCTGAAAATGTTTTTTTTTCCTCTTCAGTACAAGGGAAAAACTGTGCTTTAACTTTTAAATTTCCAGGCATACCATCTAAAGGGGGGCAAAAAAATACAAAAAAATCCAGGCCCCTGGGAAAAAACCCGGGTTTGCCCCCAGCCAAATCAAGAGGGAGAGGTTTTTTTAGTGCCCGGAAGGAAAAAAACTGGCAGGAAAAGGGAGAAATGTACACCAAATTTCCCGTTAAATTTCCCGGAGTGGAAAACCCCCGTCCCATGGCCTCCACTCCCAAAAAACAGATTTCAGATACTAATGCCGGAAAAAAAATCCCCCCCCGTACCAAAAAATACCACCATCCCCATAACATTCTTCTTTGCAAATATACAGGGTCTAAAGCCAGCAACAAACAAAAAAATACTTTCATCCGTGGACTGTTTGCAGAGGCAAAAGCAATGTTCGTGGCTTTCACTGAGACCCACATAAAGGATCACTTGGACAACGAAATATGGATCCCAGGTTACAACCTATACAGATGTGACAAAGTGAACAGGCAAAAGGGGGGGGTTGGCCTGTACATTGCAGAGTCACTTGTTTGCACAGAACTGCTTAATGCCTCAAATGACGTAGTGGAAGTTTTAGCAGTAAAGGTCGAGAACCAAAACCTAGTCATTGTGGTAGTCTACAAGCCTCTGGATGCAACATCCCAGCAATTCCAGGAACAGCTGTTAAAAATTGACCACTGTCTGGAAAATCTTCCAGCTCCTGCACCCAACATCTTGCTCCTGGGGGATTTCAACTTAAGGCACCTAAAATGGAGGAATATAGCAAATAATATTGTTGCAGTAATAACACCAGGAGGCAGCTCTGATGAAAACTCACACTCACACGAGCTTTTAAATCTCTGCACAAAATTCAATTTAAACCAGCAAATAATAGAGCCTACTAGACTGGAGAATACACTAGACCTCATCTTCACTAACAATGATGATCTGATAAGAAATGTCACCATATCAAAAACAATATACTCAGATCACAACATAATTGAGGTTCAGACATGTATGCGTGGAGCCCCAGACCGACAAAATGAGACTAGTCACGAGGGAGCATTCACCAAATTCAACTTCAATAACAAAAACATAAAGTGGGACCAAGTAAACCAAGTCCTAACCGATATAAGCTGGGAAGATATACTAAGCAACACAGACCCAAAACTTATGCCTAGAACATATTAACTCGGTGGCACTCGATGTATGCACAAGGCTTATTCCTCTAAGAAAAAGGAGGAGTAGATGTAAAATAGAAAGAGACAGGCGCTCCCTTTACAGGCGACGGAAAAGAATAACAGAGCGGCTAAAAGAGGTCAATATATCTGAAAATGCGCAGGGAGACACTGGTCAGAGAAATAGCAAGCATTGAACTTAAGCTAAAAGAATCCTTTAGGAGTCAGGAATCGCGGGAAGAACTAAAAGCCATAAATGAAATCGAAAGAAACCCAAAGTATTTCTTCTCCTATGCCAAATCAAATCGAGAACAACGTCCAGTATTGGGCCCCTACTTAAACAAGATGGGTCCTACACAGATGACAGCAAGGAAATGAGTGAGCTACTCAAGTCCCAATATGACTCAGTTTTTAGCAAGCCGCTAACCAGACTGAGAGTCGAAGATCAAAATGAATTTTTTATGAGAGAGCACAAAATTTGATTAACACAAGCCTATCCGATGTTATCCTGACGCCAAATGACTTCGAACAGGCGATAAATGACATGCCCATGCACTCTGCCCCAGGGCCAGACTCATGGAACTCTGTGTTCATCAAGAACTGCAAGAAGCCCCTATCACGAGCCTTTTCCATCCTATGGAGAGGGAGCATGGACACGGGGGTCGTCCCTCAGTTACTAAAAACAACAGACATAAGCCCCACTCCACAAAGGGGGTAGTAAAGCAACAGCAAAGAACTACAGACCAATAGCACTAACATCCCATATCATAAAAATCTTTGAAAGGGTCCTAAGAAGCAAGATCACCACCCATCTAGAAACCCATCAGTTACACAACCCAGGGCAACATGGGTTTAGAACAGGTCGCTCCTGTCTGTCTCAACTACTGGATCACTACGACAAGGTCCTAAATGCACTAGAAGACAAAAAGAATGCAGATGTAATATATACAGACTTTGCAAAAGCCTTCGACAAGTGTGACCATGGCGTAATAGCGCACAAAATGCGCGCTAAAGGAATAACAGGAAAAGTCGGTCGATGGATCTATAATTTCCTCACTAACAGAACACAGAGAGTAGTCGTCAACAGAGTAAAGTCCGAGGCAGCTACGGTGAAAAGCTCTGTTCCACAAGGCACAGTACTCGCTCCCATCTTGTTCCTCATCCTCATATCCGACATAGACAAGGATGTCAGACACAGCACTGTGTCTTCCTTTGCAGATGACACCCGAATCTGCATGACAGTGTCTTCCATTGCAGACACTGCAAGGCTCCAGGCGGACATCAACCAAATCTTTCAGTGGGCTGCAGAAAACAATATGAAGTTCGACGATGAGAAATTTCAATTACTCAGATATGGTAAACATGAGGAAATTAAATCTTCATCAGAGTACAAAACAAATTCTGGCTACAAAATAGAGCGAAACACCAACGTCAAAGACCTGGGAGTGATTATGTCGGAGGATCTCACCTTCAAGGACCATAACATTGTATCAATCGCATCTGCTAGAAAAATGACAGGATGGATAATGAGAACCTTCAAAACTAGGGAGGCCAAGCCCATGATGACACTCTTCAGGTCACTTGTTCTATCTAGGCTGGAATATTGCTTCACTCTAACAGCACCTTTCAAGGCAGGTGAAATTGCCGACCTAGAAAATGTACAGAGAACTTTCACGGCGCGCATAACGGAGATAAAACACCTCAATTACTGGGAGCGCTTGAGGTTTCTAAACCTGTATTCCCTGGAACGCAGGAGGGAGAGATACATGATTATATACACCTGGAAAATCCTAGAGGGACTAGTACCGAACTTGCACACGAAAATCACTCACTACGAAAGCGAAAGACTTGGCAGACGATGCACCATCCCCCCAATGAAAAGCAGGGGTGTCACTAGCACGTTAAGAGACCATACAATAAGTGTCAGGGGCCCGAGACTGTTCAACTGCCTCCCAGCACACATAAGGGGGATTACCAACAGACCCCTGGCAGTCTTCAAGCTGGCACTGGACAAGCACCTTAAGTCTGTTCCTGATCAGCCGGGCTGTGGCTCGTACGTTGGTTTGCGTGCAGCCAGCAGCAACAGCCTGGTTGATCAGGCGCTGATCCACCAGGAGGCCTGGTCACAGACCGGGCCGCGGGGGCGTTGACCCCCGAAACTCTCTCCAGGTAAACTCCAGGTATTACCATAATTATTTGTACTAATATCACTATCTCAGTTCACAGGACGTACACATATAACTGAGGCTGCACCAGAGCTCAGTGTGAAGACAACATGGGAGAACACCTAACAACAGAACACCAGTGTTCAGTGTGAAGACAACATGGTAGAACACCTAACAACAGAACACCAGTGTTCAGTGTGAAGACAACATGGTAGAACACCTAACAACAGAACACCAGTGCTCAGTGTGATTGCAACATGGTAGAACACCTAACAACAGAACACCAGTGCTCAATGTGAAGACAACATGGTAGAACACCTAACAGAACACCAGTGCTCAGTGTGAAGACAACAGGTGTTACAAAAAATGCGATTCTAAAAGCTTAGAGATCTCCAGTGAATACTAGAAAGGACTGCCCTTCTAGCATCCAGCCTGTTACTGGGTTTTCATAACAAGTAGTCAGTATCCTTGTCCAATTATCCATTATAATTCAGTATGATTCAGTAGTGCATCAGAATTACAACTGGTAGGCTACTAACTAGATAAATTAAAATTTGATAAATTTATAAAGTATCGTCTAGAGGTATATCATCAAATTAAATTAAATTAATCACAATCAAAATAATATTAATCACTTCTCTCGTGTGCAATAGTATTGTGCTGTAGGCATATATCACATTTATAAGTCTCAAGTACCGTCTGGTACATTAACATTTAATAAGATATTACAAATATGTACAAGTTTGTGTGTATGTGTGTAAGTGCTCTAAGTAGTTCACTATGTCTCACGACTCGACTAGACTTAAACAAGTGACTGACAAAGTCCACAAATAAACTAACTTCTTGACCAACTGGCAATCAGAACAGTCTGCTTGAACAATAAAAACGACTGATAAGCCTAACAGCAATATAACAAGCAACTGCGACATAGAACCAGGAACAAGGACATAACATAATGACACTAAGTAGGGACCATCTGCAGATCCTCCACAAAAGTCACAAAACTCCCATACTACTGAATCTACGTTCAGCATAAGAGAATCCCCGACTGTGATAATACACAGATACAAGTACAAGTTAGGTCAGAAGCTACAGCTCAGGACCTGAATTGCTCAGAGTGTCTATGCAACACACAACCTCAGTACAACGTCGAAAATCACTAAGTCTATACAATGTTCTGTGAACAGAGTCTCCAGAACTAACAACAATAATTATGAGACAGAGACGATCTTCCAACAAGGGCCAATAAGGGAGAGTTAGGCACTTGTCAGGAATATGTCCAACCACAAAGAGAGTCTAGACAAGACTGAATACTTCAGGTGAGGCGTGAACACCCCCCCTCCTCGATCACGTGATAGCTCCGTGGACAGTTACTGACTAGCAACAGAAGCCGGCAGGGAAACGAGCAAAGAGCAATAATTACAGTAATTAGACAATCAAGACTTGAACTGAGCACATAATATGTTACATCCTACCTAACAACATAACTAAGTCAAATAATATAAAGCAATACATTTACGATTTAGCTATTATCGCAAATATAAACAATATAAAATTGTATGAAAAAGTAATAATCATATATTATTTTTTTTTATCACACTGGCCGATTCCCACCAAGGCAAGGTGGCCCGAAAAAGAAAAACTTTCACCATCATTCACTCCATCACTGTCTTGCCAGACGGGTGCTTTACACTATAGTTTTTAAACTGCAACATTAACACCCCTCCTTCAGAGTGCAGGCACTGTACTTCCCATCTAATATATACATATTAGTCATTACAACCCATCCAGGGGTTGCAACACCCCCCCAACACGACAAACGGTCGCACTAGGAGTTGCATTAATGTCTTTCACATTACTGATTACTCAGGTTACATTACTAACAGTTTAATATGAAAAAAATAATGAGAGTCAATCTTGTGCCAAGCACTTCTATAATGTCAGTGTCTATACACTAGTTATGCCCCTAGTACTAGGGCAGTACACAGTATCGTATCTCTGCATACTCATGGTTATGTACATCAGTGTAGAGACAGGATAGCGTAGACAAGCATGACACGTTGAGGCTCGATCATAGTAGTGGATATGAACAATAGTCTTGTGCTATAGACAGGAGACAGCATTCCTCTCTTAAGTAGTGGTTGTGGAATGTTATACAGTATAGACATCTGAGTATTAAACAGCTTAAGGTGTGTAGTGAGGGGGTCTGCAGCAGGACAGTGTTCCGTCCCGCAGTACATCGCCCACACCACACTATCCACTCATCACTCAGCTTCTGTCTCCAACTCACACACATATCATCACTACTGTGAATATATAAATAGATTAATTAGACATGAGGATATATAGTTAATATGGGCTGGAGGGATTAAGTTTACTGAATTTGACATAGCAAGTAACAAAAGGTATTTGGGCATAAAATTACTTTAATTTTAAATGGGGAAGTGCCCAAATACACGTCAAAATGTTCAAAGGACATCACAAGAGCTAGAGCCTCTTTCTCAATAGTGCAATAATTTTTCTGGTGTTGTTTAAGCTTAGATGAATAGTAACATATAGGATGGAGAATGTCAGTGGATGTTGACTGTTGTAGCAGCACAGCTCCCACTGCATAACCACTCACACCTATATGTAAAAAGAAGGGAAGATTGAAATTAGGACTCTTCAACACTGGAGCAGTGGAAAGCAGATGCTTTAACCTTTTGAACAAATCTGAACAATCACTAGTCCAGATGAACTCAACTTTGCTACTAGTGAACATAGTGAGAGGTGTAGGTGGAGGTGTGTGAGCTGGCTTGCCTGTCACTTGACACACGTGGCAACGTCACACATGATCAGCTACTGTTTCCTTCATTTTGGCCAAGTAAAATGTTTTGCCTTTACTGATGTCTTCTT
>NC_069488.1:23763939-23783939 GCF_026875155.1 Cherax quadricarinatus | reverse complement strand
CTACTACTACTATACACCACTACTACTACTATACTACTACTACTACTACTACTACTACTACTACTACTACTACTACTACCACATACTACTACTACTACTACCACTACTACTACTACTACTATTACTCTATTACTATACTACTATATACTACCACCACTACTACTACTACTACTATACTTACTACTACACATACTACTCTACTTACTACTACCACCACTACCTCTTCCTGCCTATATATAGCCGTCCTGCTCCACTTCTGGTTAGTGTGACTTTGTAAATAGTCCAAGTCGGACCGAAAAGTCGTTGTAAGCTCCTGTCTTCTATGTGCGGGTTATTTGTGTATTGCAGGTACTTGCATGCCGTAATGTTAATACTGTAGCTACCTGTATACTGTAAAGCTAATACTTTATTGTTAATAATGTAGCGACTTCTATACTGTAATGTTAATACTGTAGCTTCCTTTATACTTCAATGTTAATACTGTAGCTTACAGAACACTGTAATGTTAATTCTGTGAATGCCTGTATAATGTAATATTAATACTGTAGCTCCCTGTATACAGTAATGTTAATACTGTAGCTGCCTGTATACTTTAATGTTAATACTGTAGCTGCCTGTATACTTTAATGTTAATACTGTAGCTGCCTGTATACTTTAATGTTAATACTGTAGCTGCCTGTATACTTTAATGTTAATACTGTAAACGGGCCCGTTACTTTTTTTTAATTTACTGTAGCGCCGTATACTTTTAAAGTTAATATGTAAACCCGGGCCCATATTAAATTTTAAAGTTAATTTCGTAAACTGCCTGTAACCCTTTTAAAGTTAATACTTAGCTGCCCGTATAAATTTAATGTTAAATTTCTGAACCCACCCGTATACAAATGTTAATTTCGTAGCTAACCCGTATACCGTAATGTTAATTAAATGCTACCTGTACATTGGGAAAGGGTTTAAAAGAAAAACCTGTATCTGTAATGTTAATAAATTTTTGTGGCCCCTTTGGGAATGTTAATTTTTCAGCTTTTTGGGATAATTTGGATTATTAATACTGCGCTACCTGTATAGTGTAAAGTTTGCACTGTAAACTACTTTTATAAATGTAATGTTAAAAATGTACTTTCCCGTAAAACGTAATGTTTAAAAATGAATGTACAAAACC
The DNA here is from genome assembly GCF_026875155.1 of Cherax quadricarinatus. NCBI lineage: Eukaryota > Metazoa > Arthropoda > Malacostraca > Decapoda > Parastacidae > Cherax > Cherax quadricarinatus. The sequence goes on along the minus strand of NC_069488.1, from coordinate 23,782,777 downwards.
CCCTTTATATTTAACCCTTTAGGAAAAACTCTTTTTTCAAAGTTAAAATTTTTTCAATGTTAAATTTTAATTTTTATATTAACAAACAGTTTAAAAAATTTTCCCCCTTATATAAGCTTTTTCAGGGGGTACCTTTCCCCCCCCCAAAAAATTTTTTTTTTTTAAATTAACCCCGTGTTCGTTCCAAAAATTTTAAAATTTTAAAAATACAGTTCCTCCCTTTAAAATTACAGTGTACAGTCCCTAAATTAAAAATTAAGTGTACAGTTTCCTACAATTAAAAATAAATGTACAGTCTCCTTTCTTTAAAATTAAAAGTGTTCATCTCCTACATTAACATTACAATGTACAGTCTCCTACATTAACATTACGTGTACAGTCTCCCACAATTTAAAATTTCAGTGACAAATCCCCCTTACCCTTAACTTCAGTGTACGTCCCTACCTTTAACCCTTTAAAAAATGTACTCTCCACATTAACATTAATTTAAAAAGGGTTTTTTCTTTTTTTTAAACACTCCCGTTTACGGCGCTACAGTTTTTAACAAAAACATATAAAAGGTAGCTTCAGTATTAACATTACAGTATAACAGGACTACAGTATTAACATTACAAATTTAAGGGGACTACAATTTAACATTTTCATATACAGGTTTTGGTTTCAGTATTTAAAATTTACAGTATACAAGGGAGCTACGTATTAACATTTCAGTATAAGGTAGTTAAAAAGGGGTTTTTTCAATTTTTTTATTCAAAGGGGTACCCGTATTAACAAATTTCAGGATAAAAGGGGAGCTACAGTATTAACATTTTCAGAAAACAGGGAGCCCACAGTATTAAATTACGTATACCCGGGAGCTACCCTTTAAAAATTACAGTATCAGGGACTACAGTTTTAAATTACAGTTTACAGGAAACGTCGTTTAAAAAACATTTTCAGTTTTTAAAAAGGCAGCACAGATTTAAAAAAAAATTAAAGTATAAGGGCTACAGTATTAACATTAAATAACAGGGCTCAGTATTAACATTTCAGTATACAGGTAAACCCAGTTTTAAAAAATTCAGTATCAGGTAGCTTCAGTTTTTTAAAATTCGTATAAAAGGTAGCTCAGTATTAACAAACCGGGATAAAGGTTTGCCCACGTTTAACTTACCGTTTTAAAGGTACTTTCAGAAATTTAAAAATTACCCGTATACAGGCCCGCAAAAAGTATTAACTTAAAAGTATAAGGCAGCTTTAATTTTTAATGTAGGGAAAGGAAAAATGTACACTGAATGTTAAAATAGATGGAGATGTACACTGTAATGTTAAAAAATAGAAGGAGGGTGAAAACCCGTAATGTTTAAAATTTTAAGGTGACTGTTACACTGTAATGTTAAAATTTGAAGGAGACGACAAAAATAAAGTTAATATAGAAAGGTTTAAATGGTTTCACTGTAAAGTTTTAAAATAGAAGGTGACTGTACACTGTAAATTAAATTTTAGGGGACTGTTTTCACTGTAAAGTTAAAAATTTGGGGACGTACCTGAAAAGTTAATTTTTTTTTTTAAAAAAGGAACTGGACACTGAAATGTTAATATTTTGAAGGAGACTGTACACTGTAATTTTTAATATAGAAGGTGACTGTCCCCTGTAAATGTTAATTAGAAAGTGTACACTGTAATGGGTTTAAAATAGATGGAGACTGTAAAATGTTAAAGATTATAGAAGGAGGGCTGTACCTGTAATTTTATATAGAAGGGAAGGGCCCGTATTTCTGTAAAAGTTAATATAGAAAGGGACTGTACCCCGTAAAATTTTAAATAGAAGGAGATGTACCCTGTAAAAGTTAATATTTAAAAATGGGCTGTACCTGTAATGTTAAATTTTAGAAGGTTGGGTGTAACCCGTAATGTTAAATAGAAGGTGCTGTACACGTAAAGTTAAATAGAAGGAGACTGTAACTGTAATGTTAATTTTAGAAGGGACTGTACACTGTAAAAGTTTTTAAAATAGAAGGGACCCGTAAATGTAATGTTTTAAAATAAAGGGGAAATGTACACTGTAATGGTTTAATTTTTAGAAAGGGGACTGTCACTGTAAAAGTTTAAAATAGAAGGGGAAATGTCACTGTAATTTTTAATTTAGAAGGTGACTGAATGTAAAAATTTTAAATAGAAAGGGGACTGTAACTGGGAAAAATTTAAAAAAGAAGGAATGTACACTGTAATGTTAAAATAGAAGGAGGGGGGTACACTGAAAGTTTAATATTTGAAAGGGGAAGACATGTAATGTTAAAATAAAGGGGGGGCGTACACTGTAATGTTTAAAATAGGAGAAAGTTTCACTGAAAAGTTAATATAGAAGGAGACTGTTTCATCTAATGTTAAAAAAAGAAGGTGACTGTAAACTGTAATGTTTTTATAGAAGGGGACTTTAAATGTAAAGGGTTAAAATAGGGGACTGTACACTGTAAAAGTTAATTAGAAAAGGGGATTACCCCGTAATTTAATAAAGGAGACTGGGACAAATGGGAAAGTTTAAAATAAAAGGGGGGGTGTACACATGGAAATGTTAATACGAAGGAGATGGGACATGAAATGTTAATATAGAAGGGGACTGACAATGTAATTTTTAAAAGGGGGAGACTGTACCTGAAAAGTTAAAAAAGGAGACGTTTCATGTAATGTTAATATAGAAAGGGGACGTACACGAAAAATTAATATGGAGATGTACACTGAAAAGTTAAAAAAGAAGGAGCCGTAACTTTAAATGTTTATAGAGGAGACTGTACACTGTAAAGGGTTTAAAAAGAAGGGTGTCCCCTGTAATGTTAATAAAGGAGGGCTGACACTAAAGTTAAAATAGAAGGAACTGTACCAACCGAAATGTTTTAAAAAGAAGGAGGGCTGTACAAGTAAAATTTTTTATAGAAAGACGTACACTGTAATGTTAATATAGAAGGGGGACTGACACTGTAATGTTAATATTTGGGGACCTTTTAAAAGGGGAAAAGTTTAAAAAGAAGGTGAATTTTCATGAAATGTTAATTAGAAGGGGAAGTTTCCCCTGAAATGTTTAAAAAGAAGGTTACTGTCCCTTTTTTGTTAATATAGGAGACTGTACACTGAAAGTTAATATAGAAAAGGGATTTACCCCTGAAATGTTTTAAAAAAGAAAAAAGACTTACAAATGAAATGTTTTAAAATAGAAGGAGATTTACACGAAATGTTAATATAGAAGGTGACCCGTAAAACTGAAATTTTTAATATAGGGAAAGGGGACTTTCCTGTAATGTTAATATAGAAAAGGGGACCCCGTTTCACTGTAATGTTTAATTTTGGAGACGTACACGGGAATGTTAATATAGGAGGGCATACACTGAAAAGTTAATATATTAGGAGGCGTACACTGTAATGTTAATATAGAAAGGGGACCTTTTAAATGAATGTTTAATAAAAGGGATGTACACTGTAAAAATTTTAAAATAGGAGATGTACACTGAAATGTTAATATAGAAGGGAGACTGTAAAACGAAATTTAATTTTAGAAGGAGACTGTTTCACTGTAATGTTAATTTTAGAAAGGGCTGTACACTGTAATGTTTAAATAGGGGACGGACACTGTATGTTAAAATGACGGAGACTGTAACACTTTTAATGTTAATATAGGAGAAATGTTAAATGAAAAAGTTAAAATAGAAGGAGACTGTAACCCTGGGAAAGTTAATTAGGAATTTTACACTGAAATGTTAATTAGAAGGAGATGTACACTGAAATGTTAAATAGAAAGGGGACTGGGACAAATTTTAATGTTAATATAGGAGACTGTACACTGAAATGTTTTAAAATAGAAGGGACTGTACCCCTGAAATGTTAAAAATAGAAGGGACGTACACTGTAAAGTTTAATTTTTAAAAAAGGGGGGGCTGTACAGGGAAGTTAATGTGAAGGGACTGTAATGTAATGTTAAAATAGGAGACTGTACACTGAAATCTTAATATAGAAGGAGATTTTACAACTGAAATGTTAATATAAAGGAGATTACACGTAAAAGTTAATATAAAGGGATGTCCCTTTTAATTTTAATATAAAGGGAAAATGTACACGTAATGGTTTAAAATAGAAGGGGACGTACATGTAATGTTTAAAAAAAGGAGACTGTACCTGTAAAAAGGGTTTAAAATTGAAGGGGGGACTGGGACATGTAAGTTAAAAAAGAAGGGACGTTTAAGTAAAATTTTAAAATGGGGGACTGTACCTGTAAAAGTTAAAATGGGAAAGGGATGGACACTGTAATGTTAAAAAAAAAAGGGGCCCGTAAACTTAATGTTTTAATATAGAAGGAGCTGTACACTGTAATGTTAATAAGAAAAGGGGGGGGCCCCAGGGATTTTTAATATAGAAGGAGGGGTGTAACCGTAATGAAAAAAAGGAGAGTAAAGTAATGTTAATAAGAAGGTGATGGCATGTAATTTTAAAATAGAAGGAGACCCGACACTGTAATGTTAACATAGAAAGGGGAAATGTACATGTTTTAAGGGTTTAAAATTTGAAGGAGAAAAGTGACGTAAAAGTTAAAAATTTGAAGGAGAAATGTACAAGTAATGTTAAATAGAAGGGGATGTGCACGTAATGTTTAAAAAAGGGGGAACTGTACAAATGTAAAAGTTAACATAGAAGGAGACTGTCATTTTAATGTTAACATAGAAGGAACTGTTTCACTTTTAATGTTAATATAGAAGGTGTGGGACACTGTAATGTTAATATAGAAGGAGATGTCTTTAAAAATTTTATTTAAATGATGTCCCGTCCTTTGTAAAATTAAAATAAATAAGTTAAACAATTTTTAATATGTTAAATAAAGAAAAAAAGATGTTTTTCTTACTAAATGTAATAAAAATTTAAAAAATAAAGTAAAAATAAATAATAAACCCTTTTTATTTTTTAAGAAAAAATTTTTAAAATTTTTGGAACCGAATTGGGCCCGAGACACAAAAATGTAAAAATGTTTAAATGTACCCGTTGTCAATTTTTAGACAAGTGTACCGAGACAGCAAATGTAAAATGTTAAGTGAAAAGAAATACAATGTAAGAAAAGTGTACCCGAGGGCAAACAAGGTGTACAATGTTAAGTTTTACAGTATTTCAATTGGATAGACAAAGGTTTCCGAGAAGCAAGTGTACAATTTAAGTTTACAGTAAAAACAGTGTATAGACAAATGTAACCGAGACAAACAAAATGTACAATATTAAGTGTACGTAAAAATTTTAGAAAAATGTACCCGAGACAGCAAATGTACAATTTTTAAATTACAGTTGTACAATGTAAAAAACAAGTGTACCCAAAACAGCAAAATGTCAATGGGTTTAAATGTAAGTATACAATGTATAACCCCGTGTCCAGAGACAGCAAGTGTTAAAAATTAATTTTACCCGTTTGTACAAATGTTTAAAACAAGGTACCAGAAAACAGCCCAAATGTACAATATTAAGTGGGAAGTAGAACCCAAATAAAAGACAAGTGTACCAAGACAGCAAGTGTTAAAAATTAAGTTTTACGTAAACCCAAAGTATAGACAAGGACAAGAGACAAAAAGTGTAAATAATAATTTTAAATAGTACAAAGGGATTAAAACAAGTGTACAGAGACAACAAGTGAAATTTTTAAGGGGGACAGTTACAAGTATAACAAGGTAAAAAGAGACAAGGTACAGTAATAAGTGTACAGAAAACAGTGTGGGAGAAAAATTTTACAGAGACCGCAAGTGTACAATTTAAAAAGTTTAAAGTAGACAATTTTAGACAAGTGTACCGAGACAACCCAAATGTACAAAATTAAGTGTACAGTTGTAAAAATGTATAGGCCAAAGGGACAAAGGACAAGTGTACAGTAAAATGTACAGTAAAAAAGTGGTAGACAAGTGTAACCCGAGACAGCAAATGTACAAAAATAAGTGTACAGTGTACAATGTATAAAACAAATGTAAGAAACCCAAAAGGGACAAAATTTAAATGTTAACAGGTAAAAGAAAAGGCCAAAAAGGGACAAGAACAAGTGTTTCATAATAAGTGTACGTAATACAGTGGTAGCAAAGGGGTTTTCCAGAGGAAAAGCAAGTGTCAAAAAAAAGTGTTTCGTATTTCATATATAGAAAGTGTACCAGAGACAAAAAAGTGTTCAAAAATAATTTTACAGTTTGTCCAAAAATATTGACAAGTGTACCGAGACAACAAGTGTTTCAATAATAAATGTACAGTAGTACAATAAATAGACAAGTGTACCGAGACACAAATTTTCAATTTTTAAGGGGTAAAGTAGTACAGTGGGGTAGACAAGTGTACCAGAGACAACAAGTGTACAATATTAAATGTAAAAAATAGTTTTAAAAATATATAGACAAGTGTACCAGAGACAAAAAGTGTACAATAATTGTTAAGTAATAAATTTAGACAAAATGTAACCCGAGACAGCAAAATGTACAATATTAAATTTTAAAAGTAGTACAAGGGGTAGACAAGTGTAAACCCGAGGCAGCAAATGTACCAAAATTTTTGTGTACCCGTGTACAGTTTGTAGACAAATGTACCAGAAACAGCAAGTGTACAATTTAAAATGTACAGTAGTAAAAATGTATAGCAAATTTTACCCGAGACAGCAAATGTAAAATAAAAAGTGTACAGTAGTACAATGTATAGGGCAAGTGTACCCGAGACCCGCAAGTGTAAATATTAAATGTACATAGAACAAAGTTTTAGACAATTTTTCCAAACCGCAAGGTACAATATTAAATGTAAGTATACAAAATTTTAGGCAATGTACCAAAAGGGGACAGAAGTGTACCAAAAAAAAGTTACAGTATACAGGTGTAGACAAAATTTTACCGAGACAGCAAGTGTACAATTTTTAATGTCCCGTAGAAAAGAGTGCGGGCAATGTACCCGAGGGGAAACAAGTGTTCAATATTAAGTGTACCTAGTAAGTTTGTAGAACCCAAATGTACCCCCGGGCAGCAAGGGTTTCAATTAAGTTTCCAAATAGTTTCAGAGGGTAGACAAGTGTACCAGAGGCAGCAAGTTTTACAATATTAATTTTACAGTAACAGAGGTAGACAGTGTACCAGAAAACAGCAATTTTACAATATTAAGGTACCGTAGACAGAGGTAGAAATTTTTAACCCGAGACAAAAGTGACCCCCAATTTGTTTTAAAAGTAGTTTCCCAAAGTTAGAAAGGGTACCCGAGACCGCAAGTGTCCCAAAAATTAAGTGTACAGAAAAAAAAGGTTAAAAAGTTACCCGAGAACCCAAAAATTTCCCTATTAATAAAAGTAGTTTTTCCCCAAGTAAAGCCCCAATTACCAGGACAACAAGTTTTAAATAAATTTTTCCCTATAACCCTTTTCCCCTTTAATCCGGGGGAAAGGAAAAAATATTGTTTTACATAGTACAATGTATAGGGGCCCAAATGTACCAGAGACAACAAATGTACAATAAAAATGATTATGATGGGCCGGGGAAAAAGAACTAATAATAAATTTTTTAATAATAAAAAAAAATAATAAAAAAAAAATAAAAATAATAAAATAATAAAAATAATAAAATCATCATCATAAACTTTATTTCCTCCCTCTCATCATCATCACATCATCATCTCATCATCATCTTTATGATCATATGATCATTCCTTTATATCATATAAACCCTCATCATCATACCATCAATATCATATCATCATCATATAATAATCATCATCATCAAACATCGTATCCCTCATATCATAATCTCATCTATCACCTCCCTCATCAAACATCATATCCTCATCAACTCATATAAACATCATCATCATCATCCCTGACCTCATCATCATAAACATCAAACATCTTTTTTAAACATCATCATCATCATTTCCCATGATCATCATTTTCACATCATCATCATTTAACTCATCATCATCCTTTTCAGATCATTTTATCAAACAACATCATCCCTCATCATGATCATGATCTGTCCATCATCATCTCATCATTTTCAAACATCATATTTTCCCTATTTAACCCATCATATACATTAATCATCATCATATCAATCATCCAAATCCTCATATAACATCATCCTAAACATTTTCCTCATCTCATCATATCCAAACATCATCTTTCATCATCATCATCATCACATCATCATTTATCGTCATCATCATCATCATCATTTACATCATTCATCATCATCATCATTATCATCATCATCATCATCATCATCATCATCATCATCATCATCATCATCTCACATCATCATCATCCATCATCATCATCATCATCATCATCATCATCATCAGTACAGACCATACCTGACATCAGGGATTTAATATATAGAAAGTACCCTGTTATGTCCCCAGGATGCCATCCACACCAGTCCATTATCACCTAGGATGCCACCCACACCAGTCCATTATCACCAGGATGCCATCCACACCAGTCCACTAACACCCAGGATGTCACCCACACCAGTCCATTATCACCTAGGATGCCACCCACACCAGTCCATTATCACCCAGGATGCCATCCACACCAGTCCACTAACACCCAGGATGCCACCCACACCAGTCCATTATCACCTAGGATGCCACCCACACCAGTCCATTATCACCCAGGATGCCACCCACACCAGTCCATTATCACCCAGGATGCCACCCACACCAGTCCATTATCACCCAGGGTGCCACCCACACCAGTCCATTATCACCCAGGATGCCACCCACACCAGTCCATTATCACCCAGGATGCCACCCACACCAGTCCATTATCACCTAGGATGCCACCCACACCAGTCCATTATCACCCAGGATGCCACCCACACCAGTCCATTATCACCCAGGATGACACCCACACCAGTCCATTATCACCCAGGATGCCACCCACACCAGTCCATTATCACCCAGGATGCCCCCACACCAGTCCATTATCACCCAGGATGCCACCCACACCCGTCCATTATTCCCCGGATGCCACCACACCAGTCCATTTATCACCCAGGATGCAACCCACACCAGTCCATTACACCCAGGATGCCACCCCCAAAACCTCCATTATCACCTAGGGTGCCACCCCAACCAGTCCATTATCACCCAGGATGCCACCCACACCAGTCCATTATCACCCAGGATGCCACCCACACCAGTCCATTATCACCCAGGATGCCACCCACACCAGTCCATTATCACCCAGGATGCCACCCACACCAGTCCATTATCACCCAGGAAGCCACCCACACCAGTCCATTATCACCCAGGATGCCACCCACACCAGTCCATTATCACCCAGGATGCCACCCACACAGTCCATTAACACCCAGGATGCCACCCCCCACCCAGTCCATTAACACCCAGGGTGCCACCCCCCAACAGTCCATTATCACCCAGGATGCCACCCACACCAGTCCATTATCACCCAGGATGCCACCCACACCAGTCCATTATCACCCAGGATGCCACCCACACCAGTCCATTATCACCCAGGATGCCACCCACACCAGTCCATTATCACCCAGGATGCCACCCACACCAGTCCATTATCACCCAGGATGCCACCCACACCAGTTCATTATCACCCAGGATGCCACCCACACCAGTCCATTATCACCCAGGATGCCACCCACACCAGTCCATTATCACCCAGGATGCCACCCACACCAGTCCATTATCACCCAGAATGCCACCCACACCAGTCCATTATCACCCAGGATTCCACCCACACCAGTCCATTATCACCCAGGATGCCACCCACACCAGTCCATTATCACCCAGGATGCCACCCACACCAGCCCTTATCACCCAGGATGCCACCCCCACCAGTCCCCTTTTCACCCAGGATGCCACCCACACCATCCATTAACACCCAGGATGCCAACCCACACCATCCAATTTAACCAGGATGCCCCCCCAAACCCGTCCATTAACACCCAAGATGCCACCCACAAACCCTCCCCTTATCACCCAGGATGCCACCCACACCAGTCCATTATCACCCAGGATGCCACCCACACCAGTCCATTATCACCCAGGATGCCACCCACACCAGTCCATTATCACCCAGGATGCCACCCACACCAGTCCATTATCACCCAGGATGCCACCCACACCAGTCCATTTACCCACGATGCCACCCACACCAGTCTATTTTAAAACCAAAGATGCCCCCCACACCAGTCCATTATCACCCAGGATGCCACCCACACCAGTCCATTAACACCAACAATGTTGACACCAACAATGTTAACAACAACAACAATGTTAACACAAGAATAATATTTACAGCAACAACATTGATATCACCAACAACAATGTTAACACTAATGATATTAACATGAACAATATAACACCAACAATATTAACACCAACAATAATGTTGTTGCTGTTTACGCCAACAACAATGATAGCACCAACAACAGTGTTAACTCCTACAATGTTAACACCAACCACAATGTTAACACCAACAATGTTAACACCAAAAATGTTAACAAACAAAACAATGTTAACCACACATGTTAACACCAACAATGTTTTAAAACCAACAATGTTAACAACAACAACAATGTTAACACCTTCAATGTTAACACCAACAATCTTAACAACAACAACAATGTTAACCACAACAGTGTTAACACCAACAATGATAACACCTTTAATGTTAACAACAACGAAAATGTTAACACCAACAATGTTAACACAAACAATGTTGACACCAATAATGTTAACACCAACAACAATGTTAACACCAACCATGTTATCACCAACAATGTTGACACCAACAATGTTAACACCAACAACAATGATAACATCAATAACAATGTTAACACCAACAGCAATGTTAACACCAACAATGTTAAAACCAACAACAATGTTAACCACAACAACAATATTAACACCAACAACAACGTTAACACCAACAACAATGTTAACACCATCAACAGTGTTAACACCAACAAAAATATTAACACCACCAACAATGCTAATACCAACAATGTTAACACCAACAATAATGTTAACAACCTCAACAATGTTAACACCAACAACAATGTTAACACCAACAACAATGTTAACACCAACAACAATGTTAACACCAACAATGATATTAACACTAACAACAATGTTAACACCAACAACTATGTTAACACCAATAGTGTTAACACCAACAATGTTAACTACAATGTTAACACCAACAACAATGTTAACACCAAAAACAATGTTAACTCCAACAATGTTTAAACCAACAATGTTAACACCAACAATGTTAACAACAACAACAATTTTAACACCAATGTTAACACCAACAATGTTAACAACAACAATTTTAACACCAATGTTGTTAACACCACCAATGTTAACAAAAACAACAATGTTAACCCCCAAACAATGTCAATACCAAGAATGTTCACACCAACAATGTTAAAAACAACAACAATGTTAACACCAAAAACGTTAACACAGACAACAATGTTAACAACAAAGACGTTAACACCATCAATGTTAACACCAACAATTTTTAACACCAACCACAATGTTTTAAAACCAGCAATGGTAACACCAGCAATGTTAACAACAACAACAATTTTTAACACCAACAATGTTAACACAAACAATATTAACACAAACAACAATGTTAACACCAACGATGTTAACACCAACGATGTTAACACCAACAATGTTAATATTAACAATGTTAACAACAACAACGATGTTAACACAACAGCAATATTAACAGCAACATCATTGTTAACACCAACGATGTTAACACCAACAATGTTTACACCAACAACAATGTTAACACCAACAATAGTGTTGTTGCTATTATCACCAACAACAATGTTACATTCAAAAAAAGTTAACACCAACCACAATGTTAACACCAATAATGTTAACAACATCATCAGTATTAACACCAACAATGTTAACACCAATAATGTTAACACCAACAATGTTAACAGCAACAACAATGTTAAAACCAATAATGTTAACACCAACAGTATTGACACCAACAATCGTGACACCAACAACAATGTTAACACCAACGATGTTAACACCAACAATGTTAACACAAACAATGTTTAAAAACAAAAACAATGTTAACACAAGAACAATATTAACAGCAACAACAATGTTAACACCAGCAACAATGTTAACTCCAACAATGTTAACACCAACCACAATGTTAACACCAACAATGTTAACAACAACAACAATGTTAACCCAAGAACAATATTAACAGCAACAACATTGTTAACACCAACAACAATGTTAACTCCAACAATGTTTTAAAACCAACAATGTTAACACCCAAAAATGTTTTAAAACCAACAATGTTGACACCAACAATGTTAACAAACCAACAATGTTAACACCAACAATGTTAACACCAACAATGTTGACACCAACAATGTTAACACCAACAATCTTAACACCAACAATGTTAACACCAACAATGTTAACACCAACAATGTTGACACCAACAATGTTAACAACAACAACAATGTTAACACAAGAATAATATTTACAGCAACAACAATGTTAACACTAATGATATTAACATGAACAATATTAACACCAACAATATTAACACCAACAATAATGTTGTTGCTGTTTACGCCAACAACAATGATAGCACCAACAACAGTGTTAACTCCTACAATGTTAACACCAACCACAATGTTAACACCAACAATGTTAACACCAACAATGTTAACAACAACAACAATGTTAACCACAACAGTGTTAACACCAACAATGTTAACACCAACAATGTTAACAACAACAAAAATGTTAACCACAACAGTGTTAACACCAACAATGTTAACACCTTCAATGTTAACAACAACGAAAATGTTAACACCAACAATGTTAACACAAACAATGTTGACACCAATAATGTTAACACCAACAACAATGTTAACACCAACAATGTTATCACCAACAATGTTGCACCCAAAAATGTTAACCCAACAACAATGGATAACATCAATAACAATGTTAAAAACCAACAGCCAATGTTAACACCAACAATGTTAAAACCAACAACAATGTTAACCACAACAACATTATTAACACCAACAACAACGTTAACACCAACAACAATGTTAACACCATCAACAGTGTTAACACCAACAAAAATATTAACACCACCAACAATGCTAATAAAACAATGTTAACACCAACAATAATGTTAACAACCTCAACAATGTTAACACCAACAACAATGTTAACACCAACAACAATGTTAACACCAACAATGATATTAACACTAACAACAATGTTAACACCAACAACAGGGTTAACACCAATAGTGTTAACAAACAACAATGTTAACAACAAAGTTACACCAAAAAACAATGTTAACACCAAACAATGTTTAAATCCAACAATGTTTAAACCAACAATGTTAACACCAACAATGTTAACAACAACAACAATTTTAACACCAATGTTGTTAACACCAACAATGTTAACAACAACAACAATTTTAACACCAATGTTGTTAACACCAACAATGTTAACAAAAACAACAATGTTAACACCAACAATGTTAATTCCAAGAATGTTCACACCAACAATGTTAGCAACAACAACATGTTAACACCAAAAACGTTAACACAGACAACAATGTTAACAACAAAGACGTTAACACCATCAATGTTAACACCAACAATGTTAACACCAACCACAATGTTAACACCAGCAATGGTAACACCAGCAATGTTAACAACAACAACAATTTTAACACCAACAATGTTAACACAAACAATATTAACACAAACAACAATGTTAACACCAACGATCTTAACACCAACGATGTTAACACCAACAATGTTAATACCAACAATGTTAACAACAACAACGATGTTAACACAACAGCAATATTAACAGCAACAACATTGTTAACACCAACGATGTTAACACCAACAATGTTAACACCAACAACAATGTTAACACCAACAACAATGTTAACACCAACAATAATGTTGTTGCTATTATCACCAACAACAATGTTAACTTCAACAAAGTTAACACCAACCACAATGTTAACACCAATAATGTTAACAACATCATCAGTATTAACACCAACAATGTTAACACCAATAATGTTAACACCAACAATGTTAACAACAACAACAATGTTAAAACCAATAATGTTAACACCAACAGTGTTGACACCAACAATGGTGACACCAACAACAATGTTAACACCAACGATGTTAACACCAACAATGTTAACACAAACAATGTTAACAACAAAAACAATGTTAACACAAGAACAATATTAACAGCAACAACAATGTTAACTCCAGCAACAATGTTAACTCCAACACTGTTAACACCAACCACAATTTTAACACCAACAATGTTAACAACAACAACAATGTTAACCCAAGAACAATATTAACAGCAACAACATTGTTAACACCAACAACAATGTAAACTCCAACAATGTTAACACCAACAATGTTAACACCAACAATGTTAACACCAACAATGTTGACACCAACAATGTTAACACCAACAATGTTAACACCAACAATGTTAAACACAACAATGTTAACACCAACAATGTTAACACCAACAATGTTAACACCAACAATGTTGACACCAACAATGTTAACACCAACAATGTTAACACCAACAATGTTGACACCAACAATGTTAACACCAACAATGTTAACACCAACAATGTTAACACCAACAATGTTAACACCAACAATGTTGACAAACCCAAAAATGTTAACACCAACAATGTTGACACCAACAATGTTAACACCAACAATGTTAACACCAACAATGTTTACACCCAAAAATGTTAACACCAACAATCTTAACACCAACAATGTTAACACCAACAATGTTAACACCAACAATGTTGACACCAACAATGTTAACACCAACAATGTTAACACCAACAATGTTAACACCAACAATGTTAACACCAACAATGTTAACACCAACAATGTTGACACCAACAATGTTAACAACAACAACAATGTTAACACAAGAATAATATTTACAGCAACAATATTGATATCACCAACAACAATGTTAACACTAATGATATTAACATGAACAATATTAACACCAACAATATTAACACCAACAATAATGTTGTTGCTGTTTACGCCAACAACAATGATAGCACCAACAACAGTGTTAACTCCTACAATGTTAACACCAACCACAATGTTAACACCAACAATGTTAACACCAACAATGTTAACAACAAAAACAATGTTAACAACAAAGACGTTAACACCCCTCAATGTTAACACCAACAATGTTAACACCAACCACAATGTTAACAACGCCCAATGTTTTAAAACCAACAGCAATGTTAAACCAACAGCAATGTTAAACCCAACAACAATGTTAACACCAACAACAATCTTAAAAACCAACAACAATGTTAACGCCAACAAAGTTAACACATCTTTGTTGCACCAACCCAATTTTTAACACCAACAACCAAAGTTACACCCCCAAAGTTAACACCAACCCTCAATGTCAACACCAACAACAATATTAACACCAACAAAGTTTTAAATCAGCAAAGTTAACACAAGAGCTTTGTTGGGACCCAACCCCCCAATGTTTAAAACCCAAAAACAATGTTATACCAAAAAATGTTTTAACACCAAAAATGAAGTTAACAACCAAAAATGTTGAAACTAAAAAGTTTTTTACACCCAAAAACAATTTTAAACCAAACCCAATGTTAACATTTCAACAATATTAGCATCCACGACAATATTAACACCAACAAGATGTTAACACCATCAACCTGTTAACACCAGAAACAACACTGTTAACAACCTTTAATGTTAAAAGAAAGTTAATGTAATGATGAACATTAGAATAATGTTAGGATAAAGATCGTTTTGTCAAAATGTTAGTAAACATTGTTAACATTAAAAATTAATGTTAAGATAATGTTATCATGAGCAGTAACTTTTATAACAAAAAATAACAACTTACCGATCTTGTAGAACTCCAGCAAGTTTGTCGGAAGTGGTGGTTGTGTCAGCATTATAGTAGTGGTGCCACAGTAGCAGTTGTGTACAGTGGTGGTGGGTGAGGGCAGCCACAGTTCAGGCAGGTGAGGCAGGTACCTGGGTCATCCGGGATTTTAAATCTCCACCTGCAGGAGCTGAGGTGAGGCAGGAAGCAACGCAGCTTCTCACACGTTCATCACTTACTTCAATTGTTTTTCAGTATTGAGTAAGTGCGATATTTGTTTGACAATTACTGGAGACATGTTAGTGTTGTCAAGGAGTTCGAGCCACTGGTCGTTGTCTCTCATACCAGACTCTTGTAGGAGTTGAACCACCTCCCGTGCAGGTGTCTCAGGATCTGGTCTATTACCAGGTGCAACAGCCCAGCCACATGTATCAAAACATTCTGGGACTTGTTCATGTCTGCCACACCTGACCTGATGCTCTTTTCTAACACTCCCTTGACACTGACAGGTGAGGCAGTTGTAGATGAGGCAGGTGTAGCTGAGGCAGGTGTAGCTGAGGCAGGTGTAGCTGAGGCAGGTGTAGCTGAGGCAGGTGTAGCTGAGGCAGTGCAGCTGAGGCAGGTGTAGCTAAGGCAGGTGTAGCTGAGGCAGGTGTAGCTGAGGCAGGTGTAGCTGAGGCAGGTGTAGCTGAGGGAGGTGCAGCTGAGGCAGGTGTAGCTAAGGCAGGTTAGCTGAGGCAGGTGTACCTGAGGCAGGTGTAGCTGAGGCAGATGTAAGTGTAGAATACTGTGGGTTATTAAGCATGTTGACAATAAGAAGCAGCGAAGTAGTCTTGTATACCCGTGTGAGGAGCTGAGTACCGCTCCTTGATCCCCCGCATCGGGCCATGTTGGTCTCAAACAAAGGAACGCTGACAAAACTTCTTTATAAGGTAAACACAGTTCATCACAGGTAGTTAGCAGTTTTATCTACAGTTTTTTTCCTCAAGGGGTTTAAATGATCAACTGAAAGACTTTCTAGCGCTATCTTGTATATTGTTTATCCCAAAAAATTGTTAATGTTAACTTTTAATTTCCTGTCATCCATATTCTTTGTATCTTGATGGTTGAAACAGTCTGTGTATTAACTTGTGTTTACACAGTTGATGAATATTATAATATAGCTCCGTGTGAGTGACAGATGTTAAGTTTAGCTGGTCAGGCTCTTGGTCCCAGATGTATATCATGAGAATCAAATTCATTGGTAGTCTTAAGTGTTCGTGAAGTCTTTCTAACTTCCTCAACTTTGTTACAAGTTCTTCAGTATTTGTGTTATTCCCTGTTTGTTTGGTTATTTCCTGGTGGTTCAGACGCACGAATTGTTCCACATTTGTCTTAGATATACCATGTAGTGTTGCATGTTGCACAGTATACTCTGCAGGGATTGTTCTCCTAAAGTTCTCAACTTTTTCTGGTCGTGAAGTGCACAGAAAAGCAATATTAGAACAGTACTTAAATTCTTGCAATAGACTCTGGACTAGTGTTCTAGAACTTTCATTGTCTTCATCAAGGCCGTCAATTATAATTAAGATCTTGCTAAGCTTCATCAGTTTCTTAAGAATATCCTTGAATTTTATAGCAACTTCTGGCATCAGTCTGTCCAGGAGTTGCTGGTAGCAGGTCATTGTTGGGTCCCGGCACTGTACCCACAGTAGAAGCTCGTAATTATCTAAGTCACTAATATTACCTTGACCTCCCTGAGTCCATTCATCTATTACTAGTGTCACTAGAGTAGTCTTGCCACTGCCAGCAACACCTTCAACCAATATTATATGTGGGGGAGTAGATGTACCTTGTTGTTGTGAGACACTTCTTGTAGAAGTTGGTACTGCTGTAGTCTGAGCAAGGTTAAGAAGGTGTTGATAACTTATATGTTGACCTTGACCTCCACGTTGTCCATGTTTGACCTCAATATCTATAAAGGTTTTGTCTACTTTAAGTTTCAAGTCACTAGTGATAAAAGACACCGGGTTGACGTAGCTGATACTTTGGAAGATCTTCTTAAGTTTGTCACGACTGTCATTAATCATAAGATGTTTGAGCTTGTCGCCACCATACATCAGTATGTCTTCCTCTCCAAGAATCTCATTCATAATGTGGTCCAGGACATCATTCATCTGTGTGACCTCCTGCTTCACTTCATCCTGGTCTCTCCCATACTTCTCTCCAGATGTCTTAAGACAACTATTTAACAACTCCCGTAGTTCTCTTATATTTTCATAATATTTTTCATCAGTAACTGCAAGTTGACCATGAAGAACATTGTTCCTCATGTTCTTTATTGCAGTAATGTGATACTCCATTACGTTGCCTTTAGTGAACCATTTTTCATCATTGAATGGAGCTACATGCTTACAGGCGAGTTTGATGCTAAGATACAACAGTGACACATCAAACTCTGATCCATCTGGACTCTTGTTAATCATCTCTTTTTGTGTTTTTTCAAAGGTTTTTGATGTTACTGGAACATTTATATGTTTTAAGTAATGATCCAGCGTCATACTGGCAGGTTTGTCTGGGGTTCCCCAGAGAAATGTCTTATACAAGACATTTCTGGCACAGATCTTAACAGCCTTGACAAGTCTACATCCATTAAACACTTGATGATCAGCCATAGTGTATTATGACACTTGTACTGTGATGTTAGGAGCTTGATGGAGACCCAGCTGTTGCTACTGCTGCTGCTGCTGCTGTTACTGATGCTGTTGCTACTGCTGTTGCTGCTGTTACTGATGCTGTTGCTACTGCTGTTGCTGCTGTTACTGTTGCTGCTACTGTTGTTTTGCTGCTGCTGTTACTGTTTTCAAGCTGTTGCTCGTTCTGTGCTGCT
>NC_069488.1:23728181-23763439 GCF_026875155.1 Cherax quadricarinatus | reverse complement strand
TCCCTTTTGACCAATAATAATTTAGCTTTTCACCTTTGTCTGTTTGACTGTTGTAATAATCACCACAACTTTTAGGTATTGTACTTATAATGGAGAGTGATTATTTAAGCAGTGGGTAACCTGTCTATCTTTTCAGCTTGGATGACAGAGAGGGTCACCTGTCAATCAACGAGAAGAACTGGTGGAGATGGGCTAACGTCCTGAGACTTCCCCTTTTTGGATTTAATTACCTGTGCACCTGTATGAAATTGCAGGACGTAACCCCTCATCATTGCAGCGGTAAAGAACCTGCTTTCCTGTCATCGGGATATAATACTCAAGGCTATACTGTGAAGAACTAGCCAGTGGGTCGTAACCAACACCTTCGACCCCCCCCCATCATCAGCAACTGCTACGATTTCAACAACACAGTGTCACCAACACCAGACACCCCTATATATATTAGCGTTGAATTCAGTTATCATTTATATTTTTCATTTTTCATTTTCTTTAATGTAAGATTAATATTTCATATTTAAGTGTTTTATATTTTATATTTTCTATATAATAAAGTGTTTATGTTTGTCTGTTATTATTTCTTTTTCTATTCATAAATTTTCCTGAGGAGGAGCCAGTCTTGGTAATACTGTCTGAAGTTGTTACAGGGCTGAGTAAGCCTTCACAACCAACAATATTAACACCAACAACAATGTTAACACCAACAACAATGTTAACACCAACAATAATGTTGCTGCTATTAACACCAACAACAATGTTAACTCCAACAAAGTTAACACCAACCACAATGTTAACACCAACAATGTTAACAACAACAACAATGTTAACACCAACGATGTTAACACCAACAATGTTAACACAAACAATGTTAACAACAAAAACAATGTTAACACAAGAACAATATTAACAGCAACAACATTGTTAACACCATCAGCAATGTTAACTCCAACAATGTTAACACCAACCACAATGTTACCTGGAGTTTACCTGGAGAGAGTTCCGGGGGTCAACGCCCCCGCGGCCCGGTCTGTGACCAGGCCTCCTGGTGGATCAGAGCCTGATCAACCAGGCTGTTGCTGCTGGCTGCACGCAAACCAACGTACGAGCCACAGCCCGGCTGCTCAGGAACCGACTTTAGGTGCTTGTCCAGTGCCAGCTTGAAGACTGCCAGGGGTCTGTTGGTAATCCCCATTATGTATGCTGGGAGGCAGTTGAACAGTCTCGGGCCCCTGACACTTATTGTATGGTCTCTTAACGTGCTAGTGACCCCCCTGCTTTTCATTGGGGGGATGTTGCATTGTCTGCCAAGTCTTTTGCTTTCGTAGTGAGTGATTTTCGTGTGCAAGTTCGGTACTAGTCCCTCTAGGATTTTCCAGTGTATATAATCATGTATCTCTCCCTCCTGCATTCCAGGGAATACAGGTTCAGGAACCTCAAGCGCTCCCAGTAATTGAGGTGTTTTATCTCCGTTATGCGCGCCGTGAAGGTTCTCTGTACATTTTCTAGGTCAGCAATTTCACCTGTTAGTGTGCAGCAATATTCCAGCCTAGATAGAACAAGTGACCTGAAGAGTGTCATCATGGCTTGGCCTCCCTAGTTTTGAAGGTTCTCATTATCCATCCTGTCATTTTTCTAGCAGATGCGATTGATACATTGTTATGGTCCTTGAAGGTGAGATCCTCCGACATAATCACTCCCAGGTCTTTGACGTTGGTGTTTCGCTCTATTTTGTGGCCAGAATTTGTTTTGTACTCTGATGAAGATTTAATTTCCTCATGTTTACCATATCTGAGTAATTGAAATTTCTCATCGTTGAACTTCATATTGTTTTCTGCAGCC
This sequence comes from Cherax quadricarinatus, assembly GCF_026875155.1. Taxonomy (NCBI): domain Eukaryota; kingdom Metazoa; phylum Arthropoda; class Malacostraca; order Decapoda; family Parastacidae; genus Cherax; species Cherax quadricarinatus. The sequence goes on along the minus strand of NC_069488.1, from coordinate 23,761,603 downwards.
CACTGAAAGATTTGGTTGATGTCCGCCTGGAGCCTTGCAGTGTTAACACAATGTTAACAATAACAACAATGTTAACCCAAGAACAATATTAACAGCAACAACATTGTTAACACCAACAACAATGTTAACTCCAGCTATGTTAACACCAACAATGTTAACACCAACAATGTTAACACCAACAATGTTGACACCAACAATGTTAACAACAACAACAATGTTAACACAAGAATAGTATTTACAGCAACAACATTGATAACACCAACAACAATGTTAACACTAATGATGTTAACATGAACAATATTAACACCAACAATAATGTTGTTGCTGTTTACACCAACAACAATGATAACACCAACAACAGTGTTAACTCCCACAATGTTAACACCAACCACAATGTTAACGCCAACAATGTTAAGACCAACAATGTTAACAACAACAACAATATTAACCACAACAGTGTTAACACCAACAATGTTACCACCTTCAATGTTAACAACAACGAAAATGTTAACACCAACAATGTTAACACCAACGATGTTGACACCAACAATGTTAACACCAACAACAATGTTAACACCAACAACAATGTTAACACCATCAACAGTGTTAACACCAACAACAATATTAACACCAACAACAATGTTAAAACCAACAACAATGTTAACACCAACAACAATGTTAACACCAACAATGTTAACACCAACAACAATGTTAACATCAACAACAATGTTAACACCAACAACAATGTTAACACCAACAATGTTAACACCAACAACAATGTTAACACCATCAACAATGTTAACACCAACAACAATGTTAACACCAACAACAATGTTAACACCAACAACAATATTAACACCAACAACAATGTTAACACCAACAACAATGTTAACACCAACAATAATGTTAACAACCTCAACAATGTTAACACCAACAACAATGTTAACACCAACAACAATGTTAACACCAACAATTTTAACACCAGCAACAATGTTAACAACCGCCACAATGTTAACACCAACAGCAAGTGTTAACACCAACAACAATGTTAACACTAATAACAATGTTAACACCAACAACAATCTTAACACCAACAACAATGTTAATGCCAACAATGTTAACACATCTTTGTTGCACCAACAACAATGTTAACACCAACAACAATGTTATCACCAACAATGTTAACACCAACAATGATGTTAACACCAACAATGTTGAAACTAACAAGTTTGTTACACCAACAACAATTTTAAAAAACCAACAATGTTAACATTTCAGCAATATTAGCATCTGCAACAATATTAACACCAACAAGATGTTAACACCATCAACACTGTTAACACCAGAAACAACACTGTTAACACCCTTCAATGTTAAAAGAAAGTTATGTAATGATGAACATTAGAATAATGTTAGGATAAAGATCGTTTGTCAAATAGTATAGTAACATTGTTAACATTAACATTAATGTTAAGATAATGTTACATAGCAGTAACATTATTAACAATAATAACAACTTACCGATCTTGTAGAAGCCCAGCAAGTTGTCGGAAGTGGTGGTTGTGTCAGCATTATAGTATGGTGCCACAGTAGCATTGTGTACAGTGGGTGGGGTTGAGGCAGCCAGCAGGTCAGGCAGGTGAGGCAGGTCACCTGGGTCATCCAGGATGTTAATCTCCACCTTGCAGGAGCTGGGGTGAGGCAGGAGAGCAACGCAGCTTCTCACACGTTCATCACTTACTTCAATTGTTTTTTCAGTATTGAGTAAGTGCGATATTTTTTTGACAATTACTGGAGACATGTTAGTGTTTGTAAAGGGAGTTCGAGCCACTGTCTTTTGTCTCTCATACCAGACTCTTGTAGGAGTTGAACCACCTCCCGTGCAGGTGTCTCGGGGATCTGGTCTAGTACCAGGTGCAACAGCCCACCACATGTATCAAAACATTCTGGTACTTGTTCATGTCTGCCACACCTGACCTGATGCTCTTTTCTAACACTCCCTTGACACTGACAGGTGAGGCAGTTGTAGATGAGGCAGGTGTAGCTGAGGCAGGTGTACTGAGGCAGGTGTAGCTGGGGCGGGTGTAGCTGAGCGGGTTTGTAGCTGAGGCAGGTGTAGCTAAGGCAGGTGTAGCTGAGGCGGGTGTAGCTGAGGCAGGTGTACTGAGGCAGGTGTAGCTGAGGCAGGTGCAGCTGAGGCAGGTTAGCTAAGGCAGGTGTAGCTGAGGCAGGTGTACCTGAGGCAGGTGTAGCTGAGGCAGATGTAAGTGTAGAATATTGTGGGTTATTAAGCATGTTGACAATATAGAGAGCAGCGAAGTATCTTGTATACCCTTTGAGGAGCGAGTACCGCTCCTTGATCCCCAGCATCGTCCATGTTGGTCTCAAAAAAAGGGGAACGCTGACAACACTTTTTTTTTATAAGGTAAACACAGTTCATCACAGGTAGTTAGCAGTTTATCTACAGTTTCTTCCTCAGTTTAACTGATCAACTGAAGACTTTCTAGCGCTATCTTGTATATTTTTATCAAAACATGTTAATGTTAATTTTTAATTTTCCCTGTCATCCATATTCTTTGTATCTTGATGGTTGATCAGCTGTGTTTTAACTTGTGTTACACAGTTTGATGAATATTATAATATAGCTCCGTGTGAGTGACAGATGTTAATTTTTAAGCTGGTCAGGCTCTTGGTCCCAGATGTATACATGAGAATCAAATTCATTGGTAGTCTTAATGTTCGTGAAGTCTTTCTAACTTCCTCAACTTTGTTACAAGTTCTTCAGTATTTGTGTTATTCCCTGTTTGTTTGGTTATTCCTGGTGGTTCAGACGCACAAATTTGTTCCACATTTGTCTTAGATATACCATGTATGTTGCATGTTGCACATTTATACTCTGCAGGATTGTTCTCCTAAAGTTCTCAACTTTTTCTGGTCGTGAAGTGCACAGAAAAGCAATATTAGAACAGTACTTAAATTCTTGTAATAGACTCTGGAACTAGTGTTCTAGAACTTTCTTTTGTCTTCATCAAGGCCGTCAATTATAATTAAGATCTTGCTAAGCTTCAATCAGTTTTAAAGAATATCCTTAAATTTTTTATAGCAACTTCGGGCACCCAGTCTGTCCAGGAGTTGCTGGTAGCAGGTCATTGTTGGTCCCGGCACTGAAACCCACAGTAGAAGCTCGTAATTATCTAAGTCACTAATATAACCTTGACCTCCCTGAGTCCATTCATCTATACTAGTGTCACTAAGTAGTCTTGCCACGGGCCAGCAACACCTTAAACCCAATATTATATGTGGGGGAGTAGTTTGTACCTTTTTTGGTTGTGAGACACTTTTTGTAGAAGTTGGTACTGCTGTAGTCTGAGCAAGGTTAAGAAGGTGTTGATAACTTATATGTTTGACCTTGACCTCCACGTTTTTCCATGTTTGACCTCAATATCTATAAAGGTTTTGTCTACTTTAAAGTTTCAAGTCACTAGTGATAAAAGACACCGGGGTTGACCGTAGCTGATACTTTGGAAGATCTTCTTAAGTTTGTAAACGACTTTTCATTAATCATAAGATGTTTGAGCTTGTCGCCACCATACATCAATGTCTTCCTCTCCAAGAATCTCATTCATAATGTGGTCCAGGACATCATTCATCTGTGTGACCTCCTGCTTCACTTCATCCTGGTCTCTCCCATACTTCTCTCCAGATGCCCTTAAGACAACTATTTAACAACTCCCGTAGTTCCTTATTTTTTTCATAATATTTTTCATCAGTAACTGCAAGTTGACCATGAAGAACATTGTTCCTCATGTTCTTTATTGCAGAAAAGTGATACTTCATTACGTTGCCTTTAGTGAACCATTTTTCATATTGAATGGAGCTACATGCTTACAGCGATTTTTGATGCAAAAGATACAACAGTGACACATCAAACTCTGATCCATCTGGACCTTGTTAATCATCTCTTTTTGTGTTTTTCAAAGGTTTTTGATGTTACTGGAACATTTATATGTTTTAAGTAATGATCCAGCGTCATACTGGCAGGTTTGTCTGGGGTTCCCCAGACAAATGTCTTATACAAGACATTTCTGGCACAGATCTTAACAGCCTTGACAAGTCTACATCCATTAAACACTTGATGATCAGCCATAGTGTATTATGACACTTGTACTGTGATGTTAGGAGCTTGATGGAGACCCAGCTGTTGCTACTGCTGTTGCTGCTGCTGTTACTGATGCTGTTGCTACTGCTGTTGCTGCTGTTACTGATGCTGTTGCTACTGCTGTTGCTGCTGTTACTGTTGCTGCTACTGTTGTTGTTGTTGCTGCTGCTGTTACTGTTGCAACTGCTGTTGCTGCTGTTACTGTTGCTGCTACTGTTGCTGCTGCTGCTGCTGCTGTTACTGTTGCTACTGCTGTTGCTGCTGTTACTGTTGCTGCTGCTGTTGTTGCTGCTGTTCTTGTTGTTGCTGCTGCCGTTGTTGTTGCTGCTGCTGTTACTGCTGCTGCTGCTGTTGTTGTTGCTGCTGTTGTTATTGATGCTGCTGTTGTTGTTGTTGCTGCTGCTGTTCCTACTGCTGCTACTTTTGTTGATGTTGCTGCTAAAGCTGCTGCTGGTGTTACTGTTACTGCTGCTGTTGTTGCTGCTGGTGCTGCTGCTGTTGCTGCTGCTGTTGCTACTGCTGTTACTGACGCTGCTGTTACTGTTGCTGCTGCTGTTGTTGTTGTTGCTGCTTTAATTACTGTTGCGGCTGTTCCTGCTGTTAAAGTTCTTGCTGTTGCTGTTGCTGCTCTTACTGTTGTTGTTGTTGCTGTTGCTGTTGCTGTTAGTGTTGCTGTTGCTGCTGCTGTTAGTGTTGCTGTTGCTGCTGCTGTTAACAGTAGCAAGAAGTGACGGTCATCACTGACTCACTTTCTTCTCCTCCATCATCTGAAAAAATAATATAAAGTATTATAATTATATTATAAGTGTCAGACTGTAACATGTGTAATATTACAAGTGTCAGACTGTAACATTATAATATTACAAGTGTCAGACTGTAACATGTGTAATATTACAAGTGTCAGACTGTAACATGTATAATATTACAAGTGTCAGATTGTAACATGTATAATATTACAAGTGTTAGACTGTAACATGTATAATATTACAAGTGTTAGACTGTAACATGTATAATATTACAAGTGTCAGACTGTAACATGTATAATATTACAAGTGTTAGACTGTAACATGTATAATATTACAAGTGTCAGACTGTAACATGAATAATATTACAAGTGTCAGACTGTAACATGTATAATATTACAAGTGTCAGACTCTAACATGTATAATATTACAAGTGTCAGACTGTAACATGTATAATATTACAAGTGTCAGACTGTAACATGTATAATATAACAAGTGTCAGACTGTAACATGTATAATATTACAAGTGTCAGACTGTAACATGTATAATATTACAAGTGTCAGACTGTAACATGTATAATATTACAAGTGTCAGCCTGTAACATGTATAATATTACAAGTGTCAGACTGTAACATGTATAATATTACAAGTGTCAGACTGTAACATGTATAATATTACAAGTGTCAGACTGTAACATTATAATATTACAAGTGTCAGACTGTAACCCAATTAAATATTACAAGTGTAAAGACTGTAACATGTATAATATTACAAGTGTCAGACTGTAACATGTATAATATTACAAGTGTCAGACTGTAACATGTATAATATTACAAGTGTCAGACTGTAACATGTATAATATTACAAGTGTCAGACTGTAACATGTATAATATTACAAGTGTCAGACTGTAACATGTATGTTATGCAGGGTTCTGCATGACATCGTAATGTACATATAGTGGAGAAGTGTGCCATAATAATGTGAATATTATAGTTGTAAAGAATAATTTTATAATTGCTAATGTGCATTTGGAGGTACTGTAAAGTACTCTAACTGTAATTATAAAGAAATTCTGTTAATGATTTATTTTCCAAGGATGTTTGGGTATGCGGAGTAAGCGTGACAGTGTAGTGCCTAACCAAGTGTACAATGACAGAGTGTGGTGCCTCACCTAGTGTAGAGTGACACTGTAGTGCCTCTACACACGTCACGTGTGTAGAGGCTGGCGTCGGAGATGCTGTGTATTTAAGATAAGTTTGTAGTTGTGCACTCATTTTGTTTATCCAACTCAAGCCATAGGCTCTCATATGGCTTACCTGTATGTTCACCCAGGCTCTGACATGGTCAGGGTGCTGTGGGAGGAGTGAGGAAATAAGAAATGAAGTTGGGAGTTGAGTAGTGTGGGCCTGGCACTGACGAGGCATAGTGGTTATGCCAAGCTGTTGCTTGTGTACCCTCATTTGGGCGTTTAGGATTAAGGTTTTTCTGTTATGTTATGTTATGGTGACTAAATAGATATATTTTCCTAATTGGGATATTTACCTAATCCTCTGGTACCCAACCCCTTTAAGTACACAAACCAGTTTAGCGCTTTCTGTTTTGTCTGGGATAGTCCGGGGTGGCCGGTTTGGGCTTGAGCTGTGTGTAACTTTTACCTTTGCCCTTAGACCAGCCTCAAGCCCCCAGCTATCCCACATTTTTGCGTAACACTGTACAATGGTTGAGGCACCACACTGTGTCACTGCACACTGGGTGAGGCACCGCACTGTGTGACTGCACACTGGGTGAGGCACAGCACTGTCACTACACTGGGTGAGGCACAACACTGTGTGACTGTACACTGGATGAGGCACCACACTGTGTCACTGTACACTGGGTGAGGCACCACACTGTGTCACTGTACACTGGGTGAGGCACCGCACTGTGTGACTGCACACTGGGTGAGGCACAGCACTCTCACTACACTGGGTGAGGCACAACACTTTGTGACTGTACACTGGATGAGGCACCACACTGTGTCACTGTACACTGGGTGAGGCACCACACTGTGTCACTGTACACTGGGTGAGACACCACACTGTGTCACTGTACACCGGGTGAGGCAGCACAATGTGTCACTGTACACTGGGTGAGGCACCTCACTGTGTGACTCTACACTGGGTGAGGCACCACACTGTGTCACTGTACACTGGGTGAGGCACCGCACTGTGTGACTGCACACTGGGTGAGGCACAGCACTGTCACTACACTGGGTGAGGCACAACACTATGTGACTGTACACTGGATGAGGCACCACACTGTGTCACTGTACACTGGGTGAGGCACCACACTGTGTCGCTGTACGCTGGGTGAGGCACCAAACTGTGTCACTGTACACTGGGTGAGGCACCGCACTGTCACTGTACATTGTGTGGGGCACCACACTGTCACTGTACATTGTGTGAGGCACCACACTGTATCACTGAACACGGGGTCAGGAACCACACTGTGTCACTTTACACTGGGTGAGGCACCACACTGTTACTATACACTGGGTGAGGCTCCACACTGTGCCACTGTACACTGGGTGAGGCACCACACTACGTCACTGTACAATAGTTGAGGCACCACACTGTGTCACTGTACACTGGGTGAAGCACCACACTGTGTCACTGTACACTGGGTGCGGCACCACGCTGTGTCACTGTACACTGTGTGAAGCACCACACTGTGTCACTGTACACTGGGTGAAGCACCACACTGTGTCACTGTACACTGGGTGAGGCATCACACTGTCACTGTACACAAGATGAGGCACCCCACTGTGTCACTGTACACTGTGTGAGGCACCACACTGTGTCACTGCACACGGGATCAGGAACCACACTGTCACTGTACACTGGGTGAGGCACCACACTGTGTCACTGTACACTGGGTGAGGTACCACACTGTGTGACTGTACACTGGATTAGGCACCACACTGTGTGACTGTACATTGGGTGAGGCACCACACTGTGTCACTATACACTTGGTGAGGCACAACACTGCGTCACTGTACACTGGGTGAGGCACCACACTGTTTCAATGTACACTGGGTGAGGCACCACACTGTGTCGCTGTACACTGGGTGAGGCACCACACTGTGTCACTGTACACCGGGTGAGGCAACAATGTGTCACTGTACACTGGGTGAGGCACCTCACTGTGTGACTGTACACTGGGTGAGGCACCACACTGTGTCACTGTACACTGGGTGAGGCACCACACTGTGTCACTGTACACTGGGTGAGGCACCACACTGTGTCACTGTACACTGGGTGAGACACCACACTCTCACTGTACACCGGGTGATGCACCACACTGTCACTGTACACTGGGTGAGGCACCACACTGTGTCACTGTACACTGGGTGAGGCACCGCACTGTCACTGTACATTGTGTGGGGCACCACACTGTCACTGTACATTGTGTGAGGCACCACACTGTATCACTGAACACGGGGTCAGGAACCACACTGTGTCACTTTACACTGGGTGAGGCACCACACTGTTACTATACACTGGGTGAGGCTCCACACTGTGCCACTGTACACTGGGTGAGGCACCACACTACGTCACTGTACAATAGTTGAGGCACCACACTGTGTCACTGTACACTGGGTGAAGCACCACACTGTGTCACTGTACACTGGGTGCGGCACCACGCTGTGTCACTGTACACTGTGTGAAGCACCACACTGTGTCACTGTACATTGGGTGAAGCACCACACTGTGTCACTGTACACTGGGTGAGGCATCACACTGTCACTGTACACAAGATGAGGCACCCCACTGTGTCACTGTACACTGTGTGAGGCACCACACTGTGTCACTGCACACGGGATCAGGAACCACACTGTCACTGTACACTGGGTGAGGCACCACACTGTGTCACTGTACACTGGGTGAGGTACCACACTGTGTGACTGTACACTGGATTAGGCACCACACTGTGTGACTGTACACTGGGTGAGGCACCACACTGTGTCACTGTACACTTGGTGAGGCACAACACTGCGTCACTGTACACTGGGTGAGGCACCACACTGTTTCAATGTACACTGGGTGAGGCACCACACTGTGTCACTGTACACTGGATGAGGCACCACACTGTGCCACTGTACACTGGGTGAGGCACGACACTGTTACTCTACACTAGGTGAGGCACCACACTGTGTCACTGTACACTGGATGAGGCACCACACTGTTTCAATGTACACTGGGTGAGGCACAACACTGTGTCACTGTACACTTGGTGAGGCACAACACTGTGTCACTGTACACTGGGTGAGGCACCACACTGTGTCACTGTACACTGGGTGAAGCACCACACTGTGTGACTGTACACTGGGTGAGGCGCCACACTGTGTCACTGTACACTGGGTTAAGCACCACACTGTGTGACTGTACACCGGGTGAGGCACCACAGTGTCACTGTACACTGGGTGAGGCACCACACTGTGTCACTGTACACTGGGTGAGGCACCACACTGTGTCACTGATAATGTTCACAAAACTTTTTGGGTTTGAAAGACACGTAAGCAAACACTATGACCTTGATCACTTCTAACATACAGAGATAGAAAGACATTATATATAGGCGGAGAGTTATGTGTGAGTAACGCATGGTGACCTGAAGTGAGGTGTGAGTAACGCATGGTGACCTGAAGTGAGGTGTGAGTAATGCATGGTGACCTGAAGTGAGGTGTGAGTAACGCATGGTGACCTGAATTCAGTGAGGTGTAAGTAACACATGGTGACCTGAAGAATGACCTGTTGGGATGAGGATGGCTAGACGATGAAATCATGTGACTCCTGTGTTGTTAGGTTGGTGGTGCTCAGCCTTTAGGCCTTAAGTATCAAGTATGCTAATGCTTTTCAAATTTTGTGGTTTCCAGTGTTACGTTCTATTGTGTCGGTGACGGCGATTAATTAGACTTCTAGGCACCGTCGGCGTCCGAGATCTGGTTCGGTGAGAATGAGTTGTGCCTCATTCCAGTTCATCAAATGCCCCGTGGAGTCTCTGTGGAGGACACAGGCGTACCTTAAATCGTCTCTGTTACAGGAACTTCGATGCTCGTTCAGGCGGACCGCAAGATCTCTACCTCTTTCGCCTACATATTTCTTGGGACAGAATCCACAAGGGATGATGTAGACGCCTGCTTTAGAAGTTAGAGTTGTGGTGCTGCGTTTCGCACTGAGGTCTTTGATAGAAGATGTGTTTACCGTGGAAACGTTGATGTTACTCATAGCAAGTTCCCGGCGAGTATTTGTGGCAACATCACCACATGGGAGCACTATGGATTGCTTTGAGGGCTGTTCCATGGGCGGTTTGTTGAGGATAGCTTCTGCCTTGAGTCTGCAATCTCGGATGTAGAAAGATGGGAACTGAAGACGTGTAAAGGCTTGTGTTATGTAAGTGCATTCTTCTTCGAGAAAACAAGGGCTGAGATGCGCAGAGCTCTCAAGAAGAAGCCAATGAGGAATTCTCTTTCCGTGCGGGTGTCTTGGTTTTTCTAATGAATATGTCATAGTGTTTGCTTACGTGACTTTCTAAACCAACTTGTCAGTGTTTATTACCAAGGTTTATGCCACAAAACTTTATAAACAGTAATTCAATCATGTTTTAATCACAAGTTACACTTTATGTTACAATTGTTCACAGATTGAACACTGTGTTGTCAGTGTGGTGTTGAGAGAGTGTTGTTGGTGTAACTAACACTGTGTTGTCAGTGTGATGTTGAGAGATTGTTGTTGGTGTAACTAACACTGTGTTTTTCAGTTTTGGTGTTGAGAGAGGTTGTTGTGTGTAACTAACACTGTGTTGTCATGTGGTTTTTGAGGGGAGTGTTGTTGGTGTAACTAACACTGTGTTGTCAGTGTGGTGTTGAGAGATTGTTGTTGGTGTAACTAACACTGTGTTGTCAGTGTGATGTTGAGAGAGTGTTGTTGGTGTAACTAACACTGCGTTGACCTTGATACTGCCACCACCAAAACTGTGTTGATCTTGATACTGCCGCCACCAACACTGTGTTGACCTTGATACTACCACCACCAACACTGTGTTGACCGTGATACTACCACCACCAACACTGTGTTGACCGTGATACTGCCGCCACCAACACTGTGTTGACCTTGATACTGCCGCCACCAACACTGTGTTGACCTTGATACTGCCGCCACCAACACTGTGTTGACCGTGATACTACCACCACCAACACTGTGTTGACCTTGATACTGCCACCATCAACACTGCGCTGACCTTGATACTGCCACCACCAACACTGTGTTGACCTTGATACTGCCACCACCAACACTGTGTTGACCTTGATACTGCCACCACCAACACTGTGTTGACCGTGATACTACCAACACCAACACTGTGTTGACCTTGATACTACCAACACCAACACTGTGTTGACCTTGATACTGCCACCACCAACACTGTGTTGACCGTGATACTACCAACACCAACACTGTGTTGACCTTGATACTACCACCACCAACACTGTGTTGACCTTGATACTGCCACCATCAACACTGCGCTGATCTTGATACTACCACCACCAACACTGTGTTGACCTTGATACTGCCACCATCAACACTGCGCTGATCTTGATACTACCAACACCATCACTGTGTTGACCTTGATACCAATGTTAACGTACCGCTACATCACATTATATACAATAACATTTAACTACCGACAAATAACTTATCTTAGGTAGAATATTTTACAGACATAATTTAGTGTAAGTGTTCAGAGAGATATGTTTAATATACATGTGTATGTTCGAGGCTTGGTTGATAACCTCCTCAGCTTACACTCTCAGAGTCCGGGATCGATCCCACAACGTGGGAAACACTGCTATATTTTCTTAAACCTGCAGCTCCTGATCACCTAGCAATACATAGGTACCTTGGAACTAGCAGATTGTTGTGGTTGGCATTCTGGTGGACAACAATTAGTTGTGGGAAATGTTGTGAATAACCCGGGAATTTCTATATTGTGTCAATAATGTCAGCTATGATCTCTTGTATTGTACTTGTAGAAATAAACATTTATTATTATTATTATTAGCGTGTCAGCGTGTCAGCGTGCCTCGTTGTGCTCCGGGTTTTCTCGTGTTTTCACGGTCGCTCTTACGTGCTAGAACTTTAATTTGTGTCATCAATCCTATACGATACATCCCTCTAGCGCCTGGAACCAATCTTGGGCGGAAAACATTATATACTGAGTCAAAAAAGGAGAATTAGTGTGCACTACCTAGCAGAGTTTACTGCCAGAGGGGAATCATAGGCCTGTGTCCCGTGTGGAAAAAAAAAATAATAATAATTGAACTTTTCGTGTCAGAGGAAAGAAAGTCTCCCTGATAACATTGAGTATACATAGTGTATAGTGTATACTACAGTGGCTCCCTAGTATATTGATGATAAAGGCTAAAGTGTCATTTGAAAACAGGTGAATTTGTAAATGAAGTGATAAGCCTATAGAGGCAGGTGCCAGAAGTCGCCAGAAACTTACCACAGGTCAGCTGTTTTTAATAATCTTCCTGGCCTGCTAGTGTACTCGCATATAATCTAGTGATACCAGTGAATAGCAGAATACAGTGTTGTAGTAGCAACTAACCAGTATTATAATGGTACTTAGTGGAGTGGAGTGACTTTCATTAGTTTCTTTTTCTTGAAATACCAGACGTTACTGTGAATTTCATATAACCTGTAGTTACCAGCGGTCGCAATATACACAACGAGAAGCAATTATTACTACAGAAAAAGCGTCCTTCCTCCAAAATTTGCACCAGTCAACTATAGTGATAATATAGCATTTATTGTGGTGGAGACGGAAAAAAAAAAAAAAAAAAAAAAAATAGAAAAGCCAGATACAGCGATTGATAAACAAGGAGGTCGACCGTTCGTTATTGTAGGAGCTGCCAGATATCACCAGCTCTTCAACACGCAAGTTATACTTTTGTATCAGTCAAATCACATATTACTCGGGTAGATAATTTCCAGTAGATTCTTCATGTGTTAGCTCAAATCACCGACCAGTATGTTTTAAATAAGTGACCCACTGATCAGAGCAGATCGACTGGTCTGAACCCTTGACTGGTCCGAACCCTTGACTGGTCCGAACCCGGGACTGGTTTCAAACAGTTTCGTTTACCTGGAGTTTACCTGGAGAGAGTTCCGGGGGTCAACGCCCCCGCGGCCCGGTCTGAGACCAGGCCTCCTGGTGGATCAGAGCCTGATCAACCAGGCTGTTGCTGCTGGCTGCACGCAAACCAACATACGAGCCACAGCCCGGTTGATCCGGAACTGACTTTAGGTGCTTGTCCAGTGCCAGCTTGAAGACTGCCAGGGGTCTGTTGGTAATCCCCCTTATGTGTGCTGGGAGGCAGTTGAACAGTCTCGGGCCCCTGACACTTATTGTATGGTCTCTTAACGTGCTAGTGACACCCCTGCTTTTCATTGGGGGGATGGTGCATCGTCTGCCAAGTCTTTTGCTTTCGTAATGAGTGATTTTCGTGTGCAAGTTCGGTACTAGTCCCTCTAGTATTTTCCAGGTGTATATAATCATGTATCTCTCCCGCCTGCATTCCAGGGAATACAGGTTCAGGAACCTCAAACGCTCCCAGTAATTGAGGTGTTTTATCTCTGTTATGCGCGCCGTGAAGGTTCTCTGTTGGACAATAAAGCAGACTGTAAACGGATGGGGTTGTAGGCGCCCTTATAAACACAAACATTAAAAATCAGGAACGTGACGTTATGCTGTCCAATATACAAAAAGAGTTAGAAACAGAAATACAAATAGCTAGAGCTTCATTTAAGGTTATTAATATAATATTCAAGAGGTTGCTAGTAGAATTGCAGTAAATCAACCATTCAAATCATTATGAAGCTGTGTGTAGTCTGTGGTCAGTCAAACAAACGGGCTTCCACATGGATAAATTGTCATTTTTGTGGAAATTGGTGTCACGCCCCTTGTGCAGATATCCCAGAACTAGCTACAAGCAGTATTAAAACAGAGAAGTGTTTTGGGTATGCCCAAATGAGGAAAATCTGTGGACTAAAATCACAAGGGTATTAAAAGAGGACAACATCAAAGCTGCTTTCATAGAAAACCTGGAAACTTTCTACATCAGATGGGACATAAAAAAGTCTGGGCTGAATGGTACTCCCCTTGATACTGGCCATGTAGTCACAAACGGTAAGGCTGGAGGTGATGTCCTGGTAGTCAGATAAATGTGGGGCGATAGTGCTGTCTGGGAGACAGTAATGGTGAAGCTGGAGGTGCTGTCCTGGGAGGACAGAAATGAGTGAAGCTGGAGATACTGTCCTGGAGACAGTATTGGTGAAGCTGGAGATTTTGTCCAGGTAGTCGGGAATTAAACGCAGGAAGGAATACATATAAATGACCTCACAGGGGGACAGGAGCATAGTAGGGGAAAGAAGTTGTAGTCAAAGATAAGATAAAAAACCATATTGCCAAACTAGAAATACCGCAGGGAAATATCAAACAAGAGGACTACAATCGCAATAGTGAAGGATAAATATACCAAAAAAAAACTGGTGGGAGCGCCATTGTTGGTGCTAGGGAGATAGAAGTAAGACAGGGAAACATGCACCACAGGGAATACAGTCACAGAAACCCAAGCCAAGCGGAAACCAAGCCTGTGCACATACTATGCACTTGGTATCTGCTGCATGGGAAATCTGGAAAAACAGATGGGAATGCAACTTGACCAACTAGAAAATGCCATGCCCATATGCAACAGGAAATGCAAACTCCCTTCCTGTAAACTTTTTCACCCTGAAATGTGTACCTCTTCAGTACAGGAAAGACTGTGCTATAACTTCAAATTGGCAGCATACCATCTAAAGGGGACAAAAAGATACAAAACATCCAGGCATGGGAAAACCTGGGTAGCCACAGCCACTCAGAGGGGAGAGGTTTTTTTGCCAGGAAGGAAAAATACTGGCAGGAAATGCAGAAATCGTACACCAAATCCAGTCATCCTGGAGTGGAACCACAGGTCGATGGCCTTCCACTCCAAACCACAGATACGATACTATGCCGGAAAAAAATCCACCCCAGTACCAACATTACCACCAGTCCGATAACATTATTCTTTGCAATATACAGGGTTCTAAAGCCAGCAAACAAACAACAAAATACCTTTCATCCGTGGACTGCTTTGCAGAGGCAAAGCAATGTTCGTGGCTTTTCACTGAGACCCACATAACATGGATCACTTGGACAACGAAAATATGGATCCAGGTTACCCTATACAGATGTGACAAATTGGAAAAGGCAAAAGGGGGGGGTTGGCCTGTACATTGCAGAGTCACTTGTTTGCACAGAACTGCTTAATGCCTCAAAATGACGTAGTGGATGTTTTAGCAGTAAAGGTCGAGAACAAAAACCTTAAGTCATTGTGGTAGTCTTTCAAGCCTCTGATGCAACAGCCCAGCAATTCCAGGAACTGCGTTAAAAATTGACCACTGTCTGGAAAACTAATCTTCCAGCTTCCTTGCCACCCAACATCTTGCCCTGGGGGGGTTTCAACTTAAGGCACCTAAAATGGAGGATTATAGGGAAATAATATTGTTGAGTAATAACACCAGGAGGCAGCTCTGATGAAAACTCCACACTCACACGAGCTTTTAAATCTCTGCACAAAATTCAATTTAAACCAGCAAAATAATAGAGCCTACTAGACTGGAGATTAACTAGACAACATCATCACTAACAATGATGATCTGATAAGATAAATGTCACCATATCAAAACAAATATACACAGATCACAACATAATTGAGGTTCCAGACATGTATGCGTGGAGCCCAGGACCGCAAAAATGAGACTAGTCACGAGGGAGCATTCACCAAATTCAACTTCAATAACAAACACATAAGGGGGACCAAGTAAACCAAGTTCCTAACCGATATAAGCTGGAAGAGATACTAGCAACACAGACCCATAACTTATGCTAGAACATATTAACTCGTGGCACTCGATGTATGCACATGGCTTATTCCTCTTAGAAAAAGGAGGAGTAGATGTAAAATAGAAAGGACAGGCGACTCCCTTTACAGGCGACGGAAACGAATAACAGAGCGGGCTAAAAGAGGTCAATTTATCTGAAATGCGCAGGGAGACACTGGTCAGAGAAATAGCAAGCATTTGAACTTAGCTAAAAGATCCTTTAGGAGTCAGGATATCGCGGGAAGAAAACTAAAAGCCATAAATGAAAGCGAAGAAACCCAAAGTACTTCTTCTCCTATGTCCAAATCAAATCGAGAACATAACGTCTGATTGGGCCCCTACTTAAACAAGATGGGTCTAACAGATGACAGCAGGAAAATGAGTGAGCTACTCAGTCCCAATATGACTCAGTTTTAGCAAGCCGGCTAACCAGACTGGAGTCGAAGATCAATAATGATTTTTTACTGAGAGAGCCACAAAAATTTGGGATTAACAACAAGCCTATACGATGTTATCCTGACGCAATGACTTCGAACAGGCGATAAATAGACATGCCCATGCACTCTGCCACAGGGGCCTGACTAATGGAACTCTGTGTTCATCAAGAACTGCCAATGAAGCCCTATCACGAGCTTTTCCATCATGGAGAGGGACAGGGACCGGGGGTCGTCCCTCAGTTACTAAAACAACAGCATAGCCCCACTCCACAAAGGGGGTAGTAAAGCAACAGCAAAGAACTAAGAACCAATAGCATAACACCCATATCAAAATCTTTGTAAGGGTCCTAAGCAAGCACGATCCCACCATTCTAGAAACCTATCAGTTACCAAACCAGGGCAAAACATGGGTTTAGAACAGGTCGCTCCTGTCTGTTCTCAACTACTGGATCACTACGAACAAGTCCTATAATGCACTGAAGACAACAGAATTGCAGATGTAATATATACAGACTTTGCAAAAGGCCTTCGACAAGTGTGACCCTGGGCGTAATAGCGCACAAATGCGCGCTAAAGGTATAACAGTAAAGTCGGTCGATGGATCTATATTTCCCTCACTAACAGAAACACAGAGAGTAGTCGTCAACAGAGTAAAGTCGTGGCGCTACGGTGAAAAGCTTTTCTTGTAGTACCACTAATCTCGAGCTGAGGATACTCGCTGTGGAACCCAAGAGTTCAGTTCACCGCGATGGCCCTGACCTGCTTGTCATCTAGTACACAAGTAATCTCTGTGTGCTCAACCCTAAGCCGCTTAAGGATTCAGATATCACTCAGACGACTATCCGGTCGCGTCACACACTTCCCTGTTGCACGACTCGCGCACACACCCACGAATCTGCATGTACCAAGCCTGTATTCCATTGCAGTACACTGGCAAGGCTCCAGGCGGACATCAACCAAAGCTTTCAGGGGGCTGCAGAAAACTATATGACTAGTTCGACGATGAGAATTTTCAATTACTCAGATTATGGTTAAACATGAGGAATATTAAATCTTCATCAGAGTACAAAACAAATTCTGGCTACAAGATTGAGCGAAACGCCAACGTCAAAGACCTGGGAAGTGATTATGTCGGTTGATGTCTCACCTTCAAGGACCATAAACATTGTATCAATCGCATCTGCCTAGAAAACTGACAGGATGGATAATGAGAACCTTCAAACTAGGTAGGCCAAGCCCATGAGAGACACTCTTCAGGTCAACTTGTTTATCTAGGTGGTGGAATATTGCTTCAATTTAACAGCACCTTTCAAGGCAGGTGAATGAAATTGCAGACTAGAAAATGTACAGAGAACTTTCACGGCGCGCATAACGGAGATAGATAAAACACCTTAATTACGGGAGCGCTTGAGGTTTCTAAACCTTTATTACCTGGACGCAGGAGGGAGAGATAATGATTATATACACTTGGAAAAATCCTAGAGGGACTAGTACCGAACTTGCACACGAAAAATCACTCCAATACGAAAGCGAAAGACTCGGCTAGTCGATGCACCATCCCCCCAATGAAAGCAGGGGTGTACTAGCAAGTTTAAGAGACATAACAAATAAGTGTCAGGGGCTCAGGGGGACTGTTCAACTGCCTCCGCACACATAAGGGGATTACCAACGACCCCTGGCAGTCTTCAAGCTGGCACTGGACAAGCACCTTATAAAGTCTGTTCCTGATCAGCCGGGGCTGTGGGTCGTTAGTGGTTTGCGTGCAGCCTGCAGCAAACTGCCTGGTTGATAAGGCGCTGATCCACCAGGAGAGGCCTGGTCACAGACCGGGCCCTCGGCGGGGGCGTTGACCCGAACTCTCTCCAGGGTAATCTCCAGGTATTACATAATTATTTGTTCTAATATCACTATCTCAGTTCACAGGGACGTACACTTATAACTGAGGCTGCACCAGAGCTCAGGGTGAAGACAACATGGGAGACAACACCTAACAAACAGAACACCAGTGCTCAGTGTGAGGACAACCTGGTAGAACACCTAACAACAGAACACAGCAGTGCTCATGTGAAGGACACATGGTAGAACACCTAACAACAGGAAACACCAGTGCTCAGTGTGTGGCAACATGGTAGAACACCTAACAACAGAACCCAGTGCTCAATGGAAGACAAATGGTAGAACAACACATAACAGATCCCAGTGTCAGTGTGAAGAACATCAGGTGTTACAAAAAAATGCGATTCTAAAAGCTTTTAGAGATCTCCAGTGAATACTGAATGGACTTGCCCCTTCTAGCACAGCTGTTACTGGGATTTCATAACAAGTAGTCAAGTATCCTTGTCCAATTATTTCCATTATTCTTCAGTATGATTCAGAAGTGCATCAGATATACAACTGGTAGGATTACTAACTAGATCATTTAAAAATTTGATAAATTTATAAAGTATCGTCTAGAGGAATATCATCAAATTAAATTAAAATTAATCACAATCAAAATATTATTAATCACTTCTCTGTGTGCAATAGTATTGTGCTGTAGGCTTATATCACATTTATTAAGTCTCAAGTACGTCTGACATTAACATTAAATAAGATATTACAAATATGTACAAGTTTGTGTGTATGTGTGGTAAGTGCTTAAGTAGTTCACTTGGCTCACGACTCGACTAGACTTAAACAAGTGACTGCAAAGTCCACAAATAAAACTAATTCTTGACCAACTGGCAATCAGAACTGGTCTGCTTGAACATTAAAAACGACAGATAAGCCTAACAGCAATAGAACAGCAATGAGACATAGAACCAGGAACACGGGACATAAATAATGACCTAAGTAGGGACCATCTGCAGAGCCTCCACCAAAAGTCACAAAACTCCCATACTACAGAATTACGTTCAGCATAAGAGAATCCCCGACTGTGATACTACACAGATTACAAGTACAAGTTAGGTCAAGAAGCTACAGCTCTGGACCTGAATTGCTCAGCAGTGTCTATGCAACACACAACCTCAGTACAAGTCGGAAAAATCACTAAGTCTATACAATTTTCTGTGAACAGAGTCTCCAGAACTAACAACACTAATTATGAGACAGAGACGATCTTCCAAACAAGGGCCAATAAGGGAGAGTTAGGCACTTGTCAGGACTATGTCCAACCACAAAGAGGTTAGACAAGACTGAATACTGCAGGTGAGGCGTGAAAACACCCCCCTCCTCGATTCACGTGATAGCTCGTGGACAGTTTATGACTAGCATCAGAAGCGGCCGGGAAAACGAGCAAAGAGGCAATAATTACAGTAATTAGACAAACAAGACCTTGAACTGAGCACATAAGATGTTTACATCTACCTAACAACATAACTAAGTAAATAATATAAAGCAATACATTTTACGATTTAGCTTTTATCGCAAATATAAACAACAATTATAAAAGTGTATGAAAAAAGTTAATAATCAATATATTATTTTTTTTATCCACTGGGCCGATTCCACCATGCAAGGGGCCCGAAGAAAAAGAAAAAAAACTTTCACCATGCATTCACCTCCTCACTGTCTTGCCAAGGACGGGTGCGTTTACACTAAGTTTTTAAACTGCAACTTAACACCCCACCTTCAGAGTGCAGGCACTGTACTTCCATCTAATATATACATATTAGTCATTGACAAACCATCCAGGGGTTTGCAACACCCCCCCAAACACGACAAACGGTGCACTAGGAGTTGCATTAATGTCTTTCACATTACATGATTACTAGGTTCATTACTAACAGGTTTAATATGAAAAAAATAATGAGAGTCAATCTGTGCCCAAGCACTTAATAATGTCAGAGTCTATACACTAGTTATGCCCCTAGTTACTTTAGGGCAGTACACAGTATCGTATCTCTGGCATACTAATGGTTTATGTACATCAGTGTAGGAGGACAGGATGCGTAAGGACAAGCATGACAAGTTCGAGGCTCGATCATAGTAGTGGATATGAACAATAGGTTGTGATATATAGGACAGGAGACAGCATTCCTCTCTTAAGTAGGGTTGTGGAATGTTATACAGTTATAGGACATCTGAGTTATTACACAGCTTAAGGTGTGTAGTGAGGGGGTCTGCTGCAGGGACAGTGTTCCGTCCCGCAGTACATCGCCCACACCACACTATCATATCACCTCAGCTTCTGTTCTCCAACTCACACCACATTTCATCACTACTGGGAATATTATAAATAGATTAATTTGACATGGGATATATGTTAATATGGGATGGAGGATAAAGTTTACTGTATTTGGACATAGCAAGTAAACAAATCGTATTTGGGCTAAAATTACTTTAATTTTAAAATGGGGGATGTGCCCAAATTTACACGTCAAAATGTTCAAAGGACATCACAAGAAGCTAGAGCCTCTTTCTCAATAGTGCAATTAATTTTTCTGGTGTTGTTTAAGCTTAGATGAATAGTAACATATAGGATGGAGAATGTTCAGTGGATGTTGGACTGTTGTAGCAGACAGCTGCCATCTGCATAAACCATCACACATTTATGTTAAAAAGAGGGAAGATTAGAAATTAGGACTCTTCAACACTGGGCAGTGTGGGTAAGGCAGATGTTTACCTTTTGAACAGATCTGAACAATCACTAGTACAGATGAACTCAACTTTGCTACTAGTAAAACACATAGTGAGAGGTTGTAAGGTGGAGGTGTGTTGGTGCGGCTTGCCTTGTCACTTGACAACGTGGCAAGTCACACATGATAAGCTCTGTTTCCTTTCATTTTTGGCCAAGTAAAATGTTTTGCCAGTTTACTGAGTGTCTTCTTGACACCCAAATGTCCTCCTATGGGACTATTGATGAGCAAAATCATGGCTTGTTCAGAAAAATGTAACTGGTAACAACTTTCAAGATGTTTGACTGTGGTGGAAACACTATCAGCTGACAACTTACATGTATTTTTCTCCATCAGTACACCGTGTGGAAAATTTTATAGGGTTCTTACCTGTATGTACCTCAACATTATATACATACAAGTAATCTCATTGGCGGACATCCATAATGTTTAGTAGTCAACCCGTTGTAGGACTGTGAGAAACTTAAACACCTCTGGTCACTAAGGTGGCCCCTCGACCCCTCACAACTTGTCCAATCTATACGAGACCAGATATTAATGGGAGTTAGCACTCAAGCACGGCGCATATTAATTTATTGTGGATTTAAAGATTATATTAGTTTAACTGAATGAAGGGGGGGGTAGGATACACATGGATACATCCATCAAGGAAAAAACATTTTGTAATAATCACACCACTGTACCAGATATCCCCTGGTGGGTCACTTGATGTGGTGGATCACCCTTAAACCTATCCAATTAAACATACCGTAACTGGCCAGCATCAGTTGTTATAAACTAGAAGGGTTACTTAACTCGGGGGGTGATTGACATGATTGAGCTCTTATTTCCTCCATTCCCATCTCATTTCGGAAACGTCCCACCACAACGACACGGTTCTTATTCCAGCCGGACGAGGTATCCGATGGTTTTGTCCTGTTTAGAAGTCGTGATACCATATAAAACTTCACTATCCTCGATACGATAATCACACGTTCACTTGGAGCAGGGCGATCTATTTCACATCCGACATTCTCTTAACTTAATGTTATTATCACTGATTACATTACCATTCACAAGACGTATTTAACGTCTCATAATCCATAAACACATTAGAGTCACTTTTTCATTAAAGATCAGAGGCCGTTGAATACGGACTTAACTCACGGGGATTTCCCCTGGGGGGGACACACACCATGGCGTCGCACCAGTCAGCACCTGTCCTATCATTATTCACTAATTTTACCATTTTATTACGGTGGTCCCGCAAATCACGTTCCTCACTCTTCACTAGGGACAGTCACGACACTTCCTATTATGAATTGAGGCCTATATTAATCCTTAGGCCGCCGTGAACACCCGTTTCCTCATCCCCAGTTTTCAAAGCCTCCTCACCCATTCAAAACACTGCCCCCCCTCATGCCCCAGTTCGACCTATACCCCCGCACATCTGTGCAGGCGCAGCGGGAACCCAGTTGGCTCCATTCAAAATACAAATACATTTTGACCCAAATCAACACATTAAACACTTATTAGGCACTATAGCTTCGGAAATTAAATAATTTCCACACTGCGGCCGGGCGGAAGTCGTTGTTACCTGGAGTTTACCTAGAGAGAGTTCCGGGGGTCAACGCCCCCGCGGCCCGGTCTGTGACCAGGCCTCCTGGTGGATCGGAGCCTGATCAACCAGGCTGTTGCTGCTGGCTGCACGCAAACCAACGTACGAGCCACAGCCCGGCTGATCCGGAACTGACTTTAGGTGCTTGTCCAGTGCCAGCTTGAAGACTGCCAGGGGTCTGTTGGTAATCCCCCTTATGTGTGCTGGGAGGCAGTTGAACAGTCTTGGGCCCCTGACACTTATTGTATGGTCTCTTAACGTGCTAGTGACACCCCTGCTTTTCATTGGGGGGATGGTGCATCGTCTGCCAAGTCTTTTGCTTTCGTATAGTGAGTGATTTTCGAGTGCAAGTTCAGTACTAGTCCCTCTAGGATTTTCCAGGTGTATATAATCATGTATCTCTACCCTCCTGCGTTCCAGGGAATACAGGTTTAGGAACCTCAAAGCGCTCCCAATAATTGAGGTGTTTTTTATCCGTTATGAGTGCGTTGAAACTTCTCTGTACATTTATAGGTGGCAATTTCACCTGCCTTGGGGGAAAGGTGCTGTTAGTGTGCAGCAATATTCCAGCTAGATAGAACAAGTGACTGATAGAGTGGTAAATCATGGGCTTGGCTACTTGTTTTGGGGGGGGTGGGGGGGGAATGGTTCTCATTATCCATCCTGTCATTTTTTATAGCAGATGAGATTGATACATTGTTATGGTCCTTGAAGGTGAGTCCTCCGACATGATCAATCCCATGGTCTTTGACGTTGGTGTTTCGCTCTATTTTGTGGCCATGAATTCAGTTTTGTACTCTGATGAAGATTTAATTACCTCATGTTTACATATATGGAGTAATGAAATTTTCACGTTGTACTTCATTATGGTTTTCTGCAGCCACTGAAAGATTTGTGTTGATGTCCGCCTGGAGCTTTTGTGTACTGCTATGGAAGACACTGTCATGCAGATTCGGGTGATCATCTGTCAAAGGAAGACACGGTGCTGTGGCTGACATCCTTGTCTATGTCGGAATTGGATGAGGAACAAGATGGGAGCGCGTGTACTGTGCCTTGTGGAAACAGAGCTTTTCACCGTAGCTGCCTCGGACTTTACTCTGTGACGACTACTCTCTGTGTTCTGTTAAGTGAGGAAATTATGACCATCCGACCGACTTTTTCCTGTTATTCCTTTAGCACGCATTTTGTTGCGCTATTACGTCATGGTCACACTTGTCCGAGGCTTTTTGCAAAGTCTGTATATATTACATGCATTCTTTTTGTATTCTAGGCATTTGGGACCTTGTCGCCGTAGTGATCCAATAGTTGAGACAGACTGGAGCGACTGTTCTATAACCCATGTTGCCTGGTTGTGTAAAATGAGACCTTAAATTGCAGTACTTCCTCATGGAGACAGTCCAGCCCTCTTCTAGATTCGCGCTGCTGGTTTTCCTATGTGGGTCTTTATACAATTTCTTCTTGCATTTACCCGGGTCAGTGTTCTTCAATATCAACTCGTGTCACTTTCCTTAGATTTCATATGCACTGGATTGAACACCATTTAATTCTAGGAGATTAATTTATTAATGTATGCATACTTTCCTGACCACAAACACACCACTTTGGACGTTTTGACAACACCTTGTGCATCTGGTATTATGTAACTACCTTGCCAGAGGCCACAATGTTCGATGTTGTTCTGTATCAATTAACACAAGTCATCCTGGTTGAATGTTCTGTCGGTTTATGCCTCTGGCGCACCATAAAAGTGTTCAGTAGTGTAAGAAGATTTCTTTACGCCACACATAGACCAATGACGTTAATTACCTTATTTAACCTCTTGAACTTATCACTCAAACACGGTCACGTTATTGTAATCCTCATCATTTCCCTCGGGATTTTCCTATAGATAGGTTCAGGCTTCTAACTTGTCACCATATATTAGGTGAGAGGGAGTCAGTATCTCCGCATCAGGAGTGTCGCTCATGTATGACAGAGGGCGATTGTTCACTCGATTTCTCTGCCTCCACCAACACTGCCCGGAACTCCTCCAAATCAATTCTCTTCCTGTGTAGCACCTTACGAAGACATCTTTTCACTGTACCTATCATTCTTTCGTACAGTCCTCCCTGCCAGGGGGCTCTGGGAGTAATAAATTTCCAGACACACCCTCGCTGGGTCAACAAAGACTGTACATCATCACTCTTATTTAATTTCATCAAATGTTGAGCACCCGCTACAAAATTGGTGGCATTATCTGAGATCATCAATCTTGGGCAGGATCGTCTAGCTGCAAATTTTCCGGAACAGCTGTATGAACTGTTCTGCAGACAAGTCCTGAGCCACTTCTAGATGAACAGCCCTAGTAGCTGTACAAGTAAATAGACATACATACACCTTCAAGGGGACACCATCTGAAGTACCTGTCAAAATGATTGGCCCACTATAGTCCACTCCGGTCACATCAAATGGTTTTACCAACTGCACGCGTTCCTTGGGCAATGGTGGAGGACCTGGGTACATGTAGGTTCTGGCATCCACCCGGCGACATATTACACACGACTTGATAACCCCTTTACACTTTGCCGTCCTTGTGGAATCCAGAAGGTTTCCCGAATACAGTTTAAGGTATCCTGTACCCCACCGTGCATCACGTTATTATGGGCATTAAAGACAATCAAGGTTGTCAGGTGATGAGTTTTGGGCAGCAAGATAGGGTGCTTAGCATATTCCCCCAATTCAGCATTTTGTAACCTGCCTCTGCACCTAATTACATCATCCTCTAAATACAGCCCCAGCTTTTCTATTATTGAGCCTTTCACAATTTTCCGTCCATCATGAATTTAATCTCATCCCTGTAGGTTTCTTCTTGTACCCTCTGTAGCCAGTATTTCAGGGGATGGGGAAAATTATGTGAGATATTCATCTTACTTATAAATTTAAACACTAACCTGGTCACACTAATCAGCTTAGGTAAGGAAGAATACCTGTTCATATCAATGGCTAAGGAGGGACTACTGACCGGAGCGGTGCTCACCGTAATTTCGACAGGAGCAATATGTGCCTTTTGCACCGGCCAGTTAATTTTGTCCACCAGCCAACTTGGCCCTTTAAACCACGATAAAGCACTCACAAATTTTCCATAAGTCAAGCCTCGAGACAAGAAGTCAGCTGGGTTCTCGTCACCAGGAATGTGATTAAAGGTTAACATATGCTGACCCAAACTGTTATGTTTTCCTGCATTTGATGGTATTTCAGCGGACCTTGTTTTGTACATACACAATCTTATGTTACCATTACGAATCCATTGTAAGGATACCTCGTTATCAGACCAATTACGGTGTCGTGATTTTTATCTCTCGCAATTTATTTCTTATATAATTGGCTATTTGACACCTACATAAATGGGCCGTTAATTCCAACTGAGGTAGGTGCGTGATTTGATTGGAGCCACCTTAGCCTTAGGACATAACAAGAGAAATGGCACTATTACATTGAAGGTAAGCGGACTGCTCAAAGCTAATTTCGAAGCACGCAAAAAAATGTGGAGTACATTTTCTCCCTCTTGACTGGCCCATTTACGGGGGAACTTCAAACATTGGTAATTTTACATATTCCCCTTTATTAGTTCTTCCCACCTTTCAACAAATTCCTCAGGTAGGGGTTTCATCCCAGGCACACTTAAGCTTCCATGCTTCTTGTATCAACCAATTGTTCCTCTTATGGTAAAGTGCGTGACACTAACGCTAGTGGATCGAAAGCTTTTGAAACTTCTGCAAGAAGAACTTCTCTTGGTTAATTTATTGGGCATGTGCTGTAGTCATTAGCTTTAACGATAACAAGCTCCCTCTGTGTCCCAAGTCGTCCCAGCACTTTACATATTTGGACACTTAACTCCAGGTTGTCTTTAGTATTGAGCTCTCTAAAGCTGGACGAATACTGTTCCATTCCCTTCATGGGGGCATATTTGCACCTTGCATTATTTCATAGCCCCTGGTATATGCTCATTCATAGTTCCTCTTCAGTAGACGTCACCCCCAGGAAATTCCACATAAATTGTTTACCATTTACTCCATCAGTGGACCACCCGTACGCATAGGTGTGGCATTTTCGTTGCCTGGAGTAGGGAAAGGACTGAGGTAGCACCAAACAATAACTCCTGACGCGAAAAAAAAAAGTTTCAGGGGACTAGTGGGTCACTAGGAATTCTCAGGGCCATAAGAACCTAGTGCAATCCCGGTCAGCCTCCTGCAGACCCAATTCAGGGAAAGCTTTACTTGATGTCTGCCGGTAAAGCATAATTCTTACCCTGAAGTTTAGTAGTATGTCTCCCAGTTTTCGTCAGCGACGGACTGTCATCAAAACAGTCATTCAAACTAGGTACAACTTTTATTACTCCTGGCACTACAATTAAACACAAATCCTAGTGGATTGGTCTTAGAATCCTTCTTCACTCCGTGGTTGTGGCAAATAGTGACCATAAATCTGGGTTTGCTCGGGAGGTACCTCCTATGAATTTATTATTAACTGCTATTAATTATATCATCGTAAGCAGTCAACAGTTCTGGTGTCTTGCTCATTGTGGAAGCTGGGCCTTTATTGTCCATACGCCATCCGGTAATTAGTGCTAGGTCTGGATGGGTTCAGCTTCCACGGAAGTCTCACCCAGTATTGTCAGTATTCAAATTTACATCCTTTGGTATTGTTCTTGGTAAAGGAATCATCTGGCTCTTTCTCATTTACATTTCTCCCTATGCTGTCCATTCCCATAAATTATACACAGGTTCAACTCATCCCTCTATTGAATTTATTTATACTGGGGTGGATACTTCAGGAGTAAGACACACCGTAATGTTTTTATGGATTCTCCATTATTTCATTATCGGTACGAGGAAGCTGCCATACATCACGTGACCTCCGGCGGTCCTTAGAAGGGTGGACCCGCATGTCTTTTCATACCATTTACAAAGGTTGGCATAATGAAAATGTCACTACTACTCAAAATATCTATTGGCCCCACCGAATTCATTATTTATACCCGAAGGTGCCAAATCTACCTTGCTCGAAAGCCTTTCAGTAGCGTCCCAAGCTATTGTAGAATTAGTTTCTCGGGGAGCCTCTCCACAATTACGGCATTAAACGTTTTCTCTCATTGCCCAGCGGGACAGTTTACATAAGACAGTGTCGTTGGACTGGGCCTTCTTATTCGAGAGAAAGCCAGATAGCTTGAGTTATAGCAGGATCTTCCCATTTGTACTCATCCCATTAAGGCGTTACGTTTTATGAAGGTTACGTTGTGATCCCTGATCCAGTAATGCTGTTACAGTTTGGATTTACGCCGTTTATCATTAATCACCACAGCAACACAGGCAAAGCTACCTCAGCTAGGGCCATTCATTACCGACGTTGTCATGCAATCTTTACGTGGGCTATGTTGTGTCTGGGTTATTAATATCTATCAGTACTATTGTACCATCATTACGATTAGTTCTGCCCTTACACATGCCTATGTGGTGTTCTTCCCTTGTTACACTGATAACAATTGTGCAAGTTTTTTTTAGGGCACGGCATCCCTTACATTATGGATTTCCTAGCACCTGGATACCATTAGCAAGCTCTTCCAATCTTTCCACTTTAACATCCCATAACGATATTATTGGCATTACAGTGCTTAGAGAAAGAAATGAGTCCGTTGGCAGAAGATACAATCTCTCTTTCCTGCCTGACCTCTTATCAACTGGGTACCCTTATTGTGGTACTTCCTCCTCTTGCTTGGAGGGTGAGCAGAACACTATAACTGGCACCGTCACTGATACGTGCCTACATATCCCCGTTGTTGTAAGGTGGCTTAGGATTATTGATATTAGGATAAGGTTTCCCTTTGGTGGGAACTTGGCAGGTGCCACTGGTGGTCTGTTGAGTGGTATTCCTAGAGTAATGGTGGTTGGTGGTCTGCTGTTGGACGATTAGCTCTTGCAGTCCCACTCTCATTTTCTTCCAACCTGAAGTAACCTTGTGGGATATCTTTAGATAAACACTCTTTGGTCTATGTGGTTCATTTTATTCTGAATCAAGGGCACTCAAATCCACTCTGCTCCCTCCAGATCTATTTATTACTCAGGTTCTTAAGAGTGCTTTCTAGTTTGATCCTAAATTGCTGTAAACTGTTGCGGTTGTGATTTGGAGGTCTTCTATAATATAGCAAATTAGCTACTAGGTCCAGCCTACTTTGCTCCAAAGTCTGCCGTAAGTGACCTCCAACAGGTCAACTGCCGCACTATAGGAGTCATCTACATTTGGGATGGCTTGTATGAGAACATGCGCATCTCCCTTTACCTGTCCCGTTTATAGCAAATTTGGATTAACACTTGCAAGATCTTTCCTCTCATGTACGACTGCTTTGGAAGATAGACAAATACTCCTCAAGTGTTTTCTCCACGCTGGATTAAACACAGGCATAC
The DNA here is from genome assembly GCF_026875155.1 of Cherax quadricarinatus. Lineage (NCBI taxonomy): Eukaryota > Metazoa > Arthropoda > Malacostraca > Decapoda > Parastacidae > Cherax > Cherax quadricarinatus. The sequence goes on along the minus strand of NC_069488.1, from coordinate 23,732,600 downwards.
ATAATTCTGGAGTTTTGGTAGATGCTCTGACTCCTTCCTTACTAGGTTGACCAACATACATAGTGTACACCCTTTTACCTTCTCCAAAGCCTTAGTTTTGCAGGAAGACACGATGTTGTTCATCCTCTTCATAATGTTGATCTAGCAGTCGCTCCCTTTCTGCAATCATCTGCACAGTTCTCTAGCAGCTCTTTTTCATTAGTCTTTAAACCACAATCTTATGTCTCATGCCTATTTCCTAAGGCTTCTAGTGTAGCGTTATTCATCAGGGTTTACCGTTTTCTTGTTTCATTAACTCCATACATTCTAGTTATGATTTTAGTAACATGACCCTTCCGAGCTTGTAGTGACGCTTTCGTGCTTTGGCATCCATGGAACTTGCCAGTCGCACTAACTTCTCAGACCCAGCCATGGTTGGGGATTTAATAATCACCCATTATACTACTTAAATAGACGTTTATAAGAGTAATTCTTGCACTTTTACTCTTGTATAAATCTTGCACCATGTGCTAGCAATTTATTGGGCTAATTATCATCCACCACACGATCGATTAACATTGTGTACCCTATACCACTTCCTTCAATAGGTCCACCCTTTTAAAAAAAAATTATTATGAATAATTCAATTAATTTTTTCATGATTGCATCGGTTCAGGAAGGGACCAGGTGCAGATATGGAAAATTTCCTAGGGAGCTTCTTAAACTGTATGTTTACCGTAGTCACCCGTGTAGACATGTGAGAAAACTTAACCCACCCCTGGTCGCGGGCAAAGTGAATTCCTTGGCTAACATCTTATCCCATTCTATCCGAGACCAGTATAGATTGGTAGCCACCCACAAGTCGGCTGCTACTTTTAATTGTGGAACTGTATTGAGTATATTAGTTTTAGACTGGAATGAGGGCGGGGGGTCGATACACCTGGATACATCCATCAAGGGTAAAGCATTTATACATAATCCCACCACTTCCGCTGTTCTCCGGTGGTCACTGATGTAGCTGATCACTCATTAACCTATCTAATTATAAACATACCACAACTGGCAGCTAAGGTTGCTATAACAGAATGGGTTCTTTAACTTGTGGGTGATTGATACTCCTTATTTTCTTCCATTCACTACCTCTGTTTCGATGTCTGTACACCGACACGGTTCTCATTCCGGCAGGACGAGGATATCTCGTCGGATCGTCCCGGTTTAGAGTCGTGATTCTATAAATCTCCACTATTCCCCGTTAGAGAGTCTACGGTTCACGCGGAGCAGGGCGCTCTATTTCACATCCCCCCCTTTCTCTTAACTCAATTGTTATTATCACTGATTACATTCTTATTCACCAGACGATTTACGTCTCAGAACTATTATACAAACTAGAGGTCACTCCATAAGATCTAATTACACGTTCCCATCACTCTCCACCAGGGAACAGTTACGACACTTCTTATTATGAAAATGAGGCCTATATTAATCCTTAGGCCACCGTGATTGTCAATTTCGTGCGTTCCATGTTTTCCCTGCTTACTCACCACCATCAAAACAAACCGCCCCCGCCTCCCCGCACATCCGCGCATGGCGCAAGGGAACTCTTGGTTCTACTCCATTTTCAAATACATTTTTGATTTTGACTCTATCGGCACATAATAAAAACACCTATTAGGCGCTATAGGTTCGGAAAAATTAAAATTTTCCACAGCTGGGTTCTGGAATGAGCTGAAGCAAAATAACTTTTAGCTTGTAAACTGATCTGTGATAGCAAAAATGACTACAAAATCAGGATTTTATTTATTAATATCTGTCGAGCATTAACTTTAAGGTCTAAATAATATAATTATAAGGTAAAAAATTTTATTATTTAAAAGATAAAATAATGAGACGAAATAATATTCCCTTTTAAAATTTAATAAAATATTTAAATTGAATTTTTATTTTTTAAAAGAAATGCATTTCCTTCTTAAATTAAAAAAATGTTTACATAATAAACTTTAATTAAACATAATAAGATTATTTTGTTTTTATATATTGAGTAACCTTGAAAAATTAATGTTTATCTATATATTCAACCAGAAAAGAATTGCAATTATCTAATTTTTAGTCAAATATTTTTGTGACCTAAATTTATGTTTGAATAAATGTTTAGCTATGAAAACGTGACTGCCCAAAGTCCCATCAGTACGTCTGTAATATTTTGACCACCACCCACACCGGGGGTATGGGTGTAATTAAAGATATAAAACAAATGGAAGACACTTCATCTGACTTTTTCTGTGTTATCATAGGTAGGTAATAGGTCTTAGTCAATATGATGACCCACATTAGGAGCTTTTGGTCATCTGACCGAGACCTTCCGCTGGCTTCCCCCCCCTTTAAAAATTATGGTCATGATAAAACCATTTACATACTACCATCCTTGGTAATTAACACATATGTTACTATGTATGATAATTGTACTCGGCTAAATTTGTGTAATTATACTTTTGTGTACCTAAGTAAACTTTTCTTACTTAACCTTAGTTACACATGAAATTAACATGGGTTTAGAAAAAGGTCGCTCCTGTCTGTTTTCAACTATTGGATCACTACGACAAGTCCTAGATGCACTAGAAGACAAAAAAAAATGCGGAGTAATATATACAGACTTTGCAAAAGCCTTCGACAAGTGTGACCATGGCGTTTAAAGCGCACAAAATGCGTGCTAAAGGAATAACAGGAAAAGTTAATAGATGGATCTATAATTTCCTCACAAAAAGAACACAGTAGTAGTCAAGAGAGTAAAGTCTGAGGGTGTTACGGTGAAAAGCTCTGTTACACAAGGCACAGGATGGTATGGGGTGCATAATAAACTAACTAACTAACCACAAGGCACAGTACTCGTTCCCATTTGTTCCTCATCCTCATATCTGACATAGACAAGGATGTCAGCCACAGCACCGTGTCTTCCTTTGCAGATGACACCCGAATCTGCATGACCCGTGTCTTCCATTGCAGACACTGCAAGGCTCCAGGCGGACATCAAACCAAATCTTTCAGTGGGCTGCAGAAAACAATATGAATTTCAACGATGAGAAATTTCAATTACTCAGATATGGTAAACACGAGGAATTAAATCTTCATCAGAGTACAAAACAAATTTCTCGGCCACAAAATAGAGCGAGAAAACAACGTCAAAAAAACGGGGGAGTGATCATGTCGGAGAATCTCACCTTCAAGGACCATAACATTATATCAATCGCAGCTGCTAAAAAAATGACGGATGGTAATGAGAACCTTCAAATTAGGATGCCAAGCCCATGATTACACTCTTCGGGTCACTTGTTCTATCTGGGCTGGAAAAATTGCTGCACACTAACAGCACCTTTCAAGGTAGGTGAAATTGCTGTCCTAGAAAATGACAGAGAACCTTCACAGCGCGCATAACGGAGATAAAACACCTCAATTACTGGGAGTGCTTAAAGTTCCTGAAACCTGTATTCCCTGGAACGCAGGCGGAGAGATACATGATTATATACACCTGGAAAATCCTAGAGGGACTAGTACCCAAATTGCACACGAAAATCACTCACAACGAAAACAAAAGACTTGGCAGACGATGCAACATCCCCCCAATGAAAAGCAGGGGTGTCACTAGCACGTTAAGAGACCAACAATAAGTGTCAAGGGCCGAGACTGTTCAACTGCCTCCAGCATATAAAATATTAAGGGGGATTACCAATAGACCCCTGGCTGTCTTCAAGCAGGCACTGGACAAGCACCTAAAGTCGGTACCTGACCAGCTGGGCGTGGCTCGGTACGTTGGATTGCGTGCAGCCAGCAGTGAAAGCCTGGTTGATCAGGGTCTGATCCACCAGGAGGCCTGGTCCCAGGGCCGGGCCGCAGGGGCGTTGACCCCCGGAACTCTCTCCAGGTAAACAGCAGTGTAATAGTGTTGTCGTGGGTTAGGCCAGTGTATTTGTTGGGGAATGGTGGGGTTAGGATGGGGTAGGATGATGTGGTGGGGGGAAGAGGGGGAAAACTAGCAAGCTAGTCACCGCCTTACCCTCTAGAAGGTATGTTGCTAGAAGTGACAGCAAGTAAGTTTTCCTTTCACTCTGATCACACTAGAGAGGGCGGTGTTAAGTTCTTAGTGACAAGAATATTCTTCATAGTTACCAAACAGCTTTAAGAGCTCTTACTCAACCGACACTTCCATAATTAATCTGATGGATTACATGAAACGAAAAGTCGATAGGAGCCTCATGTAGGGAACCTTAGACTCCAAAAGGGCCCTTTAGTACTGTCAACCACAATATACTATGTAAGAAAACCCTTTAAACTATTGCTTTGGTTCCAAGACTATTTAATTAATCCCATCTTAGCAAAGGAAACAAGTTGTCAAAAGAGCAAACAGAATCAGAACCCCCCTGATAAAGTGGGGTTTACCCAAAACAG
>NC_069488.1:23707886-23727681 GCF_026875155.1 Cherax quadricarinatus | reverse complement strand
GGGTTTTTTCCCATGGCCTGGATGTTTTGTATCTTTTTTGTCCCCTTTAGATGGTATGCCTGGCAATTTAAGTTATAGCACAGTCTTTCCTGTACTGAAGAGGTACACAGTTTAGGGTGAAAAAGCTTACAGGAAGGGAGTTTGCATTTTACTGTTGTCATATGTGCATGGCATTTTCTAGGGTGGTCATAGTTGCACGTCCCATCTGTTTTTCCAGATTTCCCATGCCAGCAGATACCAAGTGCATAGAATGCACACAGGCTTGGTTTCCGCTTGCCTTGGGTTTCTGTGACTGTATTCCCTGTTGGTGCATGTTTCCCTGTCTTACTTCTATCCTCCCTAGCACCAACAATGGAGCTCCCACCAGTTGTTTTTGGTAATATATCCTCACTATTGCTATTGGAGTCCTCTTGTTTGCTATTTCCTGCGGTATTTCTAGTTTGCAATATTAGTTTTATCTTATCTTTGACTACACTTGTTTCTCTACTATGGCTCATGTCCCCTATGAGGTCACTTATATGTATTCCTTCCTGCGTATAATTCCCGACTACCTGGACAAAATCTCCAGCTTCACCATTACTGTCTCCCAGGACAGCATCTCCAGCTTCCCCATTTCTGTCTCCCAGGACAGCACCTCCAGCTTCACCATTACTGTCTCCCAGGACAGCACCTCCAGCTTCACCATTACTGTCTCCCAGGACAGCACTATCAGCCCCACATTTACTGACTACCACATCACCTCCAGCCTTACAGTTTGTGACTACATGGCCAGTATCAAGGGCAGTACCATTCAGCCCAGACTTTTTATGTTCCCATCTGTTGTAGAACGCTTCCAGGTTTTCTATGAAAGCAGCTTTGATGTTGTCCTCTTTTAATACCCTTGTGATTTTTGTCCACAGATTTTCCTCATTTGGGCATACCCAAAAACACTTCTCTGTTTTAATACTGCTTGTAGCTAGTTCTTGGATATCTGCACAAGGGGCGTGACACCAATTTCCACAAAAATGACAATTTATCCATGTGGAAGCCCGTTTGTTTGACTGACCACAGACTACACACAGCTTCATAATGATTTGAATGGTTGATTTACTGCAATTCTACTAGCAACCTCTTGAATATTCTATTAATAACCTTAAATGAAGCTCTAGCTATTTGTATTTCTGTTTCTAACTGTTTTTGTATATTGGACAGCTTACCGTCACGTTCCTGATTTTTTATGTTTGTGTTTATAAGGGCGCCTACAACCCCATCCGTTTACAGTCCTTATTCCAGCAGGACGAGGTATCCGTTGGTTTGTCCCGGTTTAGAAGTCGTGATACCATAAAACTTCACTATCCTCGATATGATAATCACGCGTTCACTCGGAGCAGGGCGATCTATTTCACATCCCGCATTCTCTTAACTTAATGTTATTATCACTGATTACATTACCATTCACAAGACGATTTAACGTCTCATAATCATTATACACATTAGAGGTCACTCCATTAAGATCTGAGGCCGATGAGTAAGGATTAACTCACGGGTATTTCCCCTGGACACACACCATGGCCGCGCACCAGTCACACTCGGTCGAACCATTATTCACTAATTTTACCACCTTTTTACGGTGGTCCCGTAAATCACGTTCCCTCACTCTTCACTAGGGACAGTCACGACACTTCCTATTATGAACTGAGGCCTATATTAATCCTTAAGCCGCCGTGAACGCCAGTTTCCTCATCCCCGGTTTTCACAGCCTCCTCACCCATTCAAAACACTGCCGCCACCTCGTGCCCCAGCTCGACCCCTCACCCCCCCGCACATCTGCGCAGGCGCAGCGGGAACCCAGTTGGTTCCATTCAAAATACAAATACATTTTGACCCAAATCAACACATTAAACATTTATTAGGCACTATAGCTTCGGAAATTAAATAATTTCCACACTGCGGCCGGGCGGAAGTCGTTGTTAGACGACTTAAATTGCGTCTTCCTCCAGGAGACGATTCCAGCCCTCTCTAGATTGCGCTGCTGTTTTCCTAGTGGGTCTTACTACAATTTCTTCTTGCATTACCCGGTCAGTGTCTTCAATATCACTCGTGTCACTTTCCCTTAGATTTCCATCTGCACTGGATTGAACACCATTTAATTCTAAGGGAATTAATTTATTAATGGTACGCAAACTTTCCTGACCAAGACACAACACTTTGACGTTTCTGACAACACCTTGTGCATCTGGGTATAATGTAACTACCTTGCCCAGAGGCCACAATGTTCGATGTTGTTCAGTATCAATTAACACAATGTCACCTGGTTGAATGTTCTGTCGGTTTACTGCCTCTGGCGCACCATAAAAGTGTTCACGTAGTGTAAGAAGATATTCTTTACGCCACACATCAGACCAATGAGTAATTACCTTATTTAACATCTTGAACTTATCACTCAACACGGTCACGTTATTGTAATCCTCATCACTTCCCTTGGGATTATCTCTATAGATAGGTGCAGCTTCTAACCTTTGTCCACATATTAGGTGAGAGGGAGTCAGTATCTCCGTGTCAGGAGTGTCGCTCATGTATGACAGAGGGCGATTGTTTACCCGATTCTCTGCCTCCACCAACACTGCACGGAATTCCTCCAAATTAATTCTCTTCCTGTGTAGCACCTTACGAAGACATCTTTTCACTGTACCTATCATTCTTTCGTACAGTCCTCCCTGCCAAGGGGCTCTGGGAGTAATAAATTTCCAGACACACCTCGCTGGGTCAACAAAGACTGTACATCATCATTCTTATTTAATTCCATCAAGTGTTGAGCACCCGCTACAAAATTGGTGGCATTATCTGAGATCATCAATCTTGGACAGGATCGCCTAGCTGCAAATTTCCGGAACAGCTGTATGAACTGTTCTGCAGACAAGTCCTGAGCCACTTCTAGATGAACAGCCCTAGTAGCTGTACAAGTAAATAGACATACATACACCTTCAAGGGAACACCATCTGAAGTACCTGTTAAAATGATTGGCCCACTATAGTCCACTCCGGTCACATCAAATGGTTTTGCCAACTGCACGCATTCCTTGGGCAATGGTGGAGGACCTGGGTACATGTAGGTTCTGGCATCCACCCGGCGACATATTACACACGACTGGATAACCCTTTTTACACTTTGCCGTCCTTGTGGAATCCAGAAGGTTTCCCGAATACAGTTTAAGGTATCCTGTACCCAACCGTGCATCACGTTATTATGGGCATTAAAGACAATCAAGGTTGTCAGGTGATGAGTTTTGGGCAGCAAGATAGGGTGCTTAGCATATTCCCCCAATTCAGCATTTTGTAACCTGCCTCTGCACCTAATTACATCATCCTCTAAATACAGCCCCAGCTTTTCTATTATTGAGCCTTTCACAATTTTTCCGTCCATCATTAATTTAATCTCATCCCTGTAGTTTCTTCTTGTACCCTCTGTAGCTAGTATTTCAGGGGATGGGGAAAATTATATGAGATATTCATCTTACTTATAAATTTAAACACTAACCTTGTCACACTAATCAGCTTAGGTAAGGAAGAATACCTATTCATATCAATGGCTAAGGAGGGACTACTGACTGGAGCAGTGCTCACCGTAATTTCGACAGGAGCAATATGTGCCTTTTGCACCGGCCAGTTAATTTTGTCCACCAGCCAACTTGGCCCTTTAAACCACGATAAAGCACTCACAAATTTTTCATAAGTCAAGCCTCGAGACAAGAAGTCAGCTGGATTCTCGTCACCAGGAATGTGATTAAAGGTTAACATATGCTGACCCAAACTGTTATATTTCTCCTGCATTTGATTGATTTCAGCGACTCTGTTTTGTACATACACAATCTTACTGTTACCATTACAAATCCATTGTAAGGATACCTCGTTATCAGACCAAATTACGGTGTCACTAATATTTATCTCTCGCAATTTATTTCTTATATAATTGGCTAATTTGACACCTACGTAAATGGCCGTTAATTCCAACTGAGGTAAGGTACGTGATTTGATTGGAGCCACCCTAGCCTTAGACATAACAAGAGAAATGGCACTATTACATTGAAGGTAAGCGACTGCTCCATATGCTAATTTCGAAGCATCGCAAAAAATGTGGAGTACATTTTCTCCATCTTGGCTGGCCACATTACGTGGGAACTCCAACATTGGTAATTTTACATATTCACCTATTAGTTCTTCCCACCTTTCAACAAATTCCTCAGGTAGGGTTTCATCCCAAGCACACTTAAGCTTCCATGCTTCTTGTATCAACAATTTTCCTCTTATGGTAAGTGGCGACACTAAGCCTAGTGGATCGAAGCATTTTGAAACTTCCGCAAGTAAGACCCTCTTGGTTAATTTATTGGGCATGCTGTAGTTATTAGACTTTAACGATAACAAGTCTCCCTCTGTGTCCCAAGTCAGTCCCAGCACATTACTATATTTGGACACTTCAACTCAAGGGTTGTCTTTATTTATTTGAACCCTTAAACTGGACGAATTACTGTTCCATTCCCTCAGGGGCATATTTGCACCTTGCATAATTTCATTAACCCCTGCGTATATGCTCATTAGTTCCTCTTCAGTAGACGTCACCCCCAGGAAATTGTCCACATAAAATTGTTTACCCATTACTCCACTCAGTGGACCACCCGTATGCTTAAGGTGTGCATTTATCAATGCCTGGAGTAGGAACGGACTGGAGGTAGCACCAAACAATACACTCCTGAAGCGAAAAGTCTTCAGGGGACTAAGTGGGTCACTAGGATTCTCGGGCCATAAGAACCTAGTGCAATCCCGGTCAGCCTCCTGCACACCCACTCTCACGAAAGCTTTACTTATGTCCGCCATAAAGGCATAATTCTTAACCCTGAAGTTTAATAATATGTCTCCCAGTTTTTCCGTCAACGACGGACCTGTCATCAAACAGTCATTAAAAACTAGGTACATTTTTATTACTCCTGGCACTACAATTAAACACAATCCTCAGAGGAGTGGTCTTAGAATCCTTCTTCACTCCGTGGTGTGGCAAATAGTGACCATAAATCGGGTGCCGGGAGGTACCTCCTCTATGAATTTATTATTTAACTGCTCATTAATTATATCATCGTAAGCAGTCAACAGTTCTGGTGTCTTGCTCAGTTCGTGGAGCTGAGCCTTTAATTGTCCATACGCCATCCGGTAATTAGTTGGTAGGTCTGGATGGTTCAGCTTCCACGGAAGTCTCACCCAGTATTGTCCAGATTCAAATTTAACATCCTTCTGGTATTGTTCTTGAGTAAAGGAATCATCTGGACTTTCTTCATTTACATTGATCCCTATGCTGTCCAATTCCCATAATTTATACTCAGGTTCAACTTCATCCTCTATTGAAGTATATTTATACTGGGGTGATACTTCATGAGTAAGACACACCGTAACTGTATTTATGGCTTCCTCCAGTCATTCATTATCAGTACGAGGAAGCCTGCCATACATCACGTGACCTCCTGCGGTCCTTAGAAGGGTGACTCCGCATTTCTTTGTCATACCCTTTACAAAGGTGGCATAATGGTCACTACCTATTAAAATATCTATTGGCCCCACAGAATCATTATTTATACCAGAAGGTGCCAAATTTACCTTGCTTGAAAGCCTTTCAGTAGCGTTACCAAGCCCTATTGTAGATATTTTCTCTGGGAGCCTATCCACAATTACGGCATTAATACGTTTTCTCTCATTGCCCAGCCTGACAGTTACATAAACAGTGTCGTATGACTGGGCCTTCTTATTCGAGAGAAAGCCAGATAGCTTGAGTATAGCAGGATCTCCCATTTGTACCTTCATCCCGTTAAGGCAATTACGTTTTATGAAGGTACGTTGTGATCCCTGATCCAGTAATGCTGTTACAGTTTTGGATTTACGCCGTTTATCATTAATCACCACATCCAACACAGGCAAAGCTACCTCAGCTAGGCCATCATTACCGACGTTAGCTGCAATCTTTACGTTGGCTACTGTTGTGTCCGGGTTATTATCACTATCAGTACTATTGTTACCATCATTACGATTAGATCCGCCCTTACACATAGCTATGTGGTGTCTTCCTTGTTACACTGATAACAATAGTGCAAGTTAGCACGGCAATCCCTTACATTACGATTTCCTAGACACCTGATACATCTAGCAAGCTCTTCCAATCTTTCCACTTTAACATCCCATGAATTATAGGCATTACAGTTCTTAGAGAAATGAGTACCGTTGCAGAAGATACAATCTCTCCTTTCTTTGCCTGACCTCTTATCAACTGGGCTACCCTTATTGTGGTACTTCCTCCTCTTGCTTTGATGTGGAGAACCACTATTACTGGCCCCTGTCACTTGATACGTGCCTACGTAACCCCGTTTAGTAGGTGACTTAGGATTATTGATATTAGGATAAAGTTTCCCTTTGTGGAACTTGACAGGTGCACTGGGGTCTGTAGACGTGGTATTCCTAGAGGTAATGGGTTGGCTGGTCTGCAGTTGGACAATTAGCTCCTGCAGTCCCACTCTTATTTCTTCCAACCCGAAGTAACCCTTGTGATATCTGTTAGATAACCACTCTACTGTCTTGTGGTTCAATTTATTCTGAATCAAGGCACTCAACAACCACTCTGCTCCCTCCAGATCATATTTATTACTCAAGGTCTTAAGAGTGCTTTCTAGTTTGATCCTAAATTGCTGTAAGCTGTTTCGGTTGTGATCTGGAGTCTTCAAACTAGCCAAATTAGCTACTAGATCCAGCCTACTTTGCTCCAAGTTACCGTAAGTGACCTCCAACAAGTCAACTGCCTCACTATAGGAGTCATCTACATTTGGGAATGCTTGTATGAGAACATGCACATCTCCCCTTACTTGTCCCTTTAAATAGCATAATTTGGTAACACTTGCAAGATCACTCCTATCATGTACAACTGCTTTAAAGATAGACCAAAACTCCTCCCAGTTTTCTCCCGGATTAAACACAGGCATGCATATTTCTGGGAGTTTTGGTAGACACCTCTGACTTTCCTTACTAGGTTGACCAACAACATTGTTTACACCCTTTACCTTCTCCAAAGCCTTAGTTTTGCAGGACACAATGTTGTCCTCCACTTCATAATATTGATCCAGCAGCTGCTCCCTTTCAGCATCATCTGCATAATTCTCTAGCAGATCTCTTTCACAGTCTTTAAACCACAATCTATATGACTCATGTCTATTTTCCAAGGCATCTAGGTGTAGCTTTAATTCATCAGGGTTTACCGTTTCTTGTCTCATTAACTCTATACACTTGTTGTATGATTTAGTAACATGACCCTTCCGAGCTTGTAGTGACGCTTTCTTTGCTTTGGCATCCATGGACTTGCCAGCCGCACTAACTTCCTCAGACCCAGCCATGGTTAGGGAATTAATAATCACCAATTATACAACTTAAGTAGACACCATGTGAGAGTAATTCTTGCACTTTACTCTTGTATAAATCCTAGCCACCCATGTGCTAGTAATTAATTGGGCTAATTATCCTCCACCACACGACCGATTAAATTTGTGTACCCTATACCCACTTCCTTCAATCAGTCACTTAATTATTAAGTAATTAATTCAATTAATTTTTTACTGATTGCATCCGGTTCAGGAAGGACCAGCGGGCAGATGTGGAAAATTTTATAGGGTGCTTACCTGTATGTACCTCAACATTATATACATACAAGTAATCTCATTGGGAGACAACCATATTGTTTACCGTAGTCACCCCGTGTAGACATGTGAGAAAACTTAACCACCTCTGGTCACTACAGGTGGCCCTCGACCCTCACAATCTTGTCCACATCTATCCGAGACCATATAATTGGGTAGCACCTCAAGCACGGCGCTATTAATTAATTGTGGACTGTATAGATTATATTAGTTTAACTGAATGAAGGGGGGGGGGGGTAGGATACACATGGATACATCCATCAAGGAAAAACATTTGTACATAATCCCACCACTTACCAGATATTCCCTGGTGGTCCTTGATGGGCTGGATCACCCTTAACCTATCCAATTAAAACATACCTAACTGGCCAGTATCAGTCTGTTTATAACTAGAAGGGTTACTTAACTGGGGGTGATTGATGCTCCTTATTTCCTCCATTCACCATCTCATTTCGAGCGTCCCGCCACACCGACACGGTTCTATTCCGCAGGAGAGTACCGTGGTTTGTCCCGGTTTAGAAGTCGTGATACAATAAAAACTTCACTATCCTCGATACGATAATCACGCGTTCACTCGGAGCAGGGCGATCTATTTCACATCCCGCATTCTCTTAACTTAATGTTATTATCACTGATTACATTACCATTCACAAGACGATTTAACGTCTCATAATCATTATACACATTAGAGGTCACTCCATTAAGATCTGAGGCCGATGAGTAAGGATTAACTCACGGGTATTTCCCCTGGACACACACCATGGCCGCGCACCAGTCACACCCGGTCGAACCATTATTCACTAATTTTACCACCTTTTTACGGTGGTCCCGTAAATCACGTTCCCTCACTCTTCACTAGGGACAGTCACAACACTTCCTATTATGAATTGAGGCCTATATTAATCCTTAAGCCGCCGTGAACGCCAGTTTCCTCATCCCCGGTTTTCACAGCCTCCTCACCCATTCAAAACACTGCCGCCACCTCGTGCCCCAGCTCGACCCCTAACCCCCCCGCACATCTGTGCAGGCGCAGCGGGAACCCAGTTGGTTCCATTCAAAATACAAATACATTTTGACCCAAATCAACACATTAAACACTTATTAGGCACTATAGCTTCGGAAATTAAATAATTTCCACAAGAAACATACTGTGAAAATTTGTGTGGACTGCCTCCAAGTGAGTCGCCTACCCTGGCAAGCTCTGTTGACACCGAGCTCTGAGGTCGGTACCTCAGCCTCACAAGTGGCTTATAGGACAGATTTTCATAAATGACTGATGTTGCAAGAAATCTCGCCTGCATGCACATTAAAGGACTAACTTACTTGGTGTTGCAGCATATATCCTGATCTTTAACCTCCCTAAGCTTAGCCCCTTTGGACTTCCCCTCAGAAACCACGTGCAACCGGGAGCCTTAGTTCCTGCAATATTCAATGAATATTAGTGACCTGCCTGCACCTCGGAAATTCCTGTATCCAAGAGGGTGTGTATCCCCTAGTATAACTATGCAGAAACAGACACTAGCTTCTAGGTAGACAAGAGATAAAGTATGTACTGGTCATGAACTGCGGCTGCACACAGGCACACAGTTCAACTCACTTGCAACCTTCCCCAGACCCTCGCCAGAATCCCAAAAAAAAGTGGAGGTCTTGTCTTACTAAAGGGGGCCTGACGGAGGGGGTTTCATCTACGTACATCAAGGTGCCTCCACCAATTTCCGCAGGTCTCATATGTGAATACATGTGTGGGCACTGCCTGCTGATCACGGCTGTTTGCTCAGAGGGGTTTCTAGTCTAAGAAGAAAAATGTGGCGTCTTCGAGACCCAAGCCTCATCGTTGAAACTTGGGCTGCCAGTTCTCCCTAGCTAATTTAAAACCTAGTGTTTGCCTACATTATCAGCCTATTACTACCTATGTTAAGGTCTTAGGTCTACATTTTTTTATCTACATTTGCCTCAATAATCCTAATACTAATTCCCTCCACCTTTTCCCCAAAAAGGGGAAAATCTATAAATTAAGAAGTAGCCCCCCATCCACCTCCGCCAACCTGGATGAGTGTGTTTGGGGTTTTTGGGGGGGTTTGAAAAGGGCCCTCGAATGGTGTGTTTTACCCCGTTTGGACTTCTCGACTGAATAAGTTCCAACACATACACAATAAAGTTTTACATAAAGATTGACCTATGACAAAGGCTCAATACAATAGAAAGGAATATACACACAAAAAAATGTTTCTCAAATCACATTAATCAGATGCACTGTATGCACAAAAAAAAAAACAGTATGTAAGTATATCTCTACATGCAAAAACCCAGCACAAACATAAATTCAAACTAAAACAAAATTTCAATCACAAAGAACAATACGTATTTCTCAAGAATCGTGTCATACAAGACTGATACACATCCAAATAATACAAAAAAAACCTTCGAGATTACCCCAAATACATTCCTGAAATTTGATATATAGATCATAACGACTTCTCCAGCTCTACATCCTCACTGGCATGAGAACCACAAGGTTGGTGCAAATAATGCCTCAATGAAAACCAGGAAAACATTCCAAAACCACATTCACAACACTCTCACAAACCCCCCCCTAAAACACGTAGGAGTAAGTCCTATAATTAGTAAAACATGTATATATATATATATTTATATAACACATGCATATACACACATAAAGTGCATGTGCACATATGTTCGTACAGAACAGACTGGTTAAACTTTAAATAATGCGCAAATTGACTTGACACTAAATAAACTAAATATATATTCATCCAATAATAGAACTTTACCTAAGACATTGGTCCCCACAAACACACCTACACACACACAAAGTTAATGTTAATGGTTAACATTCAATATGTAATATGACCTACAATACAATAGAAGGGTATATATAAACCCCATAAAAAACTTATATCTCGTACAGAGTTCATTTAAAGTACGGATTTACATGCATACAAACAGAGTATCAAATATGTCAATTATTGTACCACATCCTCACTTTTTGTTGGACCACCACCTACTAAACCAAACTAAACCAAATAGAACCAATCTACCTACATATCCCAGGACTAGTTACACACCATAACGAAACTATTTTCAATTAAGGTCTTCACACAATGCAATGAGCAGCCAAAGTGCAGAGCCATACAAAGCATGAACATTCAAGTCACACCCCCACAAGAACGTTACACTTAATACTCCGATACCTAGAACGAACAAACCTCTAGAAAAAAAGAGGAATCTTCCTGCACCTACCCAAAGGGCAGATGCACACCAGAAAAAGGATTTTGCCCTACCATTCCTTGACATACATCCCAATAAACCAATACACTCAATATCCGGCATACAACCTTCCGACGGGTCCCTGCAAAAAAAAAAAAAAAAAAAAAAAATTTACCCGCATCAAACACCCTGCAAACCAGTCAACCATCCTTTTTCAGGGATCCAATCACTCCAAGAGGGCACACCACTGAAGAGACCAACCCCTTGCCTCCTCATCCCATCACCAAGGGAGTAAACGTCAACAGTAAGTCTACGATATCCCTCCGGAAAACTATTACCCACCGTCCCCATATAATTTATTGTTCCACATGCTGTTCTATAAAAACACATTGCCAATGCTTTTATCCTAATGTTTCCCACCATCTCCCTCATCCCCCAAGAGACATACAAGTAATCAACTATTTCGTATCTGATAGCCCTCCCCACCACGTTGGGCACCCCTCCCATATCTAACATTGAAGCCCTAAGGGGTGATATCTGACCCCCCAATAAAAGGAAAATCCTCTTCAACCACAATCTTACCACCTCCAGAGCAGAAGAAAAATATACTACATGGAAAGCAGTTTCAACTTCCCCACAAAAACTGCATGACGCCTCTCTCACAAAACCCATTTGTCTTAGCACCTCCTTTGATGCCAAAGTCCCCATAAGAAATTTATATACTAATTCCCTCACTCTTGCCTGTATACTTAGTTTACTAAATTCCACCCATATCACTCGCCAATCATATGTGGGATGCACTGCCACCAACTCACTCCCACCAACCGTTTTACCTTGAGTTTTTTAACATTGTGATCCTTTATCATAAACCTCAACATATCTTCACACTCCACTAAGTCCCTTCCACTCCACAATTTGCGGACATCCCTCATCACCTCCCCCACTCGAAGACCCCTTTCCCCCCTGCCGGAATATACTTCTGCTTAACATATAGCGCCTTCACCCTAGATCCTAATGCCATCAATCCCAGTCCTCCCTGTCTTTCCGCAGTCACATCTTTGCCCACCCACGCCCTCCCAAAACACCACACATACCTTAATACTCTCCTTTGTAATTCCATAATATCCTGACTTCGTAAGGGATAAATTTCCGCCACTACCCACACCTTACTATAAATTAGTGTATTTACCACCACAACCCTTTGATGCAAGGTTACGTCCCCGGCCCAGAAACTCCTAAGCCTATTCAAAGCTCTGTCCAATACCATTTCTGAATTATCCCTCCTTCTCTCCTGTGCATCTGCCAAATACAAAATCCCACAAATCTTTAGCCTTTCTACAGTTATCCAGCCAAACTCCTCTCCCAAGGTCCCACCTACCCAAGCGCCTACCTCCAGCAACCGTGATTTCTGCTTATTAACTCTCATCCCAGTAGCATTCCCAAAAATCTCAAGTACCCTTCCCACTTTACTTAAATCTTCTATCTCATTAAGTAAAACAGTTGTATCATCTACATAACCCACAATATTCCTACAAAAGCCTCCATTCTCCCCATCCTTTCCGTCCCTCCATCAACCAGAACAAAGAAAAGATTCTGCATACATGCAAAGAGTATTTGGGAGAGTGGACACCCCTGCCTCAAACCCCTCCCTATGCTTACAATACTACCCAACCTACCATTTACCTGTACTCTCATCGATGCATCAGCATACAATGTCCTCACCCATCCCACCACCCTCCCTCCAAAACCCATTCTCACCATACTCTCAAGCAAAAAATCCCTATCCACGTAATCATAAGCTATCTCCCAATCCAGACCTAGAATACCATCCTTACTACTACCCTCGAGGAAATCGCTAATCTGTCCATGACCTGCCCGCATACTCCTCCCCAGAATTCCAAACTGTCCCCCATGTATCACCGACCCCATGACCTTCTTCAGTCTATTTCGCAAAAACCTTGTAATCTGAGCACATCAGAGATATTGCTCGATAAACACTCAAAACTCTTCCCCCTCCTCTGCTTTAGCACCAAAACTATGACACTGGTACTTTGTGATTTGGCCAACTTCGCACTAGTTAACATATGATTCAATACCCCAACAAAGCATTGCCTAATACACCTCCAATGTGCTCTATAAAAATCATTTTGTATAACGTCTATCCCCGGTGTTTTACCGGTACTCATCCCTGAAACTGCCTGTTCCACCTCAGCCTCACTTATACCACCCTCCAACCCCACTCTATCCTGCTCACTTAAAACACTATGGAACCCCCTCCAAAAATTCCTTCCCTGGAACCCTCGCCCCTCCTACTCCATTTCTGCGTAAACCAACTATCAGCATAGAGACTCATACTTTCCATGTTGGATAGGACCCGACCCTCTGGGTACCCTCCCACCCCAGGGCTTGTCTCCAATTGTAGTATGGTGGTTACCGTCTGACTGTCTCCAAATTTACGCAAACAAACAGGACGGCTTATCACACCACAATACATCCTCTAACCCCGCCCTAACCCTGAATGCATCAAACCTATCATTGTGTAATTCAGCTATTCTACTCCGAAGACCATCCATGTCATCCCTCCTACCACCTCCCCATCATAACAGTCTTGCAATTGTCCCTCCAGATAATTTTGCAACCCAAAATGCCACCTCACCTTGTGAGGGAAAAGTTCAATAGATAAGAGCAGCGAGGGAGTACATAGTAACAATAGTTTCATTGCTGGCTACTTGGTAAGGTAGGGTAAGTCAAGCTCCCGCTATTCCCGCCTTTTTTCCCCCACCCCGAAAGTGATAGTTTGACTGCCGGCTACTTGTTAAGGTAGGGTCAGTCTAGCTCCCGCTATCCCTTCCCCTCCTTCTTCCCCCCCCCGAAAGGTGACGTGTGGGGCTCCGGTCCAAACAGTAATCACTAGACTCACAGCTCCCAGCACTACTGTAAGTACATGCCTGCCTTGTATTCTAGTGGATTTATTGGTTAAAAGCTTCACTTTTGACCAATAATAAACTTAGTCCTTTCAGTCTTGCTCTAAGTTGACTGTTGTAATAATCGCCACATCTTTTAGGTATTGTACTTATCATGGAGAGTGATTTCTTAAGCAGTGGGTAACCTGTCTATCTTTCCAGCTTGGATGACAGAAAGGGTCACCTGCAAATCAACGAGTAGAACTGATGGAGATGGACTAACGTCCTGAGACTTCCCCTTTTTGGATTTAATTACCTGTGCACCTGTATGAAATTGCAGGATGTAACCCCTCATCATTGCAGCGGTAAAGAACCTGCTTTCCTGTCATCGGGATAGAATACTCAAGGCTATACTGTGATGAACTAGCCAGTGGGTTGTAACCAACACCTGTGACCCCCCCCCCCATCATCAGCAATGGCTACAATTTCAACAACACAGTGTCACCAACACCAAACACCCTAGTTTTATATTAGCGTTGAATTCAGTTATCATTTATATTTTTCATTTTCATTTTCTTTAATGTAGGATTAATATTTCATATTTAAGTGTTTTATATTTTATATTTTCTATATAATAAAGTGTTTGTTTGTCTGTTATTATTTCTTTTTCTATACATTAATTTTTCTGAGGAGGAGCCAGCCTTGGTAATACTGTTTGAAGTTGTTACAGTGCTGAGTAAGCCTTCATAAGTGGCGTCCTTGCCAGGATCAACTCTACTGAATAAAGATTCAACTCCATCCTCGAATCTACCATTGGAACTTCACGCCGCCATACCACAGACCGGGTTACCACCAGCCATGTGTAATCATTCTCTAGGTAGGACTACAGTAGAGGTATTTAAAAGATTTGGGTGATTGTTATAGTCTCAATTTTATTGTAAGTCAAGTCAAGGCAGGAATCCTAGCTAATTCTGATATCTATTTTGTGTGAGTTGAAACACTTGGAGGATTAGACTCTAGGGACCCGAGATTCCATGACAATTTTGTTTCCATTGAGCTCTTTTTTTTTTCCAAGGGAACCGCACTGGACCAAAACTCTTTGATTTGTTGGCGAGAAGATTGGATGGTCAAGTGACCCCATTACGTACTTACTGTTTTGCTCGGAGCCGGCATAGAACCCTTCATTTTAATTAATACATACTGTTTAATAGGAGTTATGGATAGAGCCCTCTGATATATTTACAGTTTTAGCGGAAGCAGAATTGAAACCCTCCATTTTGGTTAATACCTGTTTCATTTTTCCCCTGGTAGTTTAAGTTTATTCTCAAATATGGAGAATACCATTTTTGATGACGCTGGAAGTAAGTTAGGAATAACAGGGAAAAGATTAGAATCTTTCCATTAGTGCTAAGATCCAGGAAAGACTTGAAAGAGAGAGAAATTGAGAGAGGAAGAAAGACAGTAAAAGAAGAGAGAGAACAAAAAGGAGCGTGATAGACTTTGGATCGTGAGGAGAGAGCTAGAGTACGTGAGGGAACAAATAAGATACGTGAGGAAACAGGTTAAATGAAGAAGAACTTGAGGAAAGAGCAAAGGATGAGAAGTTGAGGATAAAAGCTAGAGAACATGAGGAAAAAGCTAGAAAACTTGATTTAATGCTGAGAGAAAAGATCGCGGAGCTCGAAAACTCGCCTGAATTAGAGAATAAAAAGTTAACTCTTACACAACAATTAAGGAAGAGTAATTGAACATCATGCAGCTATGCACATATTCCAACACCTAAATTACCTCTTTTCACAGAGGGGGAAGACATAACGTCATACATAATCAGTTTGAAAATACTGCTACCCTCTGTGAATGTGGCATGCTGACAACCTGGCTACCAGTTTAGAATGTTATTTTCTGGTAGCAGGCTTGATACTATGCAACTTTGTCGCAGGATATTGTATGTAATATTATATCCTACTGAATAAAGCAATCCGTAAAGCATATCAAAAAACCACTACTTATTACAGAAAGATTTCAGGTTGCATTACATCCGGGCCCAAAACTTTCAGCAGTTACAGGTAACACTCTTTCGTTTGTTCGACTTCGGGATAGGGGTTTCAGGAATTGATCACGTTAAATCTCTTAAGACTTCATGGTTGCTGACCAGTTCCCTGACAGTGGATAGTATATTTTTTTCTGCTCTGGAGGGGTAAAAATTGTGGTGAAGAGGGAAATTTTCCTTTTTTGGGGGGTCAGTTTTCACCCTTAGGGCTTAAAATGTTAGATAGGGGGAGGGGTCCCCAACGTGGTGGGGAAGGGTATCAGATACGAAATGTTGATTACTTGTATGTCTTGGGGGATGAGGGAGATGGTGGGGAAACATTAGGATAAAACTTTGCAATGTTTTTTTAGAACAGCATGTAGGAACAATCAATTATAGGGGGGACAGGGGGTAAATTTTTTCCGGGGGGATATGTAACTTACGTTGGCGTTTACTCCGTTGGTGAAGGGGGGAGGAGGCAAGGGTTGGTCCCCCTTCAGTGGGTGTCCTCTTGGAGTGATTGGAGCCGATTAAAGGGTGGTTTATGTTTGCGGGTGTTTGATGCGGGTAAAATTTTTTTTTTTTTTTTTTTTTTTTTTTTGCAGGGAAAGGGGGGAAGGTTGTATGCCGGATATTGAGGATTGGTTTATTTGGGGTGTATGCAAGGAATGGTAGGGCTAATCCTTTTCTGGTGTGCATCTGTCCTTGTAGGGGGGAAACCCCCTCGTTTTTTAGAGGTTTGTTCGTTCTAGGTATCGGGGTTTAAGTGTAAAGTTTTTTGGGAGGGGTACTGAATGTCATGACTTTGTATGGCCTGCACTTATGGTGCTCTTGCATTGTGTGAAGACCCATAAATTGTAAAAAGTTTCGATTATGGTGGTAACTATCCTGGGATATGTAGGTAGATTGGTTCTATTTTGGGTTTTGTTTGGGTTTGTAGGTGGTGGTCCACAAAACGTGAGGTGTGTACAATTAATTTACATATTGATACTTGTTTGTATGCGTAAATCGTACATTTGAATCTGAGAGAAATTTAAGTATTTTTTGGGGTTTATATATACCCTTCTATTTGTATTGTAGGTAAATATTACATATTGAATGTTAACCATTAACATTACTTTGTGTGTGTGTAGGTGTTTTTTGTGGGGAAACCCAAAGTCTTAGGTAAAGTTCTATTATTGGATGTAAAAATATATTTAGTTTTTTTTAGTGTCAAGTCAATTTATGCATTATTTTAAAGTATTTAAACCAGTCTGTTCTGTACGAAATATGTGCACATGCACGTATGTGTGTATATGCATGTGTATATATAAAATATATATATATTTTACATTTATACATAATTATAGGACTTTACTCCTACGTGTTTTAGGAGGGGGGTTTGTGAGAGTGTTGTGAATGTGGTTTTGGAATGTTTTCCTGGTTTTCATTGAGGCATTATTTGCATCAACCTTGTGGTTCTCATGCCAAGTGAGGATGTAGAGCTGGAGAAGTCGTTATGATCTATATATCATATTTCAGGAATGTATGGTGTAATCTCGAAGGTTTTTTTTGTATTATTTGGATGTGTATCAGTCTTGTATGACACGATTCTTGAGAAATACGTATTGTTCTTTGTGATATGAAGTGTGTTTTAGTTTGAATTTATGTTTGTGCTGGGTTTTTGCATGTAGAGATAAACTTACGTACTTTTTTTTTTTTTGTGCATACAGTGCATCTGATTAATGTGATTTTGAGAAACATTTTTTTGTGTGTATATTCCTTTCTATTGTATTGAGCCTTTGTCATAGGTCAATCTTTATGTAAAACTTTATATGTGTATGTGCCGGAACTTATTCGGTCCGAGAAGTCCAAACGGGGTAAAACACACCATTCGAGGGCCCTTACACCCTCCCAAAAACACAAACACACTCATCCGGGTTGGCGGAGGTGGATGGGAGCTACTTCTTAATTTATAGATTTTCCCTTTTGGGAAGAGGTAGGTAGTTTATACTGTTAGTACACTAATACGTATTAGGATTATTGAGGCAACTGTAGATAAAAATAATGTAGACCTAAGACCTTAACATAGGTAGTAATAGGCTGATAATGTAGGCAAACACTAGGTTAAGTTAGCTAGGGAGAACTGGCAGCCCAAGTTTCAACGATGAGCGTGGGTCTCGAAGACGCCACATTTTTCTTCTTAGACTAGACTCCATCTGAGCAACACGTGCCGTGATCAGCAGGCAGTGCCCCACACATGTCTTCACATATGAGACCTGCGGAAATCTGGTGGAGGCACCTTGATGTACCGTAGATGACCTCCTCCATCAGGCCCATTCAGTAAGACAAGACCTCCACTTTTTTTTGGGATTCTGGTGAGGGTCTGGGGAAGGTTGCAAGTGAGTTGAACTGTGTGCCTGTGTGCAGCCGCAGTTCATGACCAGTACATACTTTATCTCTTGTCTACCTGAAGTAGTGCTTTTTTCGGCATAGTTAACTAGGGGATAAAAACCCCCTTTGGTACGGGGAATTTCCGAGGTGCAGGCGGGGTCCAAAATATTTTTTGAATATTGCGGAACAAAGGTCTGGTTGCAGGGGGTTTCTGGGGGAAGTCCAAGGGGCAAAGGGCTTAGGGAGGTTAAAGATCGGTATATGCTGCAACCCAAGTAAGTTAGCCCTTTTAAAAACGTGCATCAGGCGGATTTTTGCAACACAGTCTTTATAAAAATTGTCCTATAAGCCATTGTGAGGCTGAGGTCCCGACCAGAGCTGGGTGTCAAAAAGGCTTGCCAGGGTAGGGACTCATTGGGGCAGTCCACCAAATTTTCAAGATTTTTCTTGTGGAAAAATTTAATTTCCGAAGCTATATGCCTAAAAAGTTTTTAATGGTTGATTTGGGTAAAAATGTATTTGTTTTTTGAATGGAGCCAATGGGTTCCCGCTGTGCCCCGCAGATGGCGGGGGGGTTATAGTCGACTGGGGATGAGGGGGCGGAAGTGTTTTAAATGGGGAGGAGGCTGTAAAACCCGGGATGAGGAAACGGGCGTTCCGGGGGGTTTAAAAGGTTAATATAGGCCTAAATTCAAAATGGAAGTGTTGTGACTGTCCCTAGTGAAGAGTGGGGAAGTGATTTAGGGACCACCGTAAAAAGGTGGTAAATTAGTGAATAATGGTTCGACGGGTGTGACTGGTCGCGGCCCTGGTGTGTGTCCCGGGGAATCCCGGAGTTAAACCTTATCTCGGGCCCCAGATCTTAAAGGGTGACCCCTAAAGTGTATAATGATTATGAGCGTTAAATCGTTTTTGTGATGGGAAGTAATCAGGATAATAACTTAAGTTAAAAGAATGCGGGATGTGAAAAAGATCGCCCTGCTCCGAGGAAGCGGATTATCGACGGGATAGTGAAGTTTTATGGTATCCACTTCTAAACCGGGACAAAAACCAAAGGATCCTCGTCCGCTGGAATAAGAACCGTTCGGTGTGGCGGGAATGTCGAAATGAGATGGTGAATGGAGGAAAAAAGGAGCTCAATACCCCAGTTAAGTAACTGTTGTGATAGAAACACAGGCCTTATCTTAGGCTTTATTGAACATGAATCTTTATATAAATTCTGAACAACAAAAAATAAGCTATACATTAATAAGACTTTTACAGGGATGGTGATGTCTTTCATATGTCAAGAGAAAAGTTATAATAAAAGGGACATATTTAAACTCACCATGTAAAATTTATCGCTGATAAATAAAAAAGTAGGGGAGAATAACACACCATTGTTTGGGGCCCCTGACACAACCAAACTGTTGTTGTTGTTAAGGGCCCCTAGAGGGGTGCGTATTATCCCGCTGTGCTTCCCCCCCGGACCATAACACTACAACTCCCCCCTTTAAAATATCAAGACAGAATTCCCCCAAATGTTGGTGGGGACGTCACGTCCGACCTTCGTACCCCTTTAG
>NC_069488.1:23673070-23707386 GCF_026875155.1 Cherax quadricarinatus | reverse complement strand
TTAAAGGTTGTGAGGAGCCCAGTGAACCCTTGTGGTACTATCTTGTTGTTGGGTTTAAAGGTTGTGAGGAGCCCAGTGAACCCTTGTGGTACTATCTTGTTGGGTTTAAAGGTTGTGAGGAGCCCAGTGAACCCTTGTTGTTTAAAGCTTGTGTATCTTGTAACACTGTAGGGTGTTTTGAAAGACTGTAGTGTGTCTTGTAAGACTGTAGAGTGTCTTGTAAGACTAGGCTATGTCTTGTAAGACTGTAGTGTGTCTTGTAAGATTGTAGTGTGTCTTGTAAGACGTTACTGTGACTTGTAACACTGTAGTGTGTCTTGTAAGACTACAAAGTGTCTTTTTGAGACTGTAGTGTGTCTTGTAAGACTAGAGTGTGTCTTGTAAGACTGTAGTGTGTTTTCTAAGACTGCAGTGTGTCTCGTAAGACTAGACTGTGTCTTCTAAGACTACCGTGTGTCTTGCAAGACTCAGGTGTGTCTTGTAAGCTTGTAGTGTGTCTTCTAAGATTGTAGTGTGTCTTCTAAGACTACAGTGTGTCTTGTAAGACTGAAGTGTGTCTTGTAAGACTACAGTGTGTCTTGTAAGACTGTAGTGTGTCTTGCAAGACTGTAGTGTGTCTTGTAATACTGCAGAGTGTCATGTTAGACTGTAGTGTGTCTTGGCAGACTAGACTGTGTCTTCTACGACTGTAGTGTGTCTTGTAAGACTGTATTGTGTCTTGTAAGACTGTATTGTGTCTTGTAAGACTGTAGTGTGTCCTCTAAGACTGTAGTGTGTCTTGTAAGACTGTAGTGTGTCTTGTAAGACTGCAGTGTGTCTTGTAAGACTGCAGTGTGTCTTGTAAGACTGTAGTATGTCTTGGAAGACTGTAGTCTGTCTTGAAAGTCTGTAGTATGTCTTGTAAGACAGTATTGTGTCTTGTAAGACTGTGCTGTGTCTTGTAAGACTGTAGTGTATCTTGTAAGACCAGACTGTGTCTTGTAAGACTGCAGCGTGTCTTGTAAGACTGCAGAGTGCCTTGTAAGACTGTAGTGTGTCTTGTAATGCTACAGTGTGTCTTGCAAGACTGTTGTGTGTCTTGTAAGACTGTAGTGTGTCTTGTGAGCCTGTACTGTATCTTGTAAGACTCTAGTGAGTCTTGTAAGTCTAGACTCAGTCGTGTAAGACTGCAGTGTGTCTTGTAAGACTGTAGTTTGTCTTGTAACTTGACTTAAGAAATCGTAATGACACGATTGCAAATAAACCATACCCCCGGCCGGGATTGAACCCGCGGTCATAGAGTCTCAAAACTCCAGCCCGTCGCGCTAGCGCGACGGGCTGGAGTTTTGAGACTCTATGACCGCGGGTTCAATCCCGGCCGGGGGTATGGTTTGTCTTGTAAAACTGTAGTGTGTCTTGTAAGACTGTAGTGTGTTTTGTAAGACTGTAGTGTGTCTTGTAAGACTATAGTTTGTCTTGTAAGAGTATTGTGTGTCTTGTTAGACTACAGTGTGTCTTGTAAGACTGCAATTTGTCTTGTAAGACTGTAGAATGTCTTGTAAGACTATAGTGTGTCTCGTAAGAGTGTAGTTTGTCTTGTTAGACTACAGTGTGTCTTGTAAGACTGTAGTGTTTATTGTAAGACTATAGTGCGTCTTGTAAGACTGTAGAGTGTCTTGTAAGACTATAGTGTGTCTCGTAAGAGTGTAGTTTGTCTTGTTAGACTACAGTGTGTCTTGTAAGACTGTAATTTGTCTTGTAAGACTGTAGTGTGTCTTGTAAGACAGTAGTGTGTCTTGTAAGACTGTAGTGTGTCTTGCAAGAATACAGAGTGTCTTGTAAGACTGTAGTTTGCCTTGTAAGACTACAGTGTGTCTTGTAAGACTGTAGTGTGTCTTGTAAGACTGTAGTGTATCTTGTAAAACTGTAGTGTATCTTGTAAGACTGTAGGGTGTTTTGAAAGACTGTAGTGTGTCTTGTAAGACTGTAGTGTGTCTTGCAAGACTGTAGTGTGTCTTACAAGACTGTAGTGTGTCTTGTAAGACTGTAGTGTGTCTTGTAAGACTGTAGTGTGTCTTGTAAAACTGTAGTGTGTCTTGTAAGACTGTAGGGTATTTTGAAAGACTGTAGTGTGTCTTGTAAGACTGTAGTGTGTCTTGCAAGACTGTAGTGTGTCTTGTAAGACTGTAGTGTGTCTTGTAAGACTGTAGTGTGTCTTGTAAAACTGTAGTGTGTCTTGTAAAACTGTAGTGTATCTTGTAAGACTGTAGGGTGTTTTGAAAGACTGTAGTGTGTCTTGTAAAACTGTAGTGTGTCTTGTAAGACTGTAGTGTGTCTTGTAAAACTGTAGTGTGTCTTGTAAAACTGTAGTGTATCTTGTAAGACTGTAGGGTGTTTTGAAAGACTGTAGTGTGTCTTGTAAGAATGTAGTATGTGTAGTGATACTGGTCCTGTGGGGAGCAGCAGCAGGATAATACTGCACCACCTCTTGGGGCCCTTAACAACAACAACAGTTTGGTGTATGTCATGGGCGCCAACACATGGTGTGTGATTCTCTCCTACTATATCCATTTATCAGTGATGCAGATTACTTGGTGAGTTTAAATATGTGGCCTGTAGTTATAACTTTTCTCTTGACCTATGCAAGACATCACCATCCCTGTAGAAGCCATTATTAGATGTACCCGTCATTATATTTTGTTGTTGCAGAAGTACTATGAAGATTCTATGTTCAATAAAGCCTAGAGATAAGGCCTGTGTTTCTATCACAACAATTTATTGAACATAGAATCCTGGGCTACCTGGTGGTGATCCTGCGCTAGATTACATCACAACATGGAGCGTTTACTGAAACCTGAGAGGCTAGACTGTGACCCCAGCTTATCAACGGCTGCTCAGGAATGGAAGCACTGGTTTAAGACTTTCGAAAACTTCTTGGGAGCCCTTCCTAAAGAAGATCTAGATAAACTAAGTCTGCTCATCAATTTTGTGTCACCTAAGATATACGAGGCTATTTCTGAGTGTAATACCTACGAAGATGCTATCAAAACCCTCAAGTCTCAGTATATTAAACCTACAAATGAAATCTTTGCACGCTATCGCCTTGCAACTCGCCGCCAGCAGATTGATGAGTCCTTAGAGGAATACTTTCAAGCACTGAAAATTTTAGGTAAGGACTGTCACTTCCAAGCAGTGACAGCTGCTCAGTATTGTGAAGAGTCCATCAGGGATGCTTTTATCAGTGGCCTGCAATCACCAATAATAAGGCAGCGTTTATTGGAGAATAAAACTCTCGACTTAGCCGCTGCCTTTGACCAGGCAAGAGCTCTAGATTCAGCCCAGAAGAATTCTGAAGTATACAGTACCACTCAGCCTTCTCGAGTGGTAAGTGCTGCAATTCCTGACCAAGACTCTTGCAATGAAGTTACTGGGGAACCTGCCTCAGTGACAGCAGCAGCAGGTTACGGTGTGTTTCTTTTGTGGTTTTTCAAGACATCCACGTCCAAAGTGTCCTGCTCGTGAAGCAATGTGCCATAAATGCCACAAGAAAGGTCACTTTGCTAAAGTACGTCGTGCTAATACATCACACAAGAGCTAGTGCTCCACACATACCGAGATCATGCGACTCTAGCAACAGGACTATCTGCCGGCTACTCCAAATTCACTGTCAAAGGCAGTTGTGGAAAGTATTCATCAAAGGAACGAAGGTAGATGGTCCTTATTGATAGTGCAGCTCAGAAGAGGTTTCATCAACCTTGACTAGTTAAAACGCTCTCAGTGACTCTTACATCACACATCAGGTATCCGTTTTCCATGGCATCAACTATCTCTCTCTAATTCAGACCTTAGGGTTTTTGTAAGGTAAATCCAGAGATAATGGAAAGATTATCCAAGATGTACATTTACTATTCCTGCCACAACTGTGCTCTGATGTTATCCTTGCAGACTTTCAGAAGCTGCATGGTAGTGCACCTTAACATATGGAGGTGAACTGCCTCCTCATGTTGTCCTGTGGGCTTAGCACTATAAGGGTAGACCCACCAAAGCTGTTTTGCAAACTTACCAGCGGATTTGCCCATCCTATAACAGCTAAGTCCCACGCCGCAATTCTTATGAGGATCGGATGTTCATTGAAAAGAAACTCAGAGGCTGCTGAGAAGGAGGGTATTATAGAACCGAGTGATTCCCCATGGCCGTGCACAGGTTGTTGTTTGTTAAAGATGGTTATAGGAAACGGAGACTGCTATCGATTACGCTGTAGACAATCACAAATTTACACTTCTTGATGGGTACCCTCTACCACCTCGAATTGACGATACAGTGAACAACATTGCTCATACTACGTGTTATAGCTACAAATGATCTGCAGAGTGCCCTATCATATCAAGAGCCCTAAAAGGTATGAAGATAAACCATACACAGCGACTTCAGGCTAGTGATGGCCTGTACAGTTTACCGATCCCTTTATTGGAGTCCACCAATGGGGTACCTGCTACCTACGAATTATGGATTCACTCAATTCAGAAGAGCAACTCATTGGAACTTACGCGTATTTAGAAAATGTAACCATTTGTGGCAAGGACCCAGGAGTGGGAAAAAAAATAAACATATGAAACCTTGATAAGTTTATTGTAAGCCGCCAAGAAGAAAAATATCAGTTACAATGAGGAAAAAGTGCACGTTTTCAACTAAAAGGCTTAGCATCCTTGGTTAAGTTAGTGGAAAGGAGGTTTCAATATTCCCAGACCCTGAACGACTACGACCTCTAGCGAACTTCCAAATGCCTCAAGACAAAACGTCACTCCGATAGAACTCTTGGTCTCTTTTTGCTTAATAATCACAATGGATCTACAACTATTCAGTAAAGAAGTCCGCCCATTGAGTTTGCTACCAACATTTCCTGTGACAAAGAAGCAGAAGCCGCTTTTCCATACTCTCAAACAGACATTGAAAACTCAAGTAGTTCAGCCATGATGATCCCCTACCATTACGAAGTGGAAACGGATGCATCTGACATTGCCATTGCTGCAGTCTTATCTCAGGCAGGACGACCAGTAGCCTTCTTTTCGAGAACTTTTCAAGGATCAGAGAAATGTTATGCTGCTGTAGAAAAGGAAGCCCAGGCCATCATAGAAGCAGTTCGCCACTGGAGGCATTATTTAACTGGTAGACATTTCACCATAAGGACTGACCAACGGTCCGTGATGTATATGTTCGACAAGTAGCACAAAAGTAGGATAAAGAATGACAAGATATTACGCTGGAGGATGGAACTATCGTGTTATGACTTTGATATTCTGTACCGACCGGGTCAAGAGAACATCTCACCTGATGCATTCTCTAGGTCCCACTGTGGAGCAGCATGTCATGATTTGCAATCACTCTCAGCTCTCCACAAGGCTTTGTGTCACCCAGGAGTTACACGCCTGTACCATTTTGTCAAATCAAAGAACATGCCCTACTCAGTGGAAGATGTGCGACAAGTGATCAGAGCATGCAGAGTATGTGCAGAGTGCAAGCCAAACTTTCATCAGCCAGAGAAGACTCATCTCATAAAATCCACCAGTCTTTTGAGAGACCTTAATTAGATTTCAAAGGACACTCTACCAAGCATAAATCAGAATAGATATTTCCTTAACATAGAGATGACTATTCAAGGTTTCCCTTTGAGTTCCCAGTGCTAATAGACTGCTTCAACTGCTATTAGTTTGTCTATCACATTGTTCTCAATTTTTGGTAATGCAAGCTTAGATTCCTATCAGACAGAGGATCCTCGTATCATGAAGTAACAAAGTTTCAGGAGTTTTTGGCTAGCAAAGGGTATTGCCTGCAGCAGAACAACAAGCTACAACCCTCATGGGCAATGGTCAAGTGGACGGGTTCAATGGTACTATATGGAAGGCAGTTACAATGACATTGAAGTCCGCGCAATCTACCGGCTGACCACTCTGCAAACTGTCCTACCTCCATCTCATCACTCTATTAGAGCGTGGTTTGTGCACAGCTACTAATGCAACCACCCTCATGAAAGACCTCCTCAACTATTCACGTCGTTCCCTTACGGGAGCCTCCGTGCCCACTTGGTTATGGTCATCCTGGACCCCGTTCTCCTAAGAGTCACCGTAGGATGAACAAGACGGATCCTTTAGTGGAAAGGTAGAGCTCCTGCAAGCTAATCCCCTTACGCCAATTGCTACCAAAATGTGACGAGACTACAGTATCTACAAGACATTTAGAGCCCCAGTGTGAAATCCCCCATTAAGTGGTGGAATCTCAAATACACCAATAGATGTGAAAGATGACTTCGTTTTTCTCCTGGAAAACCCTTGAGAGAGACACCCCTATGGAAATAGAGGATTCTGCTCCAGCATTTAGTCAAACCCCGCTGAAAATATTGAACCCTGTTGATGAGGCTCAAGGACTAACAAAGGTCGGATGGTACGTCCGCCCACCTAACAGTTTGGGAATTACTGTCTTCTGTTATTTTAATGAAGGGGGAGATTGTAGTGATCCTGCTCCTGCGGGGAGCAGAGCATGATAATACTGCACCACCTTTCGGGCCCTTAACAACAACAGCTTGGTGTGTGTCCATGGCCAACACTGGTGTGTGATTCACTTCCTTAAGCATTACCATGATATTAGTGATGCAGAAACATGGTGAGTTTAAATATGTGGCCTGTAGTTATATACTTTTCCCTTGACATATCCAGACATCACCATCCCTGTGAAAGCATTATTAGGTATACCTAGTCATTAAATTTTTGTTTTGTTGCAGAAGTACTATGAAGATTCAATTCAATAAAGGCCTATAGATAAGCCTGTGTTTCTATCATAACGCTGAATAGCAAAAAATTTAAGGTTAGGGACGAGAGAGAGGTGTGAATGCTACTCATCCCGTGTAACCACTACAAGACAGTATTCCCATGCTGGGCTCCTCTCTGGAAATATAAGAATAGAAAAAGAAATAATAACAGACAAACAAACACTTTATTACATAGCAAATATAAAAGATAAAACACTAAATATGAAAAATTAAACTACATCAAAAGAAAATGAAAAATGAAAAATATAAATGATAACTGACTTCACGCTAATATAAACTTGGGTGTGCTGGTGATGGTCCAACGAGTTTTTGAAAATTGTAGCCATTGCTGATGAAGGGGGGGGGCTTGCAGGTGTTGTACAACGCCACTGGCTAGTTCATCACAGTATAGCCTGAGTATTCTATATCCTAGGACAGAAAGCAGGGTTCTTTAACCCGCTGCAATGATGAGGGTAACATCCTGCAATTCATACAGCTCACAGGTAATTAAATCCAAAAAGAGGAAGGTCTCAGGACGTTAGTCCTTCTCGCATCAAAGATCAATCGTTGAGTGGCAGTTATCCTCTCTGTCCAACCCCAAGCTGGATAATAGACAGGTTACCCACTGCTTAAGGAAATCAACTCTCCAGATAAGTACAATCCCTAAAAGATGGGGTGATTATTACAACAGTCAACTTAGACAAGACTGAAAGGACAAAGTTTATTATTGGTCAAAAGTGAAGCTTTTAACCAATAATATCCACTAGAATACAAGCAGGCATGTACTTACAGTAGTGCTGGAGCTTTGAGTCTAGTGATTACTGTTTGGACAACCGGAGCCCCACATGTCACATTCCAGGGGGGGAAAAGGAGGGGAAGGTGATAGCGGAGCAGACCTGACCCTACCTTAACAAAGTAGCCAGCAGTCCAAACTATCACTTTTGTGGGTGGGGAAAAAAGGCGGAATAAAGCGGGAGCTTGACTTACCCACCTATAACAAGTAAGCCAGCAATGAAACTAATGTTTTACTATATACTCCCTCGCTACCCAATCTATTGAACTTTCTCCCTCACACCCCATCCCCCATACCACGCTATATAGAGAGGAGTATAATAAGAAAGCCGAGGAAAAAGTTCTAACATATGGAACGTCGCGTAAGGCAAGACATCTTCTACTGACTGTCACGACTTAAGCAGTCAGGAGAAATAATTGGATGAACCAGTGATATCCACAATGTAGGAATTTAAAAGCCTGGAGTGCCTATGGTCCACCTCAAGAGCACTGTTGGTTTCCCTTAAAAGTTTTCTATGTATATGAAAGGTTTGTGGTCCATTTCTATAATTAATTCTTTTCCCCAGCCAATAAAATTTAAGTTTTGGAGATTTCCACACAAGGGGCCAAACATATCCTTTTCTATGGTGGAGTATCTCGGTTCTCTGCGGGAAGGAGTTTCTGCTTATAAGCATACAGGGAAGGGAGTCCCATCATGGTATTGTAGTAGCACCGCACCGAAGCCATAATTGGAGGAATCATTTTCTTAAACAAAATGTTTAATTAATATCTGGAATCTTAAATATAGGGTCCTTTTTCGAAAAGATACTTTATAAATCTCATTAAACTTTTCAAGAGCTACTTCGTAAAGTTCAAGAAGTTCAAACACAGACTTTTTTAAGGAAGTCAGATAAATGCCTGTAAGAATCAGTAAGGTCGGGAAAACCATGCATAAAAATTTATAGAAACAAGAAATCTACGCAAGCTTCTTGTTGGGGAATTTAAATCCTAATAAAGCTTTGATCTTACTGGGAGAGGCTGCAGAGAGCGATTAGAAAGTAATCAGTCCAAGATACTAACTTGTAATACCCAAGGAACATTTCCTTGGCTTGGCAGTGAAAAAGGCCCAATTTTGGGTGGTGGGTTTTGGGTGGGAGCGTAACCTACGCAAAACTAACTGATGAGGATGTTGGATATGTTCGCCCTCACGTGATGTCCATTACGTAAATGTTATCAAAATAAACTGAAACATTGCATATTACCCAAGACCTCCTCATCATCTCACGTAGGTAGCACAGGCATTACAAAACCGAAGGGCATAGTTCGATACTCAATCAGTCTTCCTTTTGTGTAGAAAAGCGGTGTACTGCTTAGAAGACGGATCTAACATTACTTGATGATATGCCTGCACAATATCAATCTCTGAAAGAAGAATTGTCATAAAATTGTGTAGATCGCTATCTATTAAGGGCATAGGCTCAGCATCCACCGAGTTATATCCATTAAAGCCTCTGAAAGTCAATAGCAAGTTCTATATTGAATTATCCTCCTTCTTAACCATTTCTACTGGTGAACAATATGGAAGTTACTGAAGGTTCAATGGATTCTTTAGTTTTAATAATTTAGTCGACCTCTCGGCAACTGCATCCCTAAGGTGAACTGGAACTGGATATAATTTTCGGTTTTGATAGATTGTCTGTCACTAAGTCAAGCTTGTGGACTACTGTGGCAGTACACCTGGAATATCACTAAAGACGGTCGGAAAAGTTACACACCATAGAAGTAGTTCATGTCTCTATGGTCATCCGCAAGATGCATTAATATTAATGGTTGGGTTGTGCCCGGAGAGGTCCAAGAGTCACCAAGTCATGTATTCATCATCATAGTGTAAAGTTAGAGGTGTCAATTACGCACACTTTACATACTTCAGTTGTCGTATGGAAGAAAACTAAGCAAAGTTATTACGCAGTTAACCGAAATTCTTTGTAATAATTTCCTAAGGATTGTTATATATAAAGCTTAGATTCTCCCATTGACTTCTATGAGGTAGTCAACTTTCCCATAAATTTTTAATACTATAAAGGACTCTCGATCTCCCCATGCTACTAATAATTTATTTGACTTGATACAAAAGTACAAGAACTTCATCCCCTTCTTTAAAACTCTCCCTCGGACTATTGGAATCAAAATAGGTTTTTGTACTTACCATTGACAAACTTAAGTTTTTCGAAACTAAGTCCAGAGGTCTCCTCAGTTTGGATCTAAGGTCAAGGAGAAACTGGTAAGAAGACTGAACCTGAGCATTTATCTCCCTCATAAGTCCTAATCCATTAAGGATGGACAGTGACCTCTTCCTGTCTACCATAAGAGTTCAAAAGTAAAACCCCAAAAGAGTCACTGGAACTGCCCTCATGCAAACAAAGCACAGGGAAGGTAACGAGCCACTCCTAAGTTTAAGGGACAACGTTTTCTTAAAATTGACTTTAAGAAATCGAATGCTGGCCACAATCCCTCCCATACAACGCTGGGAGGAAGGTGTGGTGAAGAGAGGCTTCACCTCCAGAAGTTGGTATAGTGTTGCATAAGTAGATGTGAATTGTGTCCCACGGTCCCAAACTAATTTCCACACACTAGGTAAGCCCACTCTGGAGAAGATTGACAAAAGGGCTTCAGCCACCTTGTAGTAGTTATGGTTTTTAAGGGAACGGCTTCATAGGAACTCCGAAGCATAATCAACTAATGGTTAAAATACACCTTTGTCCCCCAGATGAAAGTGAAGTTTAAAGGCCAAACTATGTCAATAGAGCTACTCTTTCAAGAGGTTCCTGTAATGAACTGGCATTTTGAAACCATAGGTACTCGCGTGGTCCCTCGGGCGGATGACAGTATTGGCAAACTTTACACATCACAATAAATAGTGACATCGAGGACATTTCCTGGCCTAAAATAGGTTTTCACAAATTTATTTAAGGGTTTTAACGATTGAGAATGTCCGGCACTGTGCAGGTCATGAGCAATTTAAGAACAGTCATCTCTGCATTGACTTGAACAACTAAGAATGGAATAGTCTGGCTCTCTGAATTTAATTTGAATACTGACTTGTACAAGATACCTTTTATATAATCAAATTAATATGAAAAGTTTCCTTGGATAACTGATTTTGTTTAGCGCATTATGGCAATTTCGGAAGAGAAGGGCCAATTACGTTGTTAAATTGGCAAAGAGTCCTTCGATACATCTAAAGCTTAAAGTCAGGGAAAATCAAAGATGGAACAGAGAGAAGCCCGGGCTTGTCTGAGCCCTTGTCAAGACATTTATGGAATCTTGAGGTGAATATCTTCACTTTCATCTAACAAGTGAACCGGATCCTCTAACCTCACTTTTCCGAGAGTAGCATCAATGTTTTTAATCCACCCCGAATCTCACAGACATTGTTCATCTGAACTTTCGAGGGGGCTTCTCCTGACTCTACAGGAAGAGGATCTAAAAAACTCTTATGTCAACATCTTTGGATGATGAAAAGGTCAATCTCATAAGGAGAATGGCCCTTTTACATACCTATTTAGCACGAGCAGAAGTGATGAGCAAGTACGCTTCATACCAACCTGTGAACCATTTTAGCCCTAATGTACCAACCGATGGTAGAAAAGTGCCATACGGGCCCAAGTAGTTCCCAAAGTATAGCAGAGGAATGAGTTTCTTTAAGGTTAGGGAACGAGCTTATCAGAAATGACTATACATGTGCATCCAGTGTCTCGTAAAAATGGTAGATACATGAAGTCCAATAGCTGTTCCTGAACAGAAGGGTGCTTGCTCATTACAGCTTTAAAACATCATCCAACTATTTGGACCTTCTTAGAAGGAAAAAATCTGGCGTTTATGCCCATAACACCACACAAAATGACAAACTGGAATAAAGAAGTCACTTTAACTTTCCCACTAAGGCTTATTTTGATTTCTTAAGGTCTGATGAACCCTTGCCATAGGGTTCGATCCCTTTGAGTCTTTATAGGAATAGAGAGCCTCAGCATCAGACAGCAGCCTCAGCAACTTCCTCAGCTTTTACTCAGATTACGTTTCTCTAATGAAATGTTCGTACTGGTGAGAAGAGCTGTCCAGAACTGGTCAGCAACCATAAAGTCTCTAATAGATTCATAACTGTGACAATTCCTGAACTCTCTAATCAGAAGTCCGAACAAAACGAAAGAGTGTTACCTGAGAACTGCTGAAAGTTTCTGGCCAGGCTTTAAGGTGGCATAACCTGTAATCTTCCTTACTAATTATGGTTTTTGATATGCTTTATCGGATTGCCTTATTCATAGGATAAAATTACATACAATAACCTGCGACAAAGTTGCATAGAATTCAAGCTGCAGCACCAACAAAAAAATCTAACCTGTACCCAGGTGTCAGCAGGCCATTCACAGAGGGTAGCAGTATTTTCAAACCTGAATAATGCTGAAGTTAAGTCTTTCCCCCCAGTGAAAGGAGGTAAATATAGGTGTTGGAAATATGTGCACCTAAGCTGCATGATGTTCAATTACTCCTTCCTCTAAGTTGTTGATTTGTAAGAGTATCACTTTTTATTCTCTAAATTCAAGGCAGATTTTTTGAGCTCGCGATCCATGTCTCTCAGCAATAAATCGTTCTCTAGCTTTTCCGCATGTTCCTAGCTTTTTCCTCAACTTCTCTATCCTTTGCACTTTCTCCAAGTTCTCTTAATTTAACCCTGTTCCTCACGTATCTTATTTGTTCCTCACGTACTCTAGCTCTCTTCCACACATCAAGTCTATCACCACCTTTTTTTCTTCACTCTCCCCTTTCTAACTGTCTTCTCTTCTCTCTCACATCTCTCTCTTTCAAGCTTTTTGATCTTACACGAATGAAAGATTTTCAACTGTTTCCTGTTATTCCTAACTTACTTCCAGCGTTCAGCACCAAAAAAGGTATTCCCTCCATATTTGCAAAAATAACTTAAACTACCAGGGAAATTGAAACGGGTAATAACCAAAATGGAGTGTTCAATTCCTGCTCCGCTCCCTCAACTGTAAAAATATCAGAGGGCTCGATCCTACTCCCAATTAAGCAGTATTTATTAATTAAAACGAAGGGATCTATGCGGCTCGAGCAAACAGTAAAGTAGAATTGGGTCACTGACCATCCAATCTCTCGCCAACGATACAAGAGTGTCCAATGATGTTTCCCTTGATAAAATAAAGAGCACCTGAACAAATTGTCACTGGAAAATCTCGGGATCCCTAGAGTCCTACATCCCCAAAGTGTTTTCAAGCTCACACAAAAATAATGGCATAATTAACTATTATTGACCTGCCTTGAACCCTTGACTTACAATAAATTGAGTCTATAACAAATCACCAAATCTTTAAGACCTCTACTTGTAGTCCTACACCATAGAGAGGATTACACATGGCCTGGTGGTAACCGCTGTGGTATGCGCGTATGAAGTTCCAAATGGTAGATTCGAGATGGAAGTTTGAATCTTTATTCATTAGAGTTTATCCTGGCAAGACGCCAAATATAAGGCTTACTCAGCACTGTAACATCTTTCAACAATATTAACAAGGCTGGGGCTCCTCCTCCGAAAAATTAATGTATAGAAAAAGAAATAATAACAGCAAACAAACACTTTTAGTAATAGAAAATGATGAAATATAAAACACTTAAATATGAAATATAATCCTAACATTAAAGAAAATGAAAAATGAAATTATAATGATAACTGAATTCAACGCTAATATAAAACTTGGGTGTTTAGGTGTTGGTGACACAGTGTTGTGAAATTGAGCCGTAGCTGATGAAGGGGGGGGGTCGCAGGTGTTGGTTACAACCCACCTGGCTAGTTTTCATCACAGTATAACCTTGAGTATTCTATCTCGATGAAATGAAAGCATGTTCAATAAACCGCGCAATGATGATGGTTACATCCTGCAATTTCATACAGGTGCACAGACATTAAATCCAAAAAGGGGAAGTCTCAGGACGTTAAGTCCATCTCCATCAGTTCTACGCGTTGATTTGCAGGTGGACCCTCTCTGTCATCCAAGCAGGAAAGATAGACATGTACCCACTGCTTAAGAAATCACTCTTCCATGATAAGTACAATACCTAAAAGATGTGGCGATTATTACAACAGTCACTTAGCGCAAACTGAAAGGACTAAGTTTTATTATTGGTCAAAAGTGAACTTTTTTTAACCAATAAATCCACTAGAATACAAGGCGGCATGTACATACAGTAGTGCTGGAGCTGAGAGTCTAGTGATTACTGTTAAGGACCGGAGCCCCACACATCACCATATCGGGGGGGGAAGAAGGAGGGGAACGATAGCTGGAGCCTAGACTGACCCTACCTTAAACAAGTAGCCGGTAGTCAAACTATCACTTCGGGTGGGGGGAAAAAAAGGCGGAATAGCGGGAGCTTGACTTAACCTACCTTACCAAGTAGCCTGCAATGAAACTATTGTTACTATAATACCTCCCTCGCTGCATCTTATCTATTGGAACATTTCCCTCACAAGGTGAGGTGGCATTTGGGATGCAAAATTATCTGGAGGATAGTTTTGCAAGACTGTTATGATTTGGAGAGGTAGGAGTGGATGATGTGGATGGACCCTTCGGAGTAGAATAGCTGAATTTACACACGATAGGTTTTGATGCATTCAGGGTTAGGGCGGGGTTAGAGGATGTATAGTGGTGTGATAAAGCTCGTCCTGTTTAGTTTGCGGTAAATTTTTGGAGACAGTCCAGATGGTAACCACCATACTACAATTGGAGACAAGCCCTGGGGTGGGAGGGTTACCCAGAGGGTCGGGTCCTAATCCAACATGGAAAGTATGAGTCTCTATGCTGATGGATTGTTTACGCAGATCGGAGTAGGCGGGCGAAGGGTTTCCAGGGAAGGAATTTTTGGAGGGGGTTCCATAATGTTTATTAAGTGAGCAGGATAGAGGGGTTGGAGGGTGGTATAAGTGAGGCTGAGGTGGAACAGGCAGTTTCAGGATGAGTCCGGTAAAACACTCGGGGATAGACGTTTCAACAAAATGATTTTTATAGACACATTGGAGGTGTATTTAGGCAATGCTTTGTTGGGGTAAGAATCATATGTTTTACTAAGTGCGAAGTTAGCCAAATCACAAAGTACCGGTGTCAAAGTTTTGGTGCTAAAGCAGAGGGTGTAAGAGTTTTGAGTGTTATCGAGCAATATCTCTGATTGTGCTCAGATTACAAGGTTTGTGGCGAGAATAGACCGAAGAAGGTCATGGGTCGGTGATACATGGGGACAGTTAGGGGTTGGAATTCGGGAGGAGTATGCGGGGCAGGTCATGACAGATAGCGTTTTCCTCGAGGTAAGTATTAAGGATGTATACATAGGTCTGGATTGGGAGATAGCTTAGGATTACGTGGATCGGGATATATTATGCTTGAGATATGGTGAGAATGGGTATTTGGAGAGGGTGGTGGGATGGGTGAGGACATTGTAAGCTGATCATCGATGAGATAACAAGGTAAAAGGTAGTTGGGTAAGTCCTGTAAGCATAGGGAGGGGTTTTGAGCAGGGTTGTCCACTCTCCGCCAAAAACTCTTTGCAGTATGCAGAATCCTTTCTTTGTTTCAGGATGATGGAGGGACAGAAAGATGGGGGAGAATGGAGGCCTTTTGTAGGAATATTGTGGGTTATGTAGAGATACAACTGTTTTACTTAATGAGATAGAAAGATGTTAAGAAAAAGTGGGAGGGAACTTGAGATTTTATTTGGGAGCTACTGGGATGATAAGTTAATAAGCAGAAATCACTGTTGCATGGAGGTAGGCGCTTGGTAGGCCTGGACCTTGGGATAGGATTTTGGCTGATAACTTGTAGAAGGCTAACGATTGTGGGATTTTGTAATTTGCAGATGCATAGGAGAGAAGAGGGATAATTCTGAAATGGTATTGGGAACAGAGCTTGAATATGCTTAGGAGTTTTCAGGGCCGGGGACGAAACCTTGCCTTCAAAGGTTTGGTTGGTAAATACACTAATTTATAGTAAGGTGTGGGTAGTGGCGGAAATTTATCCCTTACGAAGTCAGGATATTATGGAATTACAAAGGAGAGTATTAAGGTATATGTGGTGTTTTGGAGGGCGTGGGTGGGCAAAGATGTGACTGCGGAAAGACAGGGAGGACTGGGATTGATGGCATTAGGATCTAGGGTGAAGGCGCTATATGTTAAGCAGAAGTATATTCCGGCGGGGGGGAAAAGGGGTCTTCGAGTGGGGGAGGTGATGAGGGATGTCCGCAAATTGTGGAGTGGAAGGGACTTAGTGGAGTGTGAAGATATGTTGAGGTTTATGATAAAGGATCACAATGTTAAAAAACTCAAGGTAAAACGGTTGGTGGGAGTGAGTTGGTGGCAGTGCATCCCACATATGATTGGTGAGTGATATGGGTGGAATTTAGTAAACTAAGTATACAGGCAAGAGTGAGGGAATTAGTATATAAATTTCTTATGGGGACTTTGGCATCAAAGGAGGTGCTAAGACAAATAGGTTTTGTGAGAGAGGCGTCATGCAGTTTTTGTGGGGAAGTTGAAACTGCTTTCCATGTAGTATATTTTTCTTCTGCTCTGGATGTGGTAAGATTGTGGTTGAAGAGGATTTTCCTTTTATTGGGGGTGTCAGATATCACCCCTTAGGGCTTCAATGTTAGATATGGGAGGGGTGCCCAACGTGGTGGGGAGGGCTATCAGATACGAAATAGTTGATTACTTGTATGTCTCTTGGGGGATGAGGGAGATGGAGGGAAACATTAGGATAAAAGCATTGGCAATGTGTTTTTATAGAACAGCATGTAGGAACAATCAATTATATGGGGGACGGTGGGTAACTAGTTTTCCGGAGGGATATCGTAGACTTACTGTTGGACGTTTACTCCGCTTGGTGATGGGATGAGGAGGCAAGGGGTTGGTCTCTTCAGTGGTGTGTCCTCTTGGAGTGATTGGATGCCTGATAAGGATGGTTGACTGGTTTGCAGGGTGTTTGATGCGGGTAAATTTTTTTTTTTTTTTTTTTTTTTGCAGGGAGCCGTCGGAAGGTTGTATGCCGGATATTGAGTGTATTGGTTTATTGGGATGTATGTCAAGGAATGGTAGGGCATAATCCTTTTCTGGTGTGCATCTGTCCTTGGTAGGTGCAGGAAGATTCCTCGTTTTTCTAGAGGTTTGTTCGTTCTAGGTATCGGAGTATTAAGTGTAACGTTCTTGTGGAGGTGTGACTTGAATGTTCATGACTTTGTATGGCTCTGCACTTATGGCTGCTCATTGCATTGTGTGAAGACCTATAATTGTAATAGTTTCGATTATGGTGTGTAACAAGTCCTGGGATATGTAGGTAGATTGGTTCTATTTGGTTTAGTTTGGTTTAGTAGGCTGGTGGGCCTACAAAACGTGAGGATGTGGTACAATAATTGACATATTTGATACTCTGTTTGTATGCATGTAAATCCGTACATTATGAACTCTGTACGAGAATATATAAGTATTTTATGGGGTTTATATATACCCTTCTATTTGTATTGTAGGTCATATTACATATTGAATGTTAACCATTAACATTAACTTTGTGTGTGTGTAGGTGTGTTTGTGGGGACCAATGTCTTAGGTAAAGTTCTATTATTGGATGTAATATATATTTAGTTTATTTAGTGTCAAGTCAATTTGCGCATTATTAAAGTTTAATCCAGTCTGTTCTGTACGAACATATGTGCACATGCACGTATGTGTGTATATGCATGTGTATATATAAATATATATATATATACATGTATACATAATTATAGGACTTACTCCTACGTGTTTTAGGAGGGGGGTTTGTGAGAGTGTTGTGAATGTGGTTTTGGAATGTTTTCCTGGTTTTCATTGAGGCATTATTTGCACCAACCTTGTGGTTCTCATGCCAAGTGAGGATGTAGAGCTGGAGAAGTCATTATGATCTATATATCATATTTCAGGAATGTATGGTGTAATCTCGAAGGTTTTTTTTGTATTATTTGGATGTGTATCAGTCTTGTATGACACGATTCTTGAGAAATACGTATTGTTCTTTGTGATATGAAGTGTGTTTTAGTTTGAATTTATGTTTGTGCTGGGTTTTTGCATGTAGAGATATACTTACATACTGTTTTTTTTTTTTTTTGTGCATACAGTGCATCTGATTAATGTGATTTTGAGAAACATTTTTTTGTGTGTATATTCCTTTCTATTGTATTGAGCCTTTGTCATAGGTCAATCTTTATGTAAAACTTTATATGTGTATGTGTTGGAACTTATTCAGTCTGAGAAGTCCAAACGGGGTAAAACACACCATTCGAGGGCCCTTACACCCTCCCAAAAACACAAACACACTCATCCAGGTTGGCGGAGGTGGATGGGAGCTACTTCTTAATTTATAGATTTTCCCTTTTGGGAAGAGGTAGGTAGTTTATACTGTTAGTACACTAATACGTATTAGGATTATTGAGGCAACTGTAGATAAAAATAATGTAGACCTAAGACCTTAACATAGGTAGTAATAGGCTGATAATGTAGGCAAACACTAGGTTAAGTTAGCTAGGGAGAACTGGCAGCCCAAGTTTCAACGATGAGGCTTGGGTCTCGAAGACGCCACATTTTTCTTCTTAGACTAGACGCCATCTGAGCAACACGTGCCGTGATCAGCAGGCAGTGCCCCACACATGTATTCACATATGAGACCTGCGGAAATCTGGTGGAGGCACCTTGATGTACCGTAGATGACCTCCTCCGTCAGGCCCATTCAGTGAGACAAGACCTCCACTTTTTTTTGGGATTCTGGTGAGGGTCTGGGGAAGGTTGCAAGTGAGTTGAACTGTGTGCCTGTGTGCAGCCGCAGTTCATGACCAGTACATACTTTATCTCTTGTCTACCTAGAAGCTAGTGTCTGTTTCTGCATAGTTATACTAGGGGATACACACCCTCTTGGATACAGGAATTTCCGAGGTGCAGGCAGGTCACTAATATTGATTGAATATTGCAGGAACTAAGGCTCCCGGGTTGCACGGGGGTTTCGGGGGGGAAAAGCCCAAAAAGGGGTAAGTTTTAAGGGGGTTAAAGTCAGGTATATGTTTGCAACACCAAGAAAGTTAGTCCCTTTAATGTGCTTTCGGGGCGAGATTTCTTGCAACTTTCAGCCCATTTATAAAAATCGGGTCCAAAAAAGCCCCTTTTTGGGGGCTGGGGGAAACCGACTCAGAGCTGGGTTTTGTTCAACAGAGTTTGGGCCGGGTAGGGACTACTTGGAGGCAGCCCACACAAATTTTCACAGTATGTTTCTTGGGGGGAAAATTTTTTTAATTTCCGAAGTATAGTGCCAAAATTAAAGTTTTTAAATTTGGGGGTTGATTTGGGTAAAAAATTGTTTTTTTGTATTTTGAAGGGAAACCCAACTGGGTTCCCTTTTGGGGGCCCTGCAAAAAAGTGGGGGGGGGGGGGTTGGGGGGTTCGAGCTGGGGAACGGGGGGGTTGGCGGAAAGTTTTTTTGGAATGGGGTAAAGGGAGGCTGGGGAAAACCGGGGATGAGGAAAACTGGGTTCACGGCGGTTTTTAAGGATTAATATGGGCCCTCAATTCATAATGGGGAAGTGTTGGGGAATTTTCCCTAGTGAAGGTGAGGGAAACGTGATTTAGGGGGGCCCACCGTAAAAAATTTGGTTTAAAATTATTTGAATAAAGGTTCGACCGGGTGGGGGGAACTGGTCGGGGCCCAAAGGGTTTGTGTGTCCGGGGGAAAAAAATACCCGGGATTTTAATCCTTACTCATGGGCCCTTCAAAATCTTAATGGAGTGCCCCCTCAAATGTGTAAAATGATTTTTGGACTTTTTTAAATGGTTTGTGAATGGTAATGAAAATCAGTGTTAATAACTTTAAAGTTAAGAGAATGGGGGGATGTGAAATAGACGCCCTGCCCAAAAGTGAACCCCTTTTTTTTATCGTATCGAGGATGGGTGGAAGTTTTAGGGTTTATCACGACTTCAAAACCCGGGGAAAAACCAAGGGAAACCCGTGTGGGTTTGGGGCCCGGGATTTTCGAAATTGAGAGGGTTTGAATGGGGGAAAAATTAAGGAGCATTTAATCCCCCCCCAGAAAGGGAACCCTTCTAGTTATAACAGACTGAAAAGGGCCCTTTTGGTATTTTTTAAAATTGGATAGGTTAAGGGTCCCCACCCCCAGGGAATATTGGAAAGGGGGGGGAATTATGTAAAAAATGTTTTTCCTTGAGGAGGTATCCCATGTGTACCCTCCCCCCCCCACCCCCCTTAAATTCGGGTTTAAACAATATAATCTATACAGCCCCAAAATTTTAATTAATACCCGCCGTGCTTGGGGTCTGGGGTTAGATGTGGAAAAAGATTGTGGGGGTTTTCGGGGGGCCCAACTTTTAGTGACCAGAGGTGGTTAAGTTTTCTCAAATGTTACACGGGGGGGGGACTAGGGTTTTTAAAAAAATTTGGGTTTGTCCCCCAAATGAGATTACTTGAAATGAAATATAATGTTGAGGAAACTTTACAGGTAAGCACCCTAAAAAATTTTCCCATCTGCCCGGGGTTTCCTTCCTGAACTGGTTTGCAATCAGGAAAAAAAATTTTAATTAAATTTAAAATTATTTTAAAAATTTAAATGGACTGATTGAAGGAAGGGGTTTTTTGGGTACACAAATTTAATCGGTCGTGTGGTGGAGGTTAATTAGAAAAATTAATTCTAGCCCCATGGGTTGGCTAGGATTTATACAAGATTTTAAAGGGGCAAGAATTACTCTCAATGGTGTCAATTAAGTTTTTAAATTTTTGTTTGATTATTTTTTTCCCCTAACCATGGCGGGGGGTTTGGGGAAAAGTTAGTGTGGCTGGAAATCCATGGATGCCAAAGCAAAGAAAAGGCGTCATACAAGCTGGGAAAGGGGGTCATTTTTATTTAAATCATACAAAAAGGGTAAGAGTTAATGGGTTCAAAAAAAGGGTTTTAAACCCC
The DNA here is from genome assembly GCF_026875155.1 of Cherax quadricarinatus. Taxonomy (NCBI): domain Eukaryota; kingdom Metazoa; phylum Arthropoda; class Malacostraca; order Decapoda; family Parastacidae; genus Cherax; species Cherax quadricarinatus. The sequence continues at coordinate 23,686,793 of NC_069488.1, read as the reverse complement.
TGATGAATTAAAGCTACACCTAGATCCCTTGGAAAATGGGACATGAGTCATTTTGATTGGGGTTTTTTTTTTTTTAAAGACTGTGAAAAGAGTTTCTGCTAAAAGAATTATGCAGATGTGCTAAAAGGGGGAAGCAGCTGTGGATCAATATTATGAAGTGGAGGACAATTTTGGTGCCCTCCCAAAAAATAAGGTTTGGGGGAAGGAAAAGGGGTTTGGGGGTAAAAACAATGTTTGGTAACCCTTTGAAAGGGGAAAGTCAGGGGTTTTTCCCTCCCAAAAACTCCCAAAAAATATGCATCCCTGGGGTTTAAAACCGGGGAGGAAAAATTGGGAAAGGGGGTTTTGGTCTATTTTTAAAAGCAGTTGTCCCATGATAGGAGTGATCTTCCCAAGTTTTAAAACCAAAAATTATGCTTTTTAAAAGGGGAAAAGGGGAAGGGGAGATGGGGAATGTTCTCAAAAAATTTTTCCCCAAATGTAGATGCCCCTCCTTTAGGGGAGGCAGTTGGGCTTGTTGGAGGTCACTTCGGAAAATTGGACCCAAAAATTTAGGTTTTGGGATCTAGAAGCAAATTTGTAGTTTGGGGACTCCAGATCACAACCGAAACATTTTTCAGCAATTTAGGATCAAACTAAAAAGGGGCCTCTTAAGCCCTTGGTAAAAAAATATGATTGGGGGGAAACCAGAGTGGGTTGTTGGTCCCTTGGGATTAGAAAAAATTTAAACCAAAAGGGCATTTTAGAGTGGTTACTAAAATTCACAAGGGTTACTTGGGGTTTGGAAGAAAATAAGATTGGGACTGAAAGGAGCTAATTTTTCCAACAAAGACCACCCCAACCCTTTTCCCTCTGGGAATACCACGTCAAACGGGACCCCGTGCCCCCTGTCAAGTTCCCACAAAGGGAAAAATTTATCCTAATAAAAATAACCCTTTAAGGGGCATTTTAAAAAACGGGGTTACGTAGGCACGTTTCAAGTGACAGGGGCCAGTAATAGGGGTTTCCACATCAAACCCAAGAGGGGGAAATTACCACAAAAAGGGGTTTAACCCCCGGGTTCATAAGAGGTAAAGGGCCCAAAAAAAAGGGGGAGATTGTATTTCTGCAACGGTACTCTTTTTCTTAAGAACGAAATGCCTAATTCATGGGATGTTAAAGTGGAAGTTTGGGAAAGAGCTTGCTGATGTATAGGGTTGTCTAGGAAACGAAAAGAAAAAGGGATTGCCGTGTTTTCTTGCACTATTGTTTCCGTTTTAACAATTTGAAGACACCACATAGCTTTTTTGAAAGGGGGGGATCTAATGTAATATGGTAAAAATAGTATGATAGTGATAAAAAACCCGGACAAAAACAGTAGCCAACTTTAAAGATTGCAGCTTAAACGTCGGTAATGATGGCCTAGCTGAGGTAGTTTGCCTGTTTTGGATGGGGTTTTGATTAATGAAAAAACGGCTTTTAAACCCCAAAACGGAAAACAGAAATTTATGGATCGGGGGATCACAACGACCTTCTTTAAAAACGAAATTTCCCTTTAAACGGGGAGAAGGTAAAAAATTGGGGAGATCCGCTATACTAAAGCTTTTCGGGCCCTTCTTTCGAATAAGAAAGGCCCAGTCATACGACACTGTTTATGAAAACTGCGGTGGGGCCAATGAAGAAGGGGAATTAAATGCCTTTAAATTGGGATAGGCCCCCAAAAGGAAAAATTTTACAATAGGGTTTGGGTTTTTTTAAATTCGTACTGAAAGGCTTTAAAGAAAGGGTTTAAAAATTTTGGCCCCTTCGGGTTTATAAATAAGATTCTGTGGGGCCAATAGATTTTTTTAAATTAGGTAGTGCCCTTTTATCCCCCCTTTTTGAAAAGGGGTTTATGACAAAGAAAGCGGAGTCACCCTTCAAAAGGACCGCAGGGGGGGTTTCACCGTGATGTATGGCAGGTTTCCCTTTTTACTGATTTTTAAATAAATGGGGAAAACCCAAAAAAATTTACAGTTACGGGTGTGTTTTTCATAAAGTATACCCCATTTTTAAATATACTTCAATAGGGGGGATGAAGTTGAACCGAGTATAAATTTTGGGTTTTGGACAGCATAGGGTTTCAATGAAAATTGAAAAAAGGGTCCAGAGATTCCTTTACTCAAGAAAAATAAAGAAGGATGAAAATTTTAAATTGGAAAATTATGGGGGGAGATTCCGGGGGAAGCAAAACCATCCAGACCTCCCAAAAACAAATTTTCCGGGGAAATGGGGAAAGGGAAAATTTTTAAAGGTCAGCCCCAAAAACTGAGCAAGCCCACCAAAAACTTTTGGGGATGTTTACGAGGATATAATTAATGGGGTTTAAAATAATAAATTCATAGAGGGGGTTTTCCTCCCTTTTTGGTCATATTTGAAAAACCACGGAGTGAAAAAAAAGGTTCTAAGACCACTCCTTGGGGTTTTGTGTTTAATTGTAGTGCCAGGGAGTAATAAAAATTGTAAACCTAGTTTGAAGGGAGTTTGAGGGACAGGTCCCTTTGTTGAGGGAAAAAAAATGGGGGGACATATTTTTAAAAACTTCGGGGTTTAAGAATTTTGCCTTTAGGGTGGACATAAGAAAAAGGGCTTTGTGAGAGGGGAGGGGGTGTGCAGGGGCTGCCGGGTTTGCACTAGGGTTCTTTTGGGCCCCGGGGGCCCTTTGTGACCCACTTGTCCCCTAAAGGGACTTTTCGTTAAGGAGTTTATTGTTTGGTCCCTACCTCCAGTCCGTTCCTACTCCGGGCATTGATAAATGCACCTTTTTAAGTTTAAGGGTGGTCCACTGAGTGGAGAATTGGGTTTTAAACAATTTTTTGTGGACAATTTCCTGGGGGGGGGTGAGGGTTACTGAAGGGGAAACTAATGAGCTTTTTCGCGGGGGTTTAAAATTAAAAATTTAAATTGAAAGGGTGAAAAATTTGCCCCTGAGGGAAGGGAAAACAGAAATTCGTCCAGTTTAAAGGGTTTCAAAATAAAAAAAGGGAAAACCCCCCTTTGGTTGAAGTGCCCAAAAATATAGTAATGTGCGGGGGATGACTTGGGCCACAGGGGGGGAGACTTTTTTTTATCGTTTAAAAGTTAATAACTACGCTTTGCCCAAAAAATTTAAACCCAAGAGGGTTTTACTTGGGGAAAAAGTTTCAAAATGCTTGGGATTCCACTGGGGCTTAGTGTCCCCCTTTAAACCATAAGGGAAAATTTTTTTTGTTTAAAAGGGAAGCAGGGAAAGCTTAAGTGTGTTTGGGGTGAAACCCTACCTGGGGGAATTTGTTGAAAGGTGGGAAAAACCCAATAGGTAAAATTTTGAAAAAATTACCAATGTTGGATTTCCCCAAAGGAAATTTTGGCCCCAGATGGAAAAAATTTCCCACATTTTTTGATGCCAAAATTTACATATGGAGCAGTCGTTTAAACCTTAAATTGTAATAGTCCCATTTCTCTTGTTATGTTTAAGGCTGGGGGGTTGGGGGCTCCAATCAAAATTCACTTTCCTTACCTCATTTGGGTTTTTAACGGCCATTTACTAGGTGTCAAATTTCCCAAATTTAAAAAGAAAAAAAATTGCGAGAGAAAAATATTAGTACACCGTAATTTGGTCTGATATCGAGGTTTTTTTACAAGGTTTTTTTTAATTTTGGTAAAAACAGTAAAAAGATTGTGTATGTACAAAACAGGGGTGGGTGAAATCAATAAAAAGCAGGAAAAATTAACGGGTTTGGGTCGCATATTTTTAAAACCTTTAATACTTTCCCGGGTTGGACGAAAATCCAGCTGACTTCTTGTCTCGAGGTTGCCTTATGAAAATTTTGTGGGGGGGTGTTTTATTGGGGGGTTTTAAAGGGCCCAAAGTTGGCTGGTGGACAAAAATTAACTGGCCGGTGAAAAAGGCCATTTTTGCTCCGGGTGGGAAATTTTTTAGGGGTGAGCACTCCCTCCAGTCAGTAGCCCCTTCCTTACCCATTGTATAAATTGGTTTTTTTTCCTTTTACCTAAGCTGATTAGTTTGAAAAGGGTTTTGTGTTTAAATTTATAAGTAGATGAATACCCTAATAAAATTTTTTCCCCACCCCCTTGAAATACTGCTAAAGAGGGTACAAGAAGAAACTACAGGGATGAGATTAAATTGTGTTGGGAAAAAAAAAATTTAAAAGGGCTCAATAAAGAAAAGGGGGGGCTTTATTTGAGGTATTTTTAATTTAGGTGCAGGGCGGGGTTAAAAAAATTGTAAATTTGGGGGGGAATTTGCTAAGCCCCCCTATTTTGGGCTGCCCAAAACTCATCACCGGGACAACCTTGTTTGTTTTTTAAGGGCCCAAATAATAAACGTGTTTCCCAGGGTTTGGGGTTTTACAGGTTACCTTAAACGTATTCGGGAAACCTTCTGGATTCCAAAAGGAGGCCCAAAGTTTTAAAAAGGGTTTTTCCGTGTGTGGTTTTTTTTTTTTTGTCGGGGTTGGATGCCAGAACCTACATGTACCCCGGTTTTCCCCCCCATTGCCCCAAAGGGGGTTTCGTGCAGGGTTGGGGCCCAAAACCCTTTGGGGTGACCGGAAGTGGACTATAGTGGGCCAATAAATTTTAAAAAGGTTTTTTCGTTTTGTTCCCTTGAAAAGGTTTTATGTATGTCTTTTAATTGTACAGCTACTAGGGCTGTTTATCTAGAAATGGTCAGGACTTGTCTGCCCGAACGTTATTCAAACTGTTTTTCCCGGAAAAATTTTCAGCTAGGCGAAACCCGTCCCAAAATTGAAAGATCTCAGATTAAAGCCACCAATTTTTAGGGGTGCCAACACTTGATGGGGAAATTTAAAAAAAGAATGATGGGTGTACAAATTTTGTTGACCCAGGGGGAGAGTGTTTTCTGGAAAATTTTTTTCTCCCCGAGCCCCCCTTTGGGAGGGAGGGCTGTACCGAAAGAAAAGTTGGTCAGTGGAAAAAATGTCTTCGTAAGGGTTTCCCACACAGGAAGGGGAAATTTTAAATTTTGGGGGAATTCCGTTTCTGTTGGTGGAGGCAGAGAATGGGGGGTAAAAAATCGCCCTCTGTCTTTAAAAGAGCGCCCCTCCTGAACGGGGGATATGAATCCCTCTACCTTTAAAATGTGGACAAAAGGTTTTTGAAGCGCACCTATCTATAGGGGATTTAAACCCCAAAGGGGAAATGATGAGGATTACAATAAGGGGGACCGTGTTTAGTGATAAATTCCCAAAATGTTAAAAAAAGGGGGAATTTCCTTTTCATTTGGGGGAATTGTTGGCGTAAAGGGGTATAAAACTTCTTACACTACGTGAAATTTTATGGTGGCGCCCGAGGCGTAAAACCCACAGAACATTCAAAACCCGGTGAAAATTGTGTTAATTTTATAGAACAACATCGAACAATTTTGGGGGTTGGGCAAGGGTTTAGTTCATTATTTCCCAAAAATGCACAAGGGGGTTTTTCAAAAAAAACGTCAAAATGTTTGTGTTTTTGGTCAGGAAAGTTTCGCCAAATTTTAAAATTTTTTTCCCTTAGAATTAAAAAGGGGGTTTTAATCCAGGCAAAATGGAAATCTAAGGGGAAAAAGGGCACGAGTGATATTGAAGACATGAACCGGGGGAATTTTCAAGAAGAAATTTTTTAGTAAGGGCCCAAAATAGGAAAAAAAGCCCGCGCAAACTTTGAGAGGGGTGGAATCGTTCCTTGGGGAAAACGCAATTTTTAAATGTCTAAAAAACGACTTCCGGCCCGGGCCCCCAGTGTGGAAATTATTTTAAATTTTCCCAAGCTTTAGTGCCTAAAAAATTTTTTAAAGTGGTTTTTTTTTGGGTCAAAATGTATTTTTATTTTGAATGGAACCAATGGGTTCCCCCCTTTCGCCTGGCAGATGGTTTCGGGGGGGGTGGGGGTCGAGTGGGGGACGAAGGGTTTGGGGGCAGTTTTGAATGGGTGAGGAGGCCTTTTGAAAACGGGGGGGGGGGGGGTGAAGGAAAAATGGCCCCTTCACGGCGGCCCCCCTTTAAAGGGTTTAAATTTTGCCCCCGTTTATAATAGGAAATTCGGGACTGTCCCTTTGTGAAGGGGTGGGGAACGTGATTTACCCGGGCCACCGTTAAAAAAAGGGGGTTTTTTTTAAAAATTTTGAATAATGGTTTTGGACCCGAAGGGTTTTTTGACTGGTGCGCGGCCCGGGTGTTGTGTCCGGGGAATAAAAACCCTGAGTTAAACCTTACCCAAACGGGGTCAGATTTAATGGGGTGACCTCTAATTTTGTATAATGGGGTTATGAGAGTTAAAAAACGTTTTGTGAATTTGGTTAAAGTAATCATGTAATAACATTAAGTTTTGGGGGAATGCGGGGATTGGTTGAAAAAGAAACCCCCCTGCTCCGAGTGAAACGGTTTTTTATAAAATCGAGGAATAAATTTTAAAATTTTATGGTATCACGACTTCTAAAACCCGGGAAAAAAACCAACGGAAACCCCCGTTGCTGGGGAAAAAGGACTGTTAAAAAGGATGGGGTTGTAGGCGCCCCCTTTTAAAAAAAACATAAAAAAACAGGAAAAGTGACGGTAAGCTGTCCAATATTTCAAAAAAAGTTTGAAAAAAGAAAATTTCAAATTTGCTAGAGCTTCTTTTAAAAGGTTTTTTTAATAGAAAATTTTAAGAGGGGTTTTTCTTTGTAGAATTGCAGTAAAACAACCATTTAAAACATTATGAAGCTGTGTTTTTTAGTCTGTGGGCAGTCAAAACAAAACGGGCCCTTTCCCCATGGAAAAAAAAAAATTGTCTTTTTGTGGAAATTTTGGGGTCACGCCCCCTTTTGCCCGATATCCCGAACTAGCCCACAAGCAAATTTTAAAACAAAAAAAAAAAGAGAAGGGTTTTTTGGGGATTCCCAAAAGAGGGAAAAACTGTGGACAAAAAATTCAAGGGTATTAAAAAAGGACAACTTTAAAGTGCCCTTTTATAGAAAAAACCCGGGGGGGAAACGGGTTTTTCAAACAGATGGGAACATAAAAAATCTGGGTGGTTTTGGTTTTCGCCCCTTTTATGGCCCTGTAAATCAAAACTGTAAGGCTTGGGGGTTGATGTGGTTTGTCAGGGAAAAAGTGGGGGGGATAGTGCTGTCCTGGGAGACGGAAAGGTGAAGCTGGAGGTGTTTTCCTGGGGACAGTAATGGTAAGCTGGGGTGCTGTCCTTTGGAAAACAGAAATTGGGGGGGAAAAGGAAGGGGTGCTGTCCTGGGGGGGGGGACAGTAAATGGGAAGCTGGAGATTTTGTCCGGTTTGCGGGAATTATTTGAGGAAGGGGGGAAAACTTATAAATTTACCTCATAGGGGACATGAGCCCTAGTAGGAAACAAAATGTAGTCAAAGGGTAGATAAAAAATAATTTGCAAAAGAAAATTAAACCCCAGGGAAATAGCAAACAAGAGGACCCAATTTGCAATATTTAGGATTTTATTACCAAAAAAAAAACTGGTGGGAGCCCATTGTTGGTGTAGGGGGGGATAAAAAAGTAAGAAGGGAAATGCACCAACGGGAAAAACAGTCACAGAAACCCCCAAAGGGAAGCGGAAACCAAAACCTTTGCGCATTCTATGCACCCTTTGGGATTGCTGGCATGGGGAAAACTGGAAAAAAAAAAGATGGGAAAGTGCAAAATATGACCACCCTAGAAAATTTCCCCTGCACATATGACAACAGTAAAATGCAAACTCCCCTTCCCGTAAGCTTTTTCACCCTCAACTGTGTACCTTTTCAGTACAGGAAAGACTGTGTATAACTTAAATTGCCAGGGCATACCATCTAAAGGGGGCAAAAAAGATAAAAAAAAATCCAGGCCATGGGGGAAAAACCCGGGTAGCCACAAACCCCCTCAAAAGGGAAAAGGTTTTTTAGTGCAAGGAAAGGAAAAAAAACTGGAGGAAAGGGAAAAAAACAGAAATCGTCACCAAAACCCAAATCATTCCCGGAGTGGACCACAGATACAGGGTACTAATGCCCGGGGGGGAAAAAAAAATCCCCCCCAGTCGAACAATACCAACCCGTCCGATAACATTCTTCTTTGCAAAAATAAAGGGTTTAAAGCCCGCAACAAAAACAAAAATACCCTTTTTCCGTGGGTGCTTTCAGAAAGGGAAAGGAATGTTTTGCGGGGTTTTACTGAGACCCCACATTTAAAAGGAAACACTTTGGGCCCTCGAAAAAAAGGATCCCCGGGTTTCAACCTTTAAAAGATGGGACAGGGGTGAACAGGCAAAAAAAGGGGGGGGGGGGGGGGTTGGCCCGTTTCATTGCAGAGTTTATTGTTTGCACAGAAAATGCTTAATGCATCCAAAAATGTAGTGGAAATTTTTTGCAGTAAAAGGGGGCGAGAAAACCAAAAAACCCGTTTATTGTGGGGAGTTACAAGCCTTGGATTGGGGAAAAGTCCCCGCAATTTCCCGGAACAGCTGTTTTTAAAAATTTGGGCCCTTTAAAAAAATTTTCCCGTCCTGGACCCCAAAATTTGCTCCCGGGGGATTTCAACTTAAGGCACCTTTAAAAAGGAGGAATTTTTAGCAAATAATTTTTGTTGCAGTAATTAAAAACCAGGAGGCCCCGCTCTGATGAAAATCACCCCACACGGGGCTTTTTTTTAAAACTTGCACAAAATTCAATTTTAAAACCCCCCAAATAATAGAGCCTTTCTAAGCTGGAGAAGAAAGAATACACAAGGCTCATCTTCACTAACCCAAAGATGGGTTTTTGATAAGAAATGTCACCCTATCAAAAACCCAATTTTACTCAGTCACAAATAAAATTTAGGGTTTAGACAGTATTTTCCGGGGGAGCCCCCGGGCCGACAAAATGGACTAGTCAAGAGGGGGGGCATTCACCAAATTCAAATTCAATTTAAAAAAAACATGAAGTGGGGGCCAAGTAAATCAAGTCCCAACCGATATAAGCGGGGATGGGGTATACTAAGCAACACAGACCCCACCTTATGCCTAGAAAAAGATTAAAGGGGTGGCAAATTTGATGTATGCACAAGGTTATTCCTCTAAGAAGAAGGGGGGAAATAGAAAGTTTAAAAAGAAAGAGACAGGGGTCCCCTTTAACAGGAAGGAAAAAAAATAACAGAAGGGGGATAAAAGAGGTCAATATATTTTGAAATTTCGTTTGGGAGACACTGGTTTTAGAGAAATAGCAAGCATCGAACTTAAGCTTTTAAAAAATTTTTAGGGGGTCGGGGAAACGCGGGGAAAAACTTTAAAAACCATTTAAAAGAAATCGGAAAAAAAAAACCCCAAAATTTTTTCTCCTATGCCCAAAACAAAATCGAGGAAAAAACGTTCCCGTATTTTGGGCCCCCACTTAAAAAGATGGGTTTCCCACACAGATGACAGCAAAAGGAAATGAGTTTAGCTACCAAAATCCCAATATGAAATAGGGGTTTTTTGCAAACCCATAACCCGACTGAGAGTTTGAAGATTTAAAGAAATTTTTTTTGGGGGAGAGCCCAAAAATTTTATTAACACAAGCCTAACCGATGTTTTTCCCCGCGCCAAAAAGACTTTGGGAAAAGGCGATAAATGACATGCCCCGCACTTGCCCCAGGGGCCAAATCATGGAACTCTTGTTTATCAAGAAATCAAAAAAAGCCCCCATCACGAAACCTTTTCCAAACCCATGGAGAGGGGGGGCATGGACCGGGGGGGGCGTCCCCCCAAAATTACTAAAAACAAAAGGGCATAGCCCCCCCTCCCCAAAGGGGGCAAATTAAAACAAAAGCAAAAAACTTTCGGCCAATAGCACTAAAAATCCCATATCATAAAAATCTTTGAAAGGGTCCCAAGAAGCCCAAAATCCCCCCATTAGAAACCCATAGTTAAAACAACCCAGGGCAACATGGGTTTAGAAAAAAAGGTTTGCTCCGTCTGTCCAACTTTTTGGGGTCACTCGACAAGGTCCTTTAAAAGCCTAGAAGACAAAAAAAATTTAAGGGTGTTAAAATTTTACAGACTTTGCAAAAACCTTTTTGACAAGTGGGGAACCCCTGGCGTAATAGCGCAACCAAAAAAGCGTGCTTTAAAAGGGAAAAAAGGAAAAGTCGGGGCGGGGGGATCTATAAATTTTCCCCACTAACCCGAAACAAAAGGGTTGACGGGGCAACAAAGTAAATCCGAGGCAAACTCGGTGGGGAAAAACTCTGTTCCCCAAGGCACAGTACTCGCTCCCCTCTTGTTCCCCTCCTATATTGAATAGGGCAAGGATGTCAGCCACGCCCCCGTGTCTTCCTTTGCGATGACACCCGAATCTGCATGAAGTGTCTTCCATTGCAGACATGCAAGGCTCCCGGAGGCTTCAACCAAAACTTTCAGTGGGCTGCAGGAAAAAAAATATGAAGTTCCCCGATAAAAATTTAAAATTTCTCAGAATGGTAAACTTTGGGGGGTTAAAAACTTCATAGAAAATACAAAACAAATTTGGCCACCCAAAAAAGAAACGGGAAAAACCAACTTTAAAGCCTGGGAAATGATTATGTCGTAGGAAATTTTACATTCAAGGGGCCCCTAACATTGTATCAATCAAATCTGCCAAAAAATGAAAAGGAGGGGTAATGGAACCTTCAAAAAATAGGGCGCCAAGCCCTGTTTACCTCTTCAGGTAAATTGTTCTATCTAAGGCTGGGGAAAAAAAATTTTGCACACTAACAGCACCCTTTTAAGGGAGGGTGAAAAAATTTCCCCCCACCTAGAAAATGTACAGAAAAATTTCACGGCGCGCATTTAAAGGGGGATTTTAAAAAACCTCAATTACTGGGGGGGCTTGAGGTTCCCAAAAACCTTTTATTCCCTGGGAAGGGGGAAAGGGGGGAGAGATACATGATTATAAAACAAACCCGGGGGAAAACCCAGAGGGGGCTAGTACCGAACTTGCAAACGGAAAAAACAAACACTACGAAAGCCCAAAAAAATTGGCGACGATGCCAAACCCTCCCCCCAAAAGAAAAGAAGGGGGTGTCCCCTAGCACGAAAAAGACCAAAACAATAAGTGTCGGGGCCCGGGGGGGGACTGTTCAACTGCCTCCCGCACACATAAGGGGGGGTTTTCCAAAAAGGGCCCCCGGCAGTTTTCAAGCTGGCACTGGACAAGCACCCCCAAAGGGCAGTTCCCGATCAGCCCGGGGGTGGCTCGTACGTTGGTTTGCCCGCGCCAGGAAACAACAGCTTTGAAACAGGCGCTGGAAACCCCCAGGGGGGGCCTGGTCACAGACCGGGCCCCGGGGGCGTTTTAACCCCCCGGGAAATCTTCCCGGTAAAAATCCAGGTGTCGGGGTGGCGGGACGTCGAAATGAGATTTGGGGAATGGAGGGAAAAAAGGGCATCAATCACCCCCCGTTTTTAAGGAAAAATTCTAGTTTAAAAAGACTGATTTGGCCCCGTTTAGGTATTTTTAATTGGAAAAAGGTTAAGGGGGGGGGTCCGCCCAAACAAGTGACCACCAGGGAAAAATCTGGGGAAATGGGGGGGATTGTATTTTGGAAAAAAATTTTTTTGGATGCCCCAAGTGAGTCCCCCCCCCCCACCCTGGCCCCAAAAAACCCCTTTTTACACCCAGCCTATAGGTGGGTTTTCCTTCCCGCCTCACAAGTGGCTTATAGAAAAGATTTTTTTAACCCCCAAATATTGGTTTTTTGCCAAAAAAACTTTGCCTGCATGCACGTAAAAGGGCTAAATTATTGGTGTTGCAAACCCTATATCCTGATCTTCAACTTCCCGCCCAGCTTTTAAACCCCCTTTTGGGCTTCCCCCGGGCCCGTGCAACCGGGGGCATTAATTTCCCGCAATATTCAATGTTATTAAATGCCTACCTGCCCCCAGAAAATTTCCTATATCCAAGAGGGTTTGTTTCCCCCAGTATAACTAGCAGCCCCAGACACTAGCTTCAGAGGCTTGAGACGCTTTTGGGACTTACTGGGGATGCTCTCTTTTGTAGCCGCCGGGCCCTCAGTTTTAAATGATCCACAACTCCCAAAACATGGGCCCGATTTTTTTGGGGAAAAAGGTGAATTTTCTGTCTTTTCGGGATGGGCTGATGGAGGAGATAAACTCGGGACATCGAGGTGCCTCTACCCGGGTTTTCCCCCGGGGCTCAGATTTTTGAAAGGGCACGGGGGGGGGGCCCCCGCCCCGATGTTACCGCACGTCCCTTTTCCAGGGGGGTTTTCTATCGTAAGAAGGATGGCTAAATTTTGGGCTTTTTGACCCGCGCCCCCCCAATCAGCTAGGGTGCCCGGGTTTTCCCTAGGGTAAAATTATCCTGGGGTTTTGCCCAATTTTTCGGCCTATTTTTACCCATGTTTAAAGGTTTTTAGGTCTACTCTATCATTATTTACCGGTGCCTTTGTAAAACCCAATTTAAAAATGTATACCCCGTTAAAAAAAATACCCACTCCTTCCCTGAAGAGAAATCTATAAATTAAAAAAGTTTACCAACCGCCAAACCGAGAAAGCCTTGCTTGTTTGGGGGGGGGTTTAAGGGCCCCTCGGCTCAGACACCAGAGCCATGCTGGGGGTTGAGGGTTTGGAAATACTTGGGGGCCAAATAAAATTTCCCCATCCTCCCGCCCGGGAAAGGTGGCGCTAAGTCTAAAACAAAAAAACACCTCCGCGAGCCCCCACGGCGGACCCTGGACACGAGTGCCATCCGGCCACTCTCGTCGAGCAGACTCCGATCTAACTTCAACCATCCAGTTTCCCCTGTGTGGACCTCTGGGGGTGTAAACTTGTTGGTTCCGGTGGTCTTAGCACCCTTTGCTTTAACTTTAACGTAGTTCGTATGTCTAGCCTTGATTGAGTGGCTCCGTACTTTCCCACCCAGTGGCCCACATGCCTGGTAGCTTTTCCTCCCACTGTTACGAGGTTCCCTGGATTTAAAGGCAATCTATCTCCATCTTTACTTACCCTGCAAAGGTGTTTTCCCAAGGTGGCCGAGTGTTCGTCACTCCCTGCCTGGTTCAGCTTCCCTGGCGGTTCATAGTGTATATTGGTATTCATTATCACTACTCCCCCAGCGGTCATGTGGACAGTTTCTTCCTCTATCTGGCGTGGGCAGGGAATTCAGGTGGAATCCTACCGCCTATGATGTATCCTACTGGGGATCTGTATAACCCAATTCCTTCCTTAAACGTCCGTCGTGTAGACAGGAAGTCATCTATATGATTGGCTCCCACCAGGATACCTACATTTCTGACTGTGTCAGTGGTAATTCCCTGGTCTGCTAGCTTCACGTCAAGGTCTTTCAAACGCTTAGCTGCTGCAGCAAGAACTCTCGCTGTAATTGCCCTGGGTAATGTCTCTACCACCAAGGCTGTAATATCTCTGCGATGTCCACCTAATTTGACTGTGACATCCACCACATCATAAGATTTGGGTGGGACCTGACTTACAGCCCCTCCCAACATCATACTCACTTTTCTTCGTGGCCTTCAAATTTAATTTAGCCACCAACCTCTTTGTTATCAAGGATACTTGTGCTCCTGGGTCAAAGAATAATCGGGTTGCTTCGGACCTGTGCCCATTCACAACCTTTGCCATGACTGTAGGTAGGGCAGCACCTCCGTGATTCTCACTCGGATTAGAGACTTCACTCCCACTATCACGCTGGCTACCATTTCAGGCTCGGACTCACTTTCTATCTTACCTGAGAGATATCCCTACTACTTTTGGGGT
>NC_069488.1:23645917-23672570 GCF_026875155.1 Cherax quadricarinatus | reverse complement strand
GATTTTTTGCTTGAGAGTATGGTGAAAATGGGTTTTGGAGGGGGTGGTGGGATGGTGAGGACATTGTAGCTGAGCATCGTTTGAGAGTACGGTAAAGGTGGGTTTGGGGTAGTATTGCAAGCATAGGGAGGGGTTTGAGGCAGGGGTTTGTCCACTCTCCCAAAACCTTTGATGTATGCGGGAACTTTTCTTGTTCTGGTTGATGGAGGGAGGAAAGGATGGGGAGATGGGGTTTGTGGGAATTTATTGGGTTATGTAGATGATACAACTGTTTTAACTTAATGAGTGGGAAGATTTAAGTAAAGGGGGAAGGGTACTTGAGATTTTTGGGGAATGCTATGGGATGAGAGATAATAAGCAAAATCACGTTGCTGGAGGTAGGCCTGGGTAGGTGGACTTGGAGAGAGTTTGGTGATAACTGAGAAAGGCTAAAGATTTGTGGATTTTGTATTTGGCAGATCACAGAGAGAAGGAGGGAAATCAGAAAGGTATTGGACAGAGCTTTGAATACTAGGAGTTCTGGGCGGGGACGTAACCTTATCAAAGGTTGGTGTAAATACACTAATTTAAGTAAGGGTGGGTAGTGGCGGAAATTACCCTACAAGTCAGGATAAATGGAATAACAAGGAGAGTATTAAGGATATGTGTTTTGGGAGGGCGTGGGTGGCAAAGATGTGACTGCGGAAAGACAGGGAGGACTGGGATTGAGGGCATTAGGACTAGGTGGAAGGCGCTATATGTTAAGGCCAAGTATATTCCGGCAGGGGGAAAGGGGTCTTCGAGTGGGGGAGGGTGATGAGGGATGTCCGCAAATTGTGGAGTGGAAGGGACTTAGTGGAGTGTGAAGATATGTTGAGGTTTATGATAAAGGATCACAATGTTAAAAAACTCAAGGTAAAACGGTTGGTGGGAGTGAGTTGGTGGCAGTGCATCCCACATATGATTGGTGAGTGATATGGGTGGAATTTTAGTAAACTAAGTATACAGGCAAGAGTGAGGGAATTAGTATATAAATTTTCTTATGGGGACTTTGGCATCAAAGGAGGTGCTAAGACAAATAGGTTTTGTGAGAGAGGCGTCATGCAGTTTTTGTGGGGAAGTTAAACTGCTTTCCATGTAGTATATTTTTCTTCTGCTCTGGATGTGGTAAGATTGTGGTTGAAGAGGATTTTCCTTTTATTGGGGGTGTCAGATATCACCCCTTAGGGGTTCAATGTTAGATATGGGAGGGGTGCCCAACGTGGTGGGGAGGGCTATCAGATACGAAATAGTTGATTACTTGTATGTCTCTTGGGGGATGAGGGAGATGGTGGGAAACATTAGGATAAAGCATTGGCAATGTGTTTTTATTGAACAGCATGTAGGAACAATCAATTATATGGGGGGACGGTGGGTAACTAGTTTTCCGGAGGGATATCGTAGACTTACTGTTGGACGTTTACTCCGCTTGGTGATGGGATGAGGAGGCAAGGGGTTGGTCTCTTCAGTGGTGTGTCCTCTTGGAGTGATTGGATGCCTGATAAGGATGGTTGACTGGTTTGCAGGGTGTTTGATGCGGGTAAATTTTTTTTTTTTTTTTTTTTTTGCAGGGAGCCGTCGGAAGGTTGTATGCCGGATATTGAGTGTATTGGTTTATTGGATGTATGTCAAGGAATGGTAGGGCATAATCCTTTTCTGGTGTGCATCTGTCCTTGGTAGGTGCAGGAAGATTCCTCGTTTTTCTAGAGGTTTGTTCGTTCTAGGTATCGGAGTATTAAGTGTAACGTTCTTGTGGAGGTGTGACTTGAATGTTCATGACTTTGTATGGCTCTGCACTTATGGCTGCTCATTGCATTGTGTGAAGACCTATAATTGTAATAGTTTCGATTATGGTGTGTAACAAGTCCTGGGATATGTAGGTAGATTGGTTCTATTTGGTTTAGTTTGGTTTAGTAGGCTGGTGGGCCTACAAAACGTGAGGATGTGGTACAATAATTGACATATTTGATACTCTGTTTGTATGCATGTAAATCCGTACATTATGAACTCTGTACGAGAATATATAAGTATTTTATGGGGTTTATATATACCCTTCTATTTGTATTGTAGGTCATATTACATATTGAATGTTAACCATTAACATTAACTTTGTGTGTGTGTAGGTGTGTTTGTGGGGACCAATGTCTTAGGTAAAGTTCTATTATTGGATGTAATATATATTTAGTTTATTTAGTGTCAAGTCAATTTGCGCATTATTTAAAGTATAATCCAGTCTGTTCTGTACGAACATATGTGCACATGCACGTATGTGTGTATATGCATGTGTATATATAAATATATATATATATATACATTTATACATAATTATAGGACTTACTCCTACGTGTTTTAGGAGGGGGGTTTGTGAGAGTGTTGTGAATGTGGTTTTGGAATGTTTTCCTGGTTTTCATTGAGGCATTATTTGCACCAACCTTGTGGTTCTCATGCCAAGTGAGGATGTAGAGCTGGAGAAGTCATTATGATCTATATATCATATTTCAGGAATGTATGGTGTAATCTCGAAGGTTTTTTTTGTATTATTTGGATGTGTATCAGTCTTGTATGACACGATTCTTGAGAAATACGTATTGTTCTTTGTGATATGAAGTGTGTTTTAGTTTGAATTTATGTTTGTGCTGGGTTTTTGCATGTAGAGATATACTTACATACTGTTTTTTTTTTTTGTGCATACAGTGCATCTGATTAATGTGATTTTGAGAAACATTTTTTTGTGTGTATATTCCTTTCTATTGTATTGAGCCTTTGTCATAGGTCAATCTTTATGTAAAACTTTATATGTGTATGTGTTGGAACTTATTCAGTCTGAGAAGTCCAAACGGGTAAAACACACCATTCGAGGGCCCTTTACACCCTCCCAAAAACACAAACACACTCATTCCAGGTTGGCGGAGGTGGATGGGAGCTACTTCTTAATTTATAGATTTTCCCTTTTGGGAAGAGGTAGGTAGTTTATATGTAGTACACTAATACTATTAGGATTATTGAGGCAACTGTAGATAAAAATAATGTAGACCTAAGACCTTAACATAGGTAGTAATAGGCTGATAATGTAGGCAAACACTAGGTTAAGTTAGCTAGGGAGAACTGGCAGCCCAAGTTTCAACGATGAGGCTTGGGTCTCGAAGACGCCACATTTTTCTTCTTAGACTAGACGCCATCTGAGCAACACGTGCCGTGATCAGCAGGCAGTGCCCCACATGTATTCACATATGAGACCTGCGGAAATCTGGTGGAGGCACCTTGATGTACCGTAGATGACCTCCTCCGTCAGGCCCATTCAGTGAGACAAGACCTCCACTTTTTTTTGGGATTCTGGTGAGGGTCTGGGGAAGGTTGCAAGTGAGTTGAACTGTGTGCCTGTGTGCAGCCGCAGTTCATGACCAGTACATACTTTATCTCTTGTCTACCTAGAAGCTAGTGTCTGTTTCTGCATAGTTATACTAGGGATACACACCCTCTTGGATACAGGAATTTCCGAGGTGCAGGCAGGTCACTAATATTCATTGAATATTGCAGGAACTAAGGCTCCCGGTTGCACGTGGTTTCTGAGGGGAAGTCCAAAGGGGCTAAGTTAGGGGGTTAAAGAAGGTATATGCTGCAACACCAAAAATTTTAGTCCTTTAATGTGCTCAGGCGAGATTTCTTGAAAACATCAGTCTTTATGAAAATCTGTCCTATAAGCCACTTGTAGGCTGAGGTACCACTAAAGGCTCGGTTGTCAACAGAGTTTGCCAGGGTAGGCGCCCACTTGGGGCTCCACAAAAATTTTTTTACAGTATTTTCTTGAGGAAATTATTTAATTTTCCCGAAGCTATATCCCAATAAGTTTTAAAATGTGTTGTTTTGGGGGTCAAAATTATTTTTTTTTTTTGAAGGACCCAACGGGGTTCCCCGCTGCCCCTGCACGATGTGGGGGGGGGTTGGGGTCGATGGGGCACGAGGTGGCGGCGTGTTTTGAATGGGGAGGAGGCTGTGAAAACCGGGGGGATGAGGGAAAAACTGGCGTTCACGGCGCTTAAAAGGATTAATATAGCCCAATTCAAATGGAAGTTTTGTGACTGTCCCTGTGAAGAGTAGGGAACGGATTTAGGGGCCACCGAAAAAGGTGGAAAAATTAGTGAAAATGGTTGACCGGTGGACGGTGCAGGGGCCATGGTGTGGCCGGGGAAATACCCGTGATTAACCCTTACTCATGGGCCTCAATCTTAAGGGAGTGACCTTAAGGTAAAATGATTAGGGAGACTTTTAAATCGTCTTGTGAAGGGAAAGAAATCTGATAAAAATTAAGTTAAGAGAATGGGGATGTAAATAGATCGCCCTGCTCCAGTGAACGCGGATTAGTACGGGGGTTGAAGTTTTAGGGTATCACGACTTCAAAACCGGGAAAAACCCAAGGATACCCCGTCCTGCTGGAAAAAAACCCGTGTCGGTGTGGCGGGACGTCAAAAAAGAGTGGTAAAGGGAGGAAAAAAGGGGAGCACAAACCCCCCCCGTTAAGTAACCCCTTCAGTTATAACAGACTGATATGGCCTTTAGGTTGTTTTATTTGGATAGGTTAAGGGTAAATCCAGCCACATAAAGTGACCACCAGGGAAAAATCTGTAAGTGGTGGGATTTTTTAAAAATGTTTTTCCTTGATGGATTATCCATGGTACCCCCCCCCCCCCCCCTTCTTCATTAAACTAATATAATCTATACATCCAAATTAAATTTAATAGCGCCGTGTTTTGCGGTGCTACCCAAATTTTATACGGGTCTCGGATAAAATGTGGACAAGATTGGAGGGTCGAGGGGCCCCTGTAGTGCCCAGGGGTGGTTAAGTTTTCTCACTGTCTACACGGGGTACTAGGTAAACAATAGGTTGTTCCCAATGAGATAATTGTTGTTTTTAAATTTTGGGTATTTACGGTAAGCACCCTATAAAATTTTCCACACCCCCGCTGGTCCTTCCGAACCGGGATGAAACAGTAAAAATTAATTAAATTTAATTTCTTAATAAAAGGACTGATTAAAGGGAAAGGGGGGTATGGGTACCAAATTTTAAAATCGGTCGGGGGTGGGGATAATTCCCAAATTTAATTCAGCACAGGGTGGCAGGATTTATACAAAGTAAAGTGCAAGAATTCCTCTCCATGGTGTTATTTTTAAGTTGTTAATTTGGGGTGTTATTAATTCCCAAACCATGGCTGGTCTGAGGAGTTAGTGCGGCTGGCAAGTCCAGGATGAAAACAAAGAAAGCGTCACAAAACTCGGAAGGGGCAGTTACTAAATCATAAAACAAGTGTATAATTTTAATGAGACAAGAAAGGGTAAACCCCTGATAAATTTAAAGCTACACCTGATGCCTTGGAAATGACATGAGTCTATAGATTGGGGTTTTAAAAGACTGTGAAAGAGTTTGCTAAGAATTATGCAGATGAGCGAAAGGGGAGAGCTGGGGATAAAATTTTTTTAAGTGGGGGGAAACATTGTGCCCTGCAAAACTAAGGTTTTGGGAAAAGGGTTTAAAGGGGTTGAAAAAAAATGTTTTGGTAACCCTAGTAAGGAAAGTCGAGGTGTTACCAAAACCCCCAAAATTTGAGCCTGTGTTTAATCCGGGAAAAAAACTGGGGGGGATTTTGGTCTATCTTTTAAAGCAGTTGTACTTTGATAGGAGTGATCTTGAAAGTTTTACCAAATTTGTATTTAAAAAGGGAAAGTGGGGAGATGGCATGTTCCCCTACAACATTCCCAAATGTAAGACTCCATTGGGCAGTGACTTGTTGGAGGTCTTTTTTCGGTCTTGGAGCAAAGTAGGCTGGTCTAGTACAATTTGGCTAGTTTGAAGACTCCAGTCACAACCGAAACAGTTTACAGAAAATTTAGGTAAACTAGAAACCTTTTAAGCCCTTTGAGTAATAAATTGACTGGAGGGAGCAGAGGGGTTTTTTGAGTGCCTTGATTCAGAAAAAATTAAACCACAAACGTAAGTGGTTATCTAAAGATTCACAAGGGTTTACTTCGGGTTGGAAGAAAAAAAGATGGGACGAGGATAATTGCCAACTCAGACCAGCCAACCCATTCCCCTCTAGGAAATCCCACGTTACAGACCCATGCCCCCGTCAAGTTCCACAAAGGGAAACTTTATCCTAATTCAAAAAACCCTAAGTCACCTCTAAACGGGGTTTACGTGGGCATGATAAAGTGACGGGGCCAGTAATATTTTTTTCTCCACATCAAAGCAAAGGGGGGAAGTACCCAAAAAGGGTACCCCAAGTTGATAAGAGGACAAAAAAGGGAAAGATTGTATCTTCGCAAGGGTACTCATTTTTTAAGAACGTAATCCCTAAATTCTGGGTTTTTTAAAGGGAAAGATTGGAAAGCTTGCTGAGGGTATCAGGGTCTAAAAAAGAAGTAAGGGATTGCCGTGCAAAATTGCACTATTGTTATCGTGTAAAAAGGGGAAGACACCACTAGCTAGTTAAGGGGGATCAAGAAATGATGGTAAAAGTACGTAGTGATAATAAACCCGGAACAACTTACCCAACTAAAGTTTGGGCAGCTAACGTCGGTAATGAGGCCTAGCGAGGTAGCTTTGCCTGTTTTGGAGGGGTGATTAATGATAAACGGCGTAAATCCAAACTGTAACAGCATTACGGGAATCAGGATCCAACGTACCTTCATAAAACGTAATTGCTTAACGGATAAAGGGTAAAATGGGGACCCTGCTAACTAAAAGCTTTTGGTTTTTCTCTAAATAAGAAGGCCCCAGTCATAGACACTTTTATGTAACTGTCGGCGGGCAATAAAGGGGAAAAAACGTATTAATGCCGTAATTGTGGATAGGCTCCCAGAAAAAATATTACAATGGGGTTTGGTAACGTACTGAAAGGTTTTTCAAGAAGGAAAATTTTGGCCCTTCGGTTAAATAAGGGTTCTGGGGGCCCAATAGATATTTTAATGGTAGTGACCTTTATGCACCTTTGTAAAGGGTAACAAAGAAATCGGAGTCACCTTCAAAGGGGACTGCAGGAGGTCACGTTGTATTCGGGCTTTCTACTGTAATGAATGAGGGAGGAAGCAAATACAGTTACGGGTGTCTTACTCATGAAGTATCACCCGTAAAAAATATACTTCAATAGAGGATGAAGTGAACTGTGAAAAAAATTTGGGGAATTGGACAGCATAGGATCAATGTAAATAAGAAAGTCAGATGTTTCCTTTACTCAAGAAAAAACCAAAAGGATTTTAAAATTTGAATCGGGACAAACGGGGTGAGACTTCCTGGAACCCTAAACCATCCAGACCTCCCAAACAAATTCCCGGATGGCGTATGGACAATTTTAAAAGGCCGCTCCACGAACTGAGCAAGACACCAGAACTTTTGACTTTACGATATATAATTAATGAGCATTTAAAATAATAAATTCATAAGGAGGTACCTCCCAAAGCCCCAGTTTAGGGTCATATTTGCCACACCAGGGGGAGTGAAGAAGGTTCAAGACCACCCCCTTGGGATTGTGTTTAATTGTAGTGCCAGGAGTAATAAAAATGTCCTATTTAAATACGTTTGATGAAGGTCCGTCGTTGACGGAAAAACTGGGAGAATATTATTAAATTTCAGGGTTAAAAATTTATGCCTTTAGGGCAGACATAAGTAAACTTTGGAGAGTGGGTGGCAGGAGGCTGCCGGGGTTGCATAGGTTTTTATGGCCCCAAATCCTGTGACCCCCTTAGTCCCCCGAAGACTTTTGTTCAGGAGGTTGTTTGTGCTACCCCCAGCCGTTCCTACTCAGGCATTGCAAATGCTCACCTTAAGCATACGGGGGTCCCTGGTGGGGTAATGGGGAAACAATTTTATGTGGACAATTTCCGGGGGTGACGTTTATGAAGAGGAATAATGGAAAAATACGCAGGGTTAATGAAATTATGCAAGGTGCAAAAAGCCCCTGAGGGAAGGAAAAGTAATTGTCCAGTTTAAGGGTTTTAAATAAATAAAAACAACCCTTTATTGAAGTGTCCAAATTGTAATGTTGGGCGACTTGGGACAAGAGGGAGACTTGTTATCGTTAAAATCTAATAAACTACAGCTGCCCAAAAATTAACCAAGAGGGTCTTACTTGCGGAAATTTCAAAATGCTTTCGATCCACTAGGCTTAGTTCGCCACTTTCCATAAGAGGGGAAAATTTTTGATACAAAAGCATGGAAGCTTAAAAATGTGTTGGGATGAAACCCCCACGAGGAATTTTTTGAAAGGTGGGGAAAACTATAGGTGAAATGTAAAATTACCAAAGTTTGGGTCCCCCTAATGGGCCAGCCAAGATGGAAAAATTTTACTCCCCATTTTTTGCATGCTTCGAAATTTAGCATTGGAGCAGTCGTTCCTTCAATGTAAAATGCCTTTCTCTTTTTATGTCTAAGGGTAGGGGGCTCCAAACAAATCACGTACCTTACCTCAGTTTTAATTAACGGCCCTTTACGTAGGGGTCAAATTAGCCCTTTTTTTAAAAATAAATTTTGAGAGATAAATATTAGTACACCGAATTTGGTCTGATAACGAGGTATCCTTACAAAGGATTTGTAATGGTAACGAAGATTGTGGTTTTCAAAACAGGTCGCTGAAATCATCAAATGCAGGGGAAATATAAAAAGTTTGGGTAGCATTGTTAACCTTTTAAACACTTCCCGGTGACGAGAACCCGCTGACTTCTTGTCTCGAGGCTTGACTTTGAAAAAAATTTTGGTGCTTTATGGGTTTAAAGGGCCGTTGCTGGTGGACAAAATTAACTGGCCGGGGGCAAAAAGGGACTATTTCTCCGTGAAATTACGGGAGCACGTCCCGTCAGTAGTCCCTCCTTAGCCATTATATGATAGGGATTCTTCCCTTTCCAACTGATTTTGTGACAAGGTTAGTGTTTAAAATTTTTAAGTAAGATGAATATCTCATATAATTTTCCCCATCCCCCGAAATACTAGCTACAGAGGGGACAAGAAAGGAAAATACAAGGATGAGATTAAATTAAAGATGGACGGAAAAATTGTGAAGGCTCAATAATAGAAAAGGGGGCTGTTTTAAGGATGATGTAATTAGGGGCAGGGCAGGTTTCAAAAAAGCTGAATTGGGGGGGAAAATTTAAACACCCATCTTGCTGCCCAAAACCCAAACACCCAACCTTGATTTCTTTAATGCCTAAAAACGGATGCACGGTTGGGTCGGATACCTTTAAAATGTATTCGGGGAAAAATTCTGGGTTCCCAAGGGCGGGAAAGTGTAAAAAGGGTTTCCTTCGTGTGTAATATGCCCGGGGGGGGGAGCCAGAACCCACGTACCAAGGGCCTCCACCATTGCCCAAGGGAATGGTGCGTTGGCAAAACCAATTTTATTACCCGGATGGAATTGGGGGCCAAAACATTTTAACAGGTATTCAGATGGGTTCCCCTTTAAGTTATTAGTCTATTTTTCTTGTACAGCATAGGGGTGTTCATCTGAAGTGGCTCAGGACTGTCTGCAGAACAGTTCATACAGCTTTCCGGAAATTTGCAGCAGGCGTCCGTCCAGATTGATGATTCAGTAATTTCCCCCAAATTTTGTAGGGGGGCTCAAATTGATGGAATTAATAAAATATGATTTACATCTTTGTTGACCCAGCGAGGGTTTGTTCTGGAAATTTATTTTCAGGCCCCCTTGGGGGGAGGACTGTATGAAAGAATGTAGGTACGTGAAAAGAGTCTTTGTAAAGGGGCACACGGGGAGAATTTAATTTGGGGAATTTTCCCGGGAGTGTTGGTGGGGGCGAGAAACGGGTAAACAATCGCCCTCTGTCTCTGACGGGGCCCTCCGACACGGGATACTGACTCCCCCTTTACCAATATGTGGACAAAGGGTTTGAAGTGCAAACCCATCTATAGAATAATCCCGAGGGAAGTGTGGGATTACAATAACGGACCGTGTTGAGTGATATGTTTAAATGTTAAAAAAGGTAATTTCTCATTGGTCTGATGGTGGCGAAAGAATATCTTCTTCCCCCCCCCCCCCCCTACGTGAACACTTTTTTGGTGCGCCAGAGGCGTAAACCCACAGAACATTCAACAGGGACATTGTTTAATTGATACTGAAACAAAATCGAACTTGTGGGCCTTTTGGGCAAGGAGTTCATTTACCCGATTCACAAGGGTTTTAAAACGTCAAATGTTGTTCTTTCGGAAAATTTGCGTACCATTAAAAAAATTTAAATTCCCCTTTGAATTAAATGGTGTTCAATCCCGTGCAGAGGAAAACAAGGGAAAATGACACGAGTGATATTGAAGACAGACCGGTATGCGAAGAAAATTTTGTAAAGACCCATAGGAAAACAGCAGCGCAATCTGGAGGGGAATCGCTCCCGGGGGGGAAGCCAATTTAAGTCGCTAACAACGACTTTCCGCCCGGGCCCCATTGGGGGAAAATTTTTTAATTTCCGAAAGCTATTGCCAATAATGTTTTAAAGTGTTTATTTGGGTCAAATGTATTTGTATTTTTAATGGACCCAACGGGGTTCCCCCTGCGCCCCCGCGCAGATGTGCGGGGGGGTAGGGGGCGAGGGGGCCCCGAGGTTTTCGGGAGGTTTTGAATGGTGAGGAGGCGTGAAAAAACCGGGGGATGAGGAAAATGGCTTCACGGGGGCTTTTAAGGGTTAATATAGGGCCCAGTTCTAATGGGGGGTGTCGTGACGTCCCCAGTGAAGAGTGAGGGAACGTGATTTGGGACCCCCGTAAAAGGTGGGAAATTAGGAATAAAAGGGTTTGACCGAGTGGACTGGGGCGGCCCTGGGGTGTCCGGGAAACCGTGAGTTTAACCTCCCATCGGCCTCAGATCTTAATGGAGTGACCTCAAAAATGTTTTTAAAAAATTTTGAGACGTTTTAAAACGTCTTGGAAATGGGAATGTAATCAGTGATAAAAACTTAAGTTAAAGAATCGGATGTGAAATAATGCCCTGCTCCGAGTGAACGGGATTTCATATCGGGAAGTGAAATTTTAAGGTATCCGACTTTTAAACCGGGGCAAACCAACGGATATCTCCTCTGGAATAAGGGCTGTAAACGGAGGGGTTTTAGGCCCCCCTTATAAAACAAAAATAAAAAAAAAGGGAAAGTGACGGTAAGTGTCCAAAATACAAAAAAAATTGAAACAGAAATACAAATAGCTAGGCTTCTTTTAAGGGTTTTTAAAAAATATCAAGAGGTTTTCTAGTAGAATTGCAGTAAATCAACCATTCAAAAATTATGAAGCTGTGGAGTCTGTGGGCAGTCAAAAAAACGGGCTTCCCATGGATAAAATTTTTCATTTTTGTGGAAATGGGTCAGGCCCCCTTTTGCAGAATCCAAGAATAGTAAAGCAGTTTAAAACAGAGAAGTTTTTTGGGGATCCAAATGGGAAAATCTGTGGAAAAAATCACAAGGGGTATTAAAAAAGGGACAACATCAAAGCTGCTTTCATAGAAAACCGGGAAACGTTTTACAACAGATGGGAACTAAAAAGTCTGGGGGAAGGGACTGCCCTTGAATGGGCCCTGTAGTCACAAACTGTAAGGCGGATGTGTGTGGGAGTCATAATTGGGGCGATAGTGCGTCCTGGGAGACAGTAATGGTGAGCTGGAGGTGCTGTCCTGGGAGAAGAATGGGAAGTGGAGGGGGCTGTCCGTTAGACAGGAAAAGGGGGAAACTGGAGATGCGTCCCGGGGGACATAATTAAGCTGGAGATTTTGTCCAGGTAGTCGGGATTATAGAGGAAGGAATACAAAATGACCCATAGGGGACATGAGCCATGTAGAGAAACAGTGTAGTCAAAAAAAGATAAAAAAAATATTGCAAACTAGAAATACCCCAGGGAAAAAGCAAACAAGAGGACCCAATGCAATATAGGGTATATTTCCAAAACAAAGGTGGGAGCTCCATTTTTGGGGCTAGGGGGGATAAGAAACAGGGGAAAAATGCACCAACGGGGAAAAACAGTCACAAAAAAACCCAAAGGGAAGCAGAAACCCAAACCTGGTTTCATTCTTCACTTTTGGGATCTGCTGGCAGGGAAATCTGGGAAAAACGTGGGGGCGTGCAACTTGACCCCCCTAGAAAATGCCATGCACATATGACAACAGTAAAATGCAAACTCCCTTCCTGTAAGCTTTTTCACCCTAAACTGTGTACCTCTTCAGTACAGGAAAGACTGTGCTATAACTTAAATTGCCAGGCATACCATCTAAAGGGGACAAAAAAGATACAAAACATCCAGGCCATGGGAAAACCTGGGTAGCCACAGCCACTCAAGAGGGAGAGGTTTTTTAGTGCAAGGAAGGAAAAAAAACTGGCAGGAAATGGCAGAAATCGTACACCAAATCAAGTCATTCCTGGAGTGGAACCACAGATACAGATACTAATGCCGGAAAAAAAATCCCCCCCCAGTACCAACAATACCACCAGTCCGATAACATTCTTCTTTGCAAATATACAGGGTCTAAAGCCAGCAACAAACAACAAAATACCTTTCATCCGTGGACTGCTTGCAGAGGCAAAGGCAATGTTCGCGGCTTTCACTGAGACCCACATAAAGGATCACTTGGACAACGAAATATGGATCCCAGGTTACAACCTATACAGATGTGACAGAGTGAACAGGAAAAAAGGGGGGGGGTTGGCCTGTACATTGCAGAGTCACTTGTTTGCACAGAACTGCTTAATGCCTCAAATGATGTAGTGGAAGTTTTAGCAGTAAAGGTCGAGAACCAAAACCTAGTCATTGTGGTAGTCTACAAGCCCCTGGATGCAACGTCCCAGCAATTCCAGGAACAGCTGTTAAAAATTGACCACTGTCTGGAAAATTTTCCAGCTCCTGCACCCAACATCTTGCTCCTGGGGGATTTCAACTTAAGGCACCTAAAATGGAGGAATATAGCAAATAATATTGTTGCAGTAATAACACCAGGAGGCAGCTCTGATGAAAACTCACACTCACACGAGCTTTTAAATCTCTGCACAAAATTCAATTTAAACCAGCAAATAATAGAGCCTACTAAGCTGGAGAATACACTAGACCTCATCTTCACTAACAATGATGATCTGATAAGAAATGTCACCATATCAAAAACAATATACTCAGATCACAACATAATTGAGGTTCAGACATGTATGCGTGGAGCCCCAGACCGACAAAATGAGACTAGTCAAGAGGGAGCATTCACCAAATTCAACTTCAATAACAAAAACATGAAGTGGGACCAAGTAAATCAAGTCCTAACCGATATAAGCTGGGAAGATATACTAAGCAACACAGACCCCAACTTATGCCTAGAACAGATTAACTCGGTGGCACTCGATGTATGCACAAGGCTTATTCCTCTAAGAAGAAGGAGGAGTAGATGTAAAATAGAAAGAGACAGGCGCTCCCTTTACAGGCGACGGAAAAGAATAACAGAGAGGATAAAAGAGGTCAATATATCTGAAATGCGTAGGGAGACACTGGTCAGAGAAATAGCAAGCATCGAACTTAAGCTAAAAGAATCCTTTAGGAGTCAGGAATCGCGGGAAGAACTAAAAGCCATAAATGAAATCGAAAGAAACCCAAAGTATTTCTTCTCCTATGCCAAATCAAAATCGAGAACAACGTCCAGTATTGGGCCCCTACTTAAACAAGATGGGTCCTACACAGATGACAGCAAGGAAATGAGTGAGCTACTCAAGTCCCAATATGACTCAGTTTTTAGCAAGCCGCTAACCAGACTGAGAGTCGAAGATCAAAATGAATTTTTTATGAGAGAGCCACAAAATTTGATTAACACAAGCCTAACCGATGTTATCCTGACGCCAAATGACTTCGAACAGGCGATAAATGACATGCCCATGCACTCTGCCCCAGGGCCAGACTCATGGAACTCTGTGTTCATCAAGAACTGCAAGAAGCCCTATCACGAGCCTTTTCCATCCTATGGAGAGGGAGCATGGACACGGGGGTCGTCCCACAGTTACTAAAAACAACAGACATAGCCCCACTCCACAAAGGGGGCAGTAAAGCAACAGCAAAGAACTACAGACCAATAGCACTAATATCCCATATCATAAAAATCTTTGAAAGGGTCCTAAGAAGCAAGATCACCACCCATCTAGAAACCCATCAGTTATACAACCCAGGGCAACATGGGTTTAGAACAGGTCGCTCCTGTCTGTCTCAACTATTGGATTACTACGACAAGGTCCTAAATGCACTAGAAGACAAAAAGAATGCAGATGTAATATATACAGACTTTGCAAAAGCCTTCGACAAGTGTGACCATGGCGTAATAGCGCACAAAATGCGTGCTAAAGGAATAACTGGAAAAGTCGGTCGGTGGATCTATAATTTCCTCACTAACAGAACACAGAGAGTAGTCGTCAACAGAGTAAAGTCCGAGGCAGTACGGTGAAAAGCTCTGTTCCACAAGGCACAGTACTCGCTCCCATCTTGTTCCTCATCCTCATATCCGACATAGACAAGGATGTCAGCCACAGCACCGTGTCTTCCTTTGCAGATGACACCCGAATCTGCATGACAGTGTCTTCCATCGCAGACACTGCAAGGCTCCAGGCGGACATCAACCAAATCTTTCAGTGGGCTGCAGAAAACAATATGAAGTTCAACGATGAGAAATTTCAATTACTCAGATATGGTAAACATGAGGAAATTAAATCTTCATCAGAGTACAAAACAAATTCTGGCCACAAAATAGAGCGAAACACCAACGTCAAAGACCTGGGAGTGATTATGTCGGAGGATCTCACCTTCAAGGACCATAACATTGTATCAATCGCATCTGCTAGAAAAATGACAGGATGGATAATGAGAACCTTCAAAACTAGTGAGGCTAAACCCATGATGACACTTTTCAGGCCACTTGTTCTATCTAGGCTGGAATATTGCTGCACACTAACAGCACCTTTCAAGGCAAGTGAAATTGCCGACCTAGAAAATGTACAGAGAACTTTCACGGCACGCATAATGGAGATAAAACATCTCAATTACTGGGAGCGTGAGAAGTTCCTAAACCTGTATTCCCTGGAACGCAGGAGGGAGAGATACATGATTATATACACCTGGAAAATCCTAGAGGGACTAGTACCTAACTTGCACACGAAAATCACTCACTACGAAAGCAAAAGACTTGGCAGACGATGCACCATCGCCCCAATGAAAAGCAGGGGTGTCACTAGCACGTTAAGAGACCATACAATAAGTGTCAGGGGCCCGAGACTGTTCAACTGCCTCCCAGCACACATAAGGGGGATTACCAACAGACCCATGGCAGTCTTAAGCTGCCACTGGACAAGCACCTAAAGTCAGTTCCTGATCAGCCGGGCTGTGGCTCGTACGTTGGTTTGCGTGCACCCAGCAGCAACAGCCTGGTTGATCAGGCACTGATCCACATGGAGGCCTGGTCACAGACCGGGCCGCGGGGGCGTTGACCCCCGGAACTCTCTCCAGGTAAACTCCAGGTAAACAGTCGATGGCCTCCACTCCAAACCAACAGATACAGATACTAATGCCGGAAAAAAATCCCCCCCTAGTACCAACAATACCACCAGTCCGATAACATTCTTCTTTGCAAATATACAGGGTCTAAAGCCAGCAACAAACAACAAAATACCTTTCATCCGTGGACTGCTTGCAGAGGCAAAGGCAATGTTCGCGGCTTTCACTGAGACCCACATAAAGGATCACTTGGACAACGAAATATGGATCCCAGGTTACATCCTATACAGATGTGACAGAGTGAACAGGGAAAAGGGGGGGGTTGGCCTATACATTGCAGAGTCACTTGTTTGCACAGAACTGCTTAATGCCTCAAATGATGTAGTGGAAGTTTTATCAGTAAAGGTCGAGAACCAAAACCTAGTCATTGTGGTAGTCTACAAGCCTCCGGATGCAACATCCCAGCAATTCCAGGAACAGCTGTTAAAAATTGACCACTGTCTGGAAAATCTTCCGGCTCCTGCACCCAACATCTTGCTCCTGGGGGATTTCAACTTAAGGCACCTAAAATGGAGGAATATAGCAAATAATATTGTTGCAGTAATAACACCAGGAGGCAGCTCTGATGAAAACTCACACTCACACGAGCATTTAAATCTCTGCACAAAATTCAATTTAAACAAGCAAATAATAGAGCCTACTAGACTGGAGAATACACTAGACCTCATCTTCACTAACAATGATGATCTGATAAGAAATGTCACCATATCAAAAACAATATACTCAGATCACAACATAATTGAGGTTCAGACATGTATGCGTGGAGCCCCTGACCGACAAAATGAGACTAGTCACGAGGGAGCATTCACCAAATTCAACTTCAATAACAAAAACACAAAGTGGGACCAAGTAAACCAAGTCCTAACCGATATAAGCTGGGAAGATATACTAAGCAACACAGACCCCAACTTATGCCTAGAACAGATTAACTCGGTGGCACTCGATGTATGCACAAGACTTATTCCTCTAAGAAAAAGGAGGAGTAGATGTAAAATAGAAAGAGACAGGCGATCCCTTTACAGGCGACGGAAAAGAATAACAGAGCGGCTAGAAGAGGTCAATATATCTGAAATGCATAGGGAGACACTGGTCAGAGAAATAGCAAGCATCGAACTTAAGCTAAAAGAATCCTTTAGGAGTCAGGAATCGCGGGAAGAACTAAAAGC
Organism: Cherax quadricarinatus; assembly: GCF_026875155.1. Lineage (NCBI taxonomy): Eukaryota > Metazoa > Arthropoda > Malacostraca > Decapoda > Parastacidae > Cherax > Cherax quadricarinatus. The sequence continues at coordinate 23,655,848 of NC_069488.1, read as the reverse complement.
CATAAATGAAATCGAAAGAAACCCAAAGTATTTCTTCTCCTATGCCAAATCAAAATCGAGAAAAACGTCCAGTATTGGGCCCCTACTTAAACAAGATGGGTCCTACACAGATGACAGCAAGGAAATGAGTGAGCTACTCAAGTCCCAATATGACTCAGTTTTTAGCAAGCCGCTAACCAGACTGAGAGTCGAAGATCAAAATGAATTTTTTATGAGAGAGCCACAAAATTTGATTAACACAAGCCTATCCGATGTTATCCTGACGCCAAATGACTTCGAACAGGCGATAAATGACATGCCCATGCACTCTGCCCCAGGGCCAGACTCATGGAACTCTGTGTTCATCAAGAACTGCAAGAAGCCCCTATCATGAGCCTTTTCCATCCTATGGAGAGGGAGCATGGACACGGGGGTCGTCCCACAGTTACTAAAAACAACAGACATAGCCCCACTCCACAAAGGGGGCAGTAAAGCAACAGCAAAGAACTACAGACCAATAGCACTAACATCCCATATCATAAAAATCTTTGAAAGGGTCCTAAGAAGCGAGATCACCACCCATCTAGAAACCCAGGGCAACATGGGTTTAGAACAGTTCGCTCCTGTCTGTCTCAACTATTGGATCACTACGACAAGGTCCTAAATGCACTAGAAGACAAAAAGAATGCAGATGTAATATATACAGACTTTGCAAAAGCCTTCGACAAGTGTGACCATGGCGTAATAGCGCACAAAATGCGTGCTAAAGGAATAACAGGAAAAGTCGGTCGATGGATCTATAATTTCCTCACTAACAGAACACAGAGAGTAGTCGTCAACAGAGTAAAGTCCGAGGCAGCTACGGTGAAAAGCTCTGTTTCACAAGGCACAGTACTCGCTCCCATCTTGTTCCTCATCCTCATATCCGACATAGACAAGGATGTCAGCCACAGCAAACCCTGTCTTCCTTTGCAGATGACACCCGAATCTGTATGACAGTGTCTTCCATTGCAGACACTGCAAGGCTCCAGGCAGACATCAACCAAATCCTTCAGTGGGCTGCAGAAAACAATATGAAGTTCAACGATGAGAAATTTCAATTACTCAGATATGGTAAACATGAGGAAATTAAATCTTCATCAGAGTACAAAACAAATTCTGGCCACAAAATAGAGCGAAACACCAACGTCAAAGACCTGGGAGTGATTATGTCAGAGGATCTCGCCTTCAAGGACCATAACATTGTATCAATCGCATCTGCTAGAAAAATGACAGGATGGATAATGAGAACCTTCAAAACTAGGGAGGCCAAGCCCATGATGACACTCTTCAGGTCACTTGTTCTATCTAGGCTGGAATTTGCTGCACACTAACAGCACCTTTCAAGGCAGGTGAAATTGCCGACCTAGAAAATGTACAGAAACTTTCAGGGCGCGCTAACGGAGAAAAAACACCTCAATTAGGGGGAGTGCTTGAGGTTCCAAAAACCTGATTCCTGGAACGCAGGGGGGAGAATACATTCTATACACCTGAAAATCCTAGGGGACTAGTACCGAATTTCCACGAAAATCATCACACGAAGCAAAAAAATTGGCAGACGATGCACCACCCCCCCAAGAAAAGCAGGGGTTCATGACGTTAAGAGCCCATACAAAAGTGTCGGGCCCGAGATGTTCAACTCCCCCCCCAGCAAAAAAAAGGGGGGTTACCAACGACCCCTGGCAGTTTAAAGCTGGCCTGACAAGCACCTAAAGTCAGTTCCTGATCAGCCGGGCTGGGCCCTACGTTGGTTTGCCCGAGCCCCGGACAACGCCTGGTTATCAGGCGCTATCCCCAGGAGGCCTGGTCACAGACCGGGCCGCGGGGGCGTTGACCCGGAAACCTCTCTCAGTGTAACTTCCAGGTGTCGTGTGGCGGGACGTCGAAATGAGATGGTGGAATGGAGGAATTAAGGAGACATCATCACCCAGTTATGTAACCTTCTAGTTATAACAGACTGATACTGGCCGTTAGGTTTGTTTTTATTGTTAGGTTAAGGGTGAGCAGCCACATCAGTGACACCAGGAATATTGGTAAGTGGTGGGCATTATGTTTGTGAAAATTGTGTGGGACTGCCTACAAGTGAGTCGCCTACCCTGGCAAAAACTGTTGACACCGAGATCTGAGGTGGTACCTCCGTCTCACAAGTGGCTTATAGAACAAGATTTTCACAAATGATTGGTTTGAACAAGAAACTTTGCCTGCATGCACGTATAAAGGACTTAACTTACTTGGTGTTGCAGCATATATCTGATCTTCAACTTCTAAGCCGTGCTTTAGCCCTTTGGACTTCCCCTTGGGATACCACGTGCAACGGGAGCATTAATTCCTGCAATTTTCAATCGTTATTAGTGTCCTGACATGCACCTCAGAAATTCCTATATCCAAGTGGGTTTGTATCCCCTTGTTTAATATGCAGGCAATCAGACACTAGTTCAGAACGGATCTGTGACGATGGTATTACTGGGCATGCCTCTCTCTCTGTAGCACGCCGAGCCCTCAGTTAAACTCGATCCACAATCTCCTAAGAGAACTGGCCAGATCCTACGGGAAAAGGAGAATATCTGTCTTACTGGTATGGGATGATGGAGGAGATCATCTAGGTACATCGAGGTACCTCTACAGATTTCCAGGTTCAGATGTAAGACACGTGGGGGCGCCGCTGTGGTTCACAGCACGTCTGTCCAGTCGGTGAGCTATCGTAAGATGGATGCTATTCTGTCTTTGTGACCTGCGCCCGCCATCATGCTAGGGCGGCTAGTTCTCCATAGCTTAACTTATCCTAGTGTTTGCCTACATTATCGGCCTATTACTACCTATGTTAAGGTCTTAGGTCTACTCTATCATTATTACAGTTGCCATAGTTAAAACCTATGTTAGTGTATACCAGTATAACTACCTACTCCTTACCTGAAGAGTAAATCTATAAATTAAAATATGCTTACAACCGCCATCAGAGAATTGCCTTGCTTGTTTGGGAGGGTTTAAGAGCCGCTCGGCTAAGACGACCGACGCCCAGCTGGATCTGAGCTGTGGAAACTACTTGGACCAAATAAATTCACATTCCTCCGCCGGCAAAGGTTAGGCGCTAGTCTAAATCAAATTCCACCGTCAGCGAGCCCCCATGGCGGACCACTGGAACACGAGTGCATCCAGGCCACTCTCGTGAGCAGACTCCGATCTAACTTCAACCGTCAAGTTTCCACCTGGGTGGACCTCTGGGGGTGTAACTTGTTGGTTCCGGTGGTTTAGCTCCCTTTGCTTTAACTTTACGTGTTTCGATGTCTAGCCTTGATGAGTGGCTCCCCTACTTTCCCACAGTGGCCCACTGCTCTGGTAGCTTTCCTCCCACTGTTATGAGGTTCCCTGGATTTAAGGCTATCTACTCCATCTTTACTTACACTGCCAAAAGGTGTTTTCCCAAGCGTGCCGTGTGTTCGTCACTCCTGCCTGTAGTTCGCTTCCCCTGGCGGTTCATAGTGTATATTGGTATTCATTATCACTACTCCCCCATGCGTGTCATGTGGACAGTTTATCCTTCTATCTGGGTGGCAGGGTATTCAGGTGGAATCTACGCCTATGATGTATCCTACTGGGGATAGTATAACAATTCCTTTCCTGAAAACGTCCGTCGTGTAGACAGGATGTAATATATAGGATTGGCTCACCCAGGATACCTACATTCTGTCTGTGGTCAGTGGTTATGCCTGTCGGCTTAGCTTCACGTCATGGTCTTTCAATCGCTTAGCTGCTGCAGCAAGGGACCTATAGCATGTAATTGCCTGGGTAATGTCTCTCCACCAAGGCTGTATTTATCTCTGTGATGTCACCTAATTTGACTGTGAACATCCACCACATTTAAGATTTTGGTGGGACATGAATTACAGCCATCCCAAAATTCATACTCACTTTCTCGTAGTGCCTTCAAATTTAATTTAGCCACTACCTCTTTGTTATCAAGGTTACTTGTGCTCCTGGGTCAAGAATAATCGGGTGCTTCGGACTGTGCCCATTCACACCTTGCCATGACTGTTGGTTGGGCAGGCACGTCCTTTGATTCTACTCGGATTAGAGGAATTCAACTCCCACTAATCACGATGGCTTCAATTTCAGGCTCGGAATCACTTTCTATCTCTACATGAGAGATTTCCCTACTGTTGGTGTTTCCCTTAAATTATTGGGACATAGTGCAGTATGGTGCTTACCTTTCAAACAGACTCGACACTCACGACTGGAGTGCCTCAGTCTCTAGCATAGTGTTCCCCACAACACTTGAAGAGAGTCTCAACTCCCTTAGTCTCTGTTGCCTACTGCGCAGTGTTAAACTCCGTGCCCAATTCGTGCTAGATTGTACGCCTTCGGCAAACACGCATATTCTGGCTGAGTGCTCTAAGGCTCTGCTTAGAGGTTCTTACCTTATACACCTCTTTACCATAGTACACTACCCAACGTTTGTTGTACGAGCTTTAGCTGATCTCTCGTGCTATTTGAGCTAATTTCTGGGTTTTTATGTGACGATGGTGGTGGACTCTTCCTCACACCTATACGCAAATACGGAACGTGATCTCCCAAAACCTCTCCAACAATTTGTTTTATCGTGGAACCTACTTCATCGATATTTTAAGTGTAAATCATGCACTGTAGTGCTAGCCAGTTTCCTCTGAATCACCTGGATAAGGGACCATTTGAATCATTCTCATCATGCTGATTCTGAAACTATTGGTCAAGCTCATAATCTCATACGGAACTCTCGTCTAGACTTTGACGGGTCTGTCGGCATGCTCTGATCCAACAACCGATAAAGTATAGCTACCTTTATTCCTCAGTGTGCCAACTTGTCTTTCTAATTGGTCTTTGGCATGTTTGTAGTTAAGTGTCAGTAATCAGGTTGTGCGGACCAGATCTAAGGCTTTACCCTTGAAGGCTGCCACCGCAAATACTGCAACTTGACGGGCATATGTCAAATCATTTCTGTCATTAGCTGGGCTCTAAAATGATCCCAGAAGCAATGTACTTGTTAAGGTTCCGTCAAACGTTGGTAAATTCAACTGGGGCCAATCTGGACAACAACTTTTAAAGGAGTGCTGTTGTTCGTGTTCCTGAAAATTTTGCTGCCCTGCTGTACCGGCTTCATTCATTATTATCTGCCTGCAGAGTCTATCTCTGCTTTTTCAGTCTGCCTTGTTCGTCATAGTCAGTGCGGTAGCACTTCGACTGTATATTCAGACTCACCTGTTGTATTGGCCTCTGTCTCATAAAGGATAAATGGATATCTCAATGGCCTCCAATCTTTGCTCAAAGGTTTCAGGCTACTCTCTAGTTCCTCCCGGTCGTACGTCCTGATCTTGCCTGAACAATACGACACTCCTCAATGCTTTGCTCAGGCGCCTTTAGGCTCTAATAGACCGATGTAGTGACTTAGTGCTGGGACAGCTGGTACTGCATCTTCTCCTACCATATTGCGGTTTAGTTACTGCTCACGGTGCTAATTTGTATTTCAATTTGCCACCCCACAGCACACAACGGTATTAAGGTGAGAAAATGAACGAGTCTCAAGGCTTCTCAACAAGCTTAAACAATTCCCTTTATTTTATTGACTCTACTCTGAATCAAAAATGTATCTTGTTTGCTATCAAATACCAGTCAATAAGTGTATCGATGTGAAGCTTAATCTTTAGCACTTAACTGTACAATGCCAGCAAATTATAACAGACTAAACCTAGTCTCAGGTATATTTCACAAATCCCCACATTAACATGAATCAAAGATGATGAAATCACAAAAAAGTGCAGGTACAAATTAAAATCACTTGGTTAACACGTAAATTCAACAATTCAACGTGTTGAAACAGTAAAATAAATAATGTATGTAAACAGCTTGGCCTGTTGCAGATTACTCTGTCTAGCGTGGATTGGTGGATAAGGTAATCCTACCTAGCTAGTGTGCTATAACTTAAACTGGCTTTTTTAACTCCCTGTAAAATTTAACTAGGTTATTCTGTCCTAGCTACTATAACCTTTGTAATAATATTGAACAGCCATAGCTTATCTGTGGCTACCTTGCAAATCACTAAAGTAATTAACACAAAAGTCTCCTACTCTTTTTATTGGTATATATTATTGTAATTCAACTGTAAATAATTAAATTCACAAGCTCTCTAGCCTACCTGGCTGCCTGTAATTACTGCAAATCACATAATTCTGTGTATAGTCGCTTGGTATAGCTCTGTGTAACTTTGACTAGGTGTGCTAACTTAACCTAACTTTGTTAAACTGGTTCATAACTGTGGCCTAGCTATGATCAGCTTTACCTTAACTCTGTAATCTGGGGGGGATTCCTAACTGTGGCCTAGGCTATGGATAGTTAACTAACTCTGTAAAACTGGTTCCTATGTGCTAGCTATGATTTGAGCTTAACTAAACTCTGTATAACTGGTTCCTAAACGGTTGGCCTCGCTATGAATAGCTTAACCTAGCTATTCCACATCCGGTTTTTGAAGGGACCACTTTTGTGAAAAAATTGTGTGGACTGCCTCAGTGAGTGCCTACCCTGGCAAACTCTGTGGTCACCGAGCTCTGAGGTGGAGTACCTCATGCCTCACATGTGGTTATAGAAAGATTTTCTCAAATTGATTGGTATTGCAAGAAAACATTGCTGCATTGCACGTATAAAGGATCTAATTACTTGGTGTTGCAGCTTATCCTGATTTCAATTCCTAAGGCCTAGCTTTAGCCCTTTGCTCTTCCCCTTGGATACACGTGCAAAGGGAGCATTAATTCTGGGGCATGACTCTCTCTGTAGAACGCCGAGCCCTAAGTTAACTCGACCCACAATCTCCTAAGACACTGGCCAGATATACGGGATAAGGTGATAATCACGTCTTACTGTATGGGCTGATGGAGGAGCTCATCTACGGTACAGCGAAGGTGCCTCTACAGATTTCACCAGGTCTCAGATGTGAAGACACGTGGTTATGGCGCCGCCTGATGTTCACAGCACGTCTTGGTCCAGTCGGTGTCTATCGTAGAAGGGACGCTATTTTGTTCTTTGTGACCTGCGCCCGCCATTCTAGTTGGGCTGCAAGTTCTCCTAGACTAAACTTATCCTTAGTGTTTGCCTACATTATCGCTAAAACTACTACCTATGTTATAGGTTCTTCAGGTATTACTCTATATTATCTACAGATGCCTTAGTAAACCTAATATTAGTGTACTCCAGTAAAACTACGACTCCTTCCCTGAAGGTAAATCTATTAAATTAAATAAGCTTACCAACACCAACCAGAGTATGCCTTGCTTGTTGGTGGAGGGTTTAAGGGCGCCAGGCTCAGACGTACAGACGCCATGATGGATCTGAGCTGTGGAAAACTATTTGGACCAAATAAATTTCCACAATGTACAAAGGTTTTTCCTTGATGGATGTTCCATGTGTATCATACCCCCCCCTCCTTATTCAGTTAAACTATATAATCTATACAGGCCACAATTAAATTAATAGCGGCCGTGCTTGAGGGTGCTACCCAATTAATTCTGGTTTCTCTTCTTGTTAGATTTGGACCAAGATTGTGAGGGGTCGTGGGGCACCTGTAGTGACAGAGGTGGTTAAGTTTTCCACTTGTCTAAACGGTGTGACTTCGGCGGTAAACAATATGGTTGTCTCCATGAGATTTACTTGTATGTATATATGTGAGTACATACCAGGTAAGCACCCTATAAAATGTATTTTCCAATTCTATTCACTTTAAAGTTTATGATTAAGTTCAGTACTCTGATACAGGTTTGTTTTCATTGCTATATTATTGATGTTAGTTTTAGCTAATTATTATTATTATTAAAGATTAGCCGGTATTCTCCCGGCCCAGGCCTTTTCCAAGTGGTGGCCCGGCCTTGGCTCCCTCTTTAGGGAGTGTCTGAGACCTAAGTCTCCCATGGGAGGAGGCACAAGTACCTCCTCATCTTTGGACCAACTGTCCCCCAGGCCTAGCCACAAGCTAGGCCTCTCTGGTCTGCCATCCCCGCCCCAAGGGAGCAAATGGGAATGACAGTCTTATGAGCTAAAGGCTCGGCTCAGGCACCTACCCTACCCTAGAGGGATAGGCATGGCATCGATCCAGTTTTAGCTGTATGGTAGACAAACATATCTAGCCAGTTCATAGACGCAGTCCATTTGTGTCTGAGATTTTATATACGGGTTTATTGTACCAGTAATGTGCCTTCGGTTTTTAAATCTATGCTGTTTTCTTTTTATTTTATATTCGTATTATAGTATATGTAAATTTGTAATTGTTAGGGATAAGTATGTAGATGTTCTAGTAAGTTAGGATGTTAGGTTTTGGTTTATTGTTTAATGCGAAGAATGGGATTAATGGATACAATTTCTTGTATATATTCTTTTTATTGTATTGAACCTTGGTCAATGTCATGTTATATGTAAATTTTATTATATGTAATGTTTTGAATCCTGAATGTGTATATATTTCAGTTCACGACCCTGTTACTGTGTTTATTTGTAGCTGTTCTTGCCGTAAGTTATAGTTGTATGATATACAGCAATATCTTGCGACAATATCTGCAGCAAACAACACTAAAGCCAATAAAAACCCCAACAAAAAGCTGCATAAGAATAATCACTAAATCCCATCCCTGGCAACACACCCCCCACTCTTCAAAGATCTAAACTTACTCCCAGTTCAGTACATTTCCACACTTACTACTGTGCAATCTATATCTACAGGGCCTTAAACTCTAATACCCAACCTTGACCTTAAACGCTTTCTTGATAGTTTGACAGAACCCACAGGCATAACACCAGAAACAAACATCTCTACGACATTCCACGTGTCCGACTAACCCTTTACAAAAATTCAATTATGTCAAAGGCCCTAAAATCTGGAATAACCCTACCTGAGAACTCAGAACTGCAGACACATTCATCACATTCAAAACTACCATTAGAAAACATCTTATCTCCCTGATAAAACCCCGTCAACTAACTTCACGAAAACCACCTGGTGGTTCACACTTACACTCGCACACTCATTTGACCATAAACAGTAATATTAATCTCAAATCTTAATATAATGAATCCTGTGATACTCCAATACGAAACATATACTGTGCCAAAACAAAAGCATTCACACTGCTAAACTCACAAAATAGTATTAGTCACTTAGCCATAAAACCAACTTTTCCCATATTTTTAATATTTTACATTTAAATAAAACTAAGTATGCCCGAAAGCCAACCAGCAAGCGTTCTATGGACACTCTTAATACCTACCATGCTAGGTGTTTTTAGTGGTACCTCTGTAATACCACCACTAAGGTTCTAGTGTACACTCTTTTAAAACCTACCTCTAAGCTTCTAGTGGCACCTGTAATACCTAGCCTCTAGGTGTTCTAGGTACACTCGTAATACCACCAGCTAAGGTTCTAGTGGGACACTCTGTAATACCTAGCCATGCAAGCGTTCTAGTGGTACACCGTAATACCTACCATGCAACTTCTAGTGGGACACTCTGTAAACCTAGCCTGCTAAAGTTCAAATGGTACCTCTGTAATCCTACCATGTAAGCGTCTAGTGGGACACTCTTAATACCCACCATCTAAACGTTCTTTTGGACACTCGAAAACCTAGCCATGCAGGTGTTCTATGGTACACCTGTAATACCACCATGCTAGGGTTCTAGTGGTACACTCTGTAAAAACCTAGCCCTGCAGGGGTTCTATGGGACACTCTGTAATCACAATTTTACTACAGAAAAACCCAAAAAATAACCAAATTTTTTTAAACTCAGCATTTTAATCCTTTAAAAATAAACTTTAATTTTAATTTGAATTTGAATATAAGGGCAAACCTTCTGGTCAGGTTTTTTGTCGGGTATTTTTTCAGGTATTTTTGTCAGGTATTTTGGT